>JANIJI010000004.1:6185000-6785000 GCA_024500535.1 Leptonema lineaticorne | reverse complement strand
TGCTGTTCTTTTTTTCTCGTTTTCTATTTATTTTTATTTATTTATTTATTTATTTTTAAGAGGTCCTCGTCTCGTCGGAGTAAGTATCGAAAACGGCGAAATAGCGAGGAGGGTGCGGAAAATTTATTAAATATTTCAGCAGCAGTTCAGGCGAAATTTATAGGTAAACTTGTCCCCGAAGACTTCGAGGGTTGAACTTTGGCGTTTCTCTCCACCTGTCATTCGCAATAGTTTGACATTCATCTCAATTTTACGTTTTGACGCATTTTATACAATATATATATATATATATATATATATATATATATATATATATATATATATAAAATTGCAGTGTGTTAGCATAAAAAGAATGTCCTTGTCATAAAAATGTGTTTCGAAACTTTTTTATTCGATAAAAAAAAGTTTTCAAAGAAAAGAAAAATTCGAAACAGCCTCCTTCCATTTTTTCGAGACGATAATGGAATATTAAAAAATATTTGATTATGAAAAATTATTATTTCTTGTTTTTATATATTTTTTTAAATAAAGATGATGAAACAATCTGTACTATAATTCATATACACTTAAAAGTGTCAATATTGCAGATAAACGTTATTGTAAAAGAATATACCATAAGTCTAAGCATGATTGGAAAAATAGGGAGAAATCGAATGAAAGTCACCCTCAACCACAATTTCTCAAGACAGATTGCTATGATAATGTGATTATTGCACCTATATATCAGATCAGGGATAGGGAACCAGCGGCCTTTTGAGCTAAAAAGTTCAGCCTTTTTATGTTTTTGTGTAGTGTGATTACTTTGTGTTTTTTTTTTTATTTTGGTATTTCATTTACAAAATGTATATGTTCCGATACAAAGTTTAAAATTTGCGGTCTTTTGTCGCTTGGCGAATGAAACTTATTTTAAGTTATTATTTTAACGAAGTTTAAATGTCTAAATATTTTCGTTTTTTCATTTACTCATTTCGTGCGGCCTCCGTGAAAAGCCAATGCTGAAGAGTGACCTTTACGAGAAAAACGGTTCTCTACCTCTGCATTAGATACTTAGTCAAAAAGAAATCGGTCGAAGGAAAGCGCAATTTATATTATGTACATTGAGTGTATCATGATTACAAACATATATATAAAGTCGCGTCCATACGAAACGTCTTTTCGCACGTTTTATATCCAATGGTATTGAATTGATAACGTTCAAAATTATATTTAAATATGACATTTTTATAAAAATCCTTTTAATAACATATAAATTTAGGATATATATATATATATATATATATATATATATATATATTAATATTCTTTTAATAAATCCGAAGAAAGCCTTATTTTGTTTCACGGTGTTTGGCAATAATGAAAATACCTTTCGCCAATTTGGATTTCCTTTGATGTCGTCAGACCGATACGGGTTACAGTTTCGTTTTTCCCTCGTACCGCAAAAACCGGCAAAGTCGCACAATTTTCACGGACGAACTGTCTCCAATAACGTCTGAGGTGGAGTTCTCTTTGTACTCCATCGTCGGGATCCATAATATCTCAAAATCGGGTCCGCATAAATAAAAGTAGCAAATTTTGCAGATATCTTAAATATATCCCGAAATCTTGAACGGGATTGAATCGAAAATTCGTTGTTTAACATATATATATATAATATATATAAAATATGTGTGTGTGTATTTTTATATCATTAAGATTTCCAAAATATTAAAAATATGATTATTAATATACATTTATTATTAATTGAAATACTTACAATTTTCGATCAATAGTCGTAAACAAAATTGAACATACCTGAAAAATAAAAAAAAAATATTGTTAATATTATAGATCGATAAATAATTAATGATAAATTTATGTAGGATTAATTAATTAACATTTATAATAAAACAATATCAATTAAAACAATATTTTAATTAGTAATTCTCATATGAAACAAAATATACATTTTTATATACACTGTTTTAATTCAGCGTTTTTCAAACATTTATTTTTTTGGATCGAAAAAAAAAGATTCTCAACCTTTTCATTATGTTTTAACCGAAACTGATAACGTACATTGTTTGCGATACGATTCAACACATAAAACTGTATAGCTTTTTTTTCATTCTGCCTTATATTAAATGCGACTACCTTTATATACATGGTATATATACACACACAAAAGGTTTTCGAAAAAAATAACGTTTCGTTATATAATCATGTGTTTGTGTGTACATGGTTTTTTTTGTACTCGTACGCTTTCAATTATCGCAAATTTTCCGGCTTTCACAACTCAATTAAAAAGATAACGACGAAAAGATCGCGATATATGCGAACGCTTTTCATTTAATATGAACATGTGTAACGTTAAATAAGATATATTTATTTCGTTATACAAAATAAGCCATATGATAAAAAAAATATTATAATATTATTTTTTTTTAATAATTTATATATTTAATATCTTTTAAAATTCGATTGACTTTTTATATTATCGAATTTATATATTACAGTAATCGATTCTAATATAAAGATTAACATTAAGAATAGAACTCAATTATTAGTGGAAATCGTGTACAGAATATAGTGATAAACATAGTTTTGACTGGTTAATTAGTCTTCAAAAAAAAAAAAAAAAAAAAAAGGAAGCGGGATCCCACTGTAGTCAAAGCGAGCCGATGTACGAATTCCGATACGGTATCGCAGTGGCGGCGCGTCGGGGCTGGCACACGCGCTCATTTTGTATCGCGCGCCGGTCGCGTTATTGCCGCGCGCGACACTTATCGCCAGATAAGTCCCACAGCGGCAATTCTTTTTGTTTGTCTCGCTCGCTGCCTTTGACCCATATATTTCATTCCCGGATGACGTTACGACAATTTATTGCCGACGAATTGACGGCGACTCCGCTCCATGGGAGTTTTCCGGGCGGGCGGAAGAGCGGTTCAAATACACGCGCGAATAAAAATCGAGTGATGGTGATGGGCGAAAGGGGTGGGTGTGTATGTGTGTATGTGTGTCTGTGGGGGGGGGGATGAAAACGAGTTATATTTTTATGTATTATTTGCTCGTATACAGGTCATAGTGGTACTTTCTTTTTGTATATATATATATATATATATATATATATATATATATATATATATTATGGTTTGTTTATATTATTATATTTATTTCAATTTATTGTGATGTCGTACATTAATTTTTAGTGATTTTTAGAGATAGCTTTATCATAAACTATTTTTAAAAAATATTTTACGAACCTTTATTATATCATTAATGTTTACTTTTAATAAATCAAAAAAAATATTTATATTAATTAATTATTTTGTTAAAAAATAGATAAAAATAAACGGTTTCAACTGTTTCTTCTTAAATCCATTCTTATTCTAAGATTGGATCTTTTTTCAGTCTTTCCTTCAATCACCAATTGCAAGGGATCATGCTTTGAGGGATTTCTCACGACTGAAGCGTTCAAGTTCTCTTGTTCTTATGGATATCATGAGAGCATTCCTTCTTTAATATCTGATCTTCAAAGATTGAAGTCGTCTAAAATATCCGTAGAATTTATCTATTGAACCAAATTTCCATAGAAACATTCCTGAATACGATTGCAGTCAACATCTAGGATTTCACTTCCCATAATAAAATAAAAAATATATATATTTCATTGCAACACAAACAATTTAAACTCTGATACTGATGTAGCGATTGTAAAACTTTTTCATTTATTTAAAAAATAAATATCGTATGAAAATATAGGCATCAAATGCGGATAAACCCATAACCAATAAACAGAATCCGAAATAGATATATAAGACAGGTACATATTCATAAATCACCCACGATCGAGGCGGTCTCTTAACGGCGACTACGTTTAGGCCAAAAGGGGGATTAATCAATAATTTCAATTGCGCACGACTTTTTGTACAATTCTGTATAATATATATATATATATATATATATATATATATATATATATATGAAATCAGTGACATCAAAAGGGGGAGGGGAAATGGTGCCGGTGTCGATTCGAGAATTACAAACAAATATTTTTCGGTACCGTGTCGTAAATTTTCGCGCGCGAAATTGGCGGCCATTTCCTTTATTGTCACATATATGAAAACGCCATTGTGTCGCTTTAGACGTTTTCGAATTTATTTTAAATTTATTTCAATTCGATTCACATATTTTACGAGAGTTTCGCCCGGTTGATTTTTCCGCGGAGGACGGGGGGTCGGTCGTTTTTATTATTTTTTATTCTCGAGCCTCGAGAATTTTCGCGTATTACACGCGCGTTTTCTGCCGCGGAAAAAAGGGCGAATTTTACGCGCGCTCTTTTTTTTTCTTTCTTCGATTTTCCTATTTTATTTTATTTTGCTTATTTTTTTTTGTTTCGTTTTCGGTTTTCGCCAGATTGAAAAGGTGCCGCTTCACGGGTCACCTAATAAAAATGTATGATATCGAATTGGAATTTTGCGATGTTTTTCATTTGGCGATCATCCCCCTCCTCCGCGCGTCCTCCACTCTACTGTTCGTAAATCGATGTTTTTTTCGTATTCAAGGCGTTAAATCGCGCAAAATATTATTTTTTATTTATTACGCGTGGTTTTTTATCATTTTTTATTTATTTCTGTTATTGAAAATGATACGACGATGAAAAGAAATTGTCATTTTTATATTCAAAATATGGCTTTTTTAAAAAGCTATTTATCAAATTTGTATATCTATATAACTTGAAAAGAAAATATATATTTTTAAATTAAATAGTAATATTTATATATTTCTTACACATTAATAAAATATTTTATTATAATTTTTTTGTTTTTAATATTTATATTTTAATTTAAAATAATATATATTCAGTTCAAAGATAAAATTTTTCAATAAAATAATTAACGTGAACTTTAATACAGTTAATTGTTAAATCCGATATAATTCTTTAAAATTTAAAAACAATTCCTTATTATTAACATTGTATATAACATAAAAAAATATATAGAAATGAGATTCAAAAATTAATATTAAAAATTAGTGGTTGAGTTAAATAATAATAAAACATATTTTAATCATAATTGTTATTAACTATTTCAAATCTATTCTACAAATTGAGTTAAAAAAAATTCCAGAGGTTTATATAATATAATATTAGCGATGTAATAAACTTATTTAGTATGCTGCAGGTTTCAGAATGAATTCTCAGATACTGTTTGCATACAAATTATTCACGAAAGACATATTTTTATTACAAAATTTAATTAAAGTAAAATATTAAAAGATATAAAAGAAATAAAGAAAAATCGAATGTCGTTCTTATTATTTTTGAAGCACTAAAATTTTTTTGATGATAAATTGACAATTATAATACCCTGTTTATATATACAATTAATATATTTATATATTTTTTGAGATATAAATATTGCTATGAATTTAAACATGAAAATTAGAAAAGAAAAAAAATAACGATAGCTTAACGGATATAGAGAGAAGATATATTTTTTTATATATAGATATATATATATAATAGAAAGGCTAGAGACCCGTCGGTATGTCACATACTTATCTGACATAATAAATGATCATATATTGTATATTATACGGGGTGAGAGTATATAAACGGTCACGTTTTTTTTTATATATATAATATATGGTATATTATATATGTATACAGGAATCGGTATTACGGGCGTCCTGAATAAGCACAATCCTGTCCCGAAAATACTCCACCAAATCCTACTTTACAAACTAATATAAATTTTTGAATGTGCGATCGAACCTCTCGCTTTGCAACGATTTCTTTTCACTCCCTCTCTTTCTCTCTCGCTCTCTCTCTCTCTTTCTCCCCATCTCTCTTTTTTACTCTGTATATTGTAAACAAGTCGGATAAAAGGGTTAAACCGTTGAAAATGAACTATCAAAAATGTAACTTGAATTATACCGCGTGTGTAACTTTGAACCGTATTTTAAATTTGATCGTAAAATATTTTTGTATTATAGCAATTCGACGACCGTAGCCGTCGTCATTATTTACATTTTAATATTTCAGCATTTATAAAAACGTCTAATGTTTTCATCGATATACAATAATTTTATTATTAAATTTATATAGTATACCATATACACTATATATAATATATTATGATTCACAAAATATTGACGTACTCTAAAATATTAAAAAAAATCGAATTTTAAACAACATGAAGTCCGTCGCATAATAAAGATATTCGACGAATATTTTTCGCAACATCAAAGAGAAAAGATATTTTCTTTGATGTTATGCGGCATATTTTACTAGTATATGTTAAGCATTATAAAAACATCGATTCAGTGAAATAATATACATTTTTTTTATATGCAATAAAAAAATAGAGAAAAAAATAAAATCAACGGTTCGAAAGAATTATAACGTTGTTTGTTATCGCATGAACGATATTGAAGAATAAACGATGCTCCAGATAAAAGTCAATTAAAATAAAAATGATATAAATATAAAAGAAGTCATGAATAAAATAACCATAAAATAGGATTTTACAAAACAAAATAAAATGAAATTTTCACGATCCTTTTGAAATATATAAGAACTTTATTTGATAACAAAAAAAGTTTGAATTTATCCTGTGCTAGCCTTGAACAACGTAGATTTTTTTGTACACTTTATTGCGTATTACTTTATTCTAAAGCTTAACAGAATAACTACCTTATTTTAGTAGCTTAATTTTTTTATATTTGATTTTTATATAATCTCTTGTAATTGATATAATTTATTTGAATCATACGTATTCTAAACGCTTTTTTCCTTCTAAATATCAACATATAAACAATGTTCGGCGATTTAACGAAATTCCGTTTTAGTAAAGCCGCAGATTATCTTCGTGTTTTGGCGAGGTTTTTTTTTCTGTATCCGAAGAGAAAAAAAATAGTCCAAAAAGTCTTTTGTGTTTAAGGGTTATTTTTTTTGTAGGCAAGTAGTTAAATATAAACGTCGATAAGCCATCGTCAATATTGACTGAAAAGCCTTAACTTTGCGGAGAAAATTCAATAAATTTCGCGAGGCCGGTCGTTGTAAAACATTTATAAAAAAAAAGAAAAGTTTAGATGTGCGAGCTTGCGTGTGCATTTATTTCAGAAAAAGGATTCGCTGACCGTTTTCCGGCTAAAGGTGGGCGCATAATGATAAGGAACGCGCCATAAAACTAAACATATAAATCTCTTCCATGAATATGGAAATATTATTTTATTAAATTTAATAATATATAATATTTTGAGAGATAAAAAAAATATAAATACATAAAATCTGTAAAAAATATTTTTGTATATTATAAAAAAAATTGATGAATAAAATTTTAATATTTAAAATATAGTAATAATTATATAAAGAAGATAATTGCAAGTTAAAAAAATACAAAATTTATACTATTGTTCTATATATAATCTTGTCCGTTTCTATTAGGTGTGCGCGTACCTTAATTCTCTTTTTTCACAACCACCACAACACAGACCTTTTCCTTTATCCGATTACCTTCATTTTCACTTGGTCATCTGCCCGGCCGATCCTAAAGGTTTTTTTTTTGTATTCGCCGTGTGCCCTTTGTGTCCCCGAAGGGTCCTGTGGCCGTCTCTTTTGTCAAACCAATTTGCAGGATTGTCAAAAGGAGACGCCGTGATCAATGACCGTCTCCTGGTAAGTCCACACGTCAGTTATAACTAAGGATAAAAAAGGACGAAGAAAAAAAAGCCTTCTCGATTCGTATATATAATATATATATATATATATATATATATATATATATATATATATATATGTTAGAAAGGCTGTATTATTGTATGTGTGTTCTATCGATAAATTTTCTATTAATTCAACGCAGATAATCAGGCTTTTGTGATAGCGATTCGGTTACAAACGTCATGTATTATATATATAAAGTATCGGGAATGTTGGTTATGACGTGAAGGAATGTGCACACATACATTCTTCTTTGGAGTTAAAGGTATCAAAGAATGCGCCCTATATATAGAGAAGTTTATATTAATATATTTTCATATGTATTTTCATATAATGATCGAAATTAAGTCAAATATATGTGAGTTAAATTAAACAGGATACAGTTTTTTTTTCATGTTATAGTTTTAAAAATTCAGCAAATTAAATTATTTATAATAATTTGAATCTTATCATATTTGAATCAGAGACTTGCATGGATATGATTATTGAAAAATGATGAAATTATTAATTTAAATGTATATATATTTATGTGATCAAAAAGTTATTGCATATTTAATTTTAATTTTCTTTAAAAGAAGATGTATATAAAAAGATAATTTTAATTGATGAAATATGAAATATTTAATATCACTATAAATGTGCGAATGTAATTTTTGATATATAAAAAGAGAACTGTGCAATTTCGCACTTCGTCATAATACAATTACTTCGACACCATCATTTTCAGATATGACTGAGTGAAAAAAAAGAAGGCGAATCGATCTAAACGAAATTTTCCCTTATGTTCTTTTCATACGAGAACTCACACACATAAAAGTGCCAATGGTTCTCATTTTTTTGAATGTTATATATATATATATATATATATATATATATATATATTTATATATATATATATATATATATATATATTTATATATATATATATATATATATATATATAATTATTTTAAAAATATTGATTTAATAAATATTAAAAATAATAAAAAAAATGAAATAGTATTATAATTTATTTTTTATTGTAGACTTAAATAATAGTAATAATTTATGATTTTTAATTAATATTCATATATTTTTAAATTAAATATTATATAATAATATAGTTATATATTTTTTAACGAAACATAGATTGAGAATTGTCGATGTATATGAGGTAGAAAAGCAGGACTCGGTATGTCGGTACGTCAAAGACATCCTTTTGTCAGTGGCAGAAAGTACAATGGGCCAATCGTGGACCATTCTTACGGATGCCTCAAGGGTCCATT
This sequence comes from Leptonema lineaticorne, assembly GCA_024500535.1. NCBI lineage: Eukaryota > Metazoa > Arthropoda > Insecta > Trichoptera > Hydropsychidae > Leptonema > Leptonema lineaticorne. The sequence continues at coordinate 6,776,036 of JANIJI010000004.1, read as the reverse complement.
ATTGATCGTTCACGGGCCCAAGAAAAATGTATCGATACAGTGCGGGGGGGGGGAGCGGGGGGAGAGGAGGTGCTGGGGGAGGGGTGCGGACATTTTTCAAATTGATAACTCCATCGGTTCGAGTGACACCAGGTGCTTATTTCTGGGACGACGACGATGAAAAAAAAATACGTTCATCGAATTATTATGGCACGACATTATGGCTACGGATTTTCCACCGAAAGCCTCCAACCGCTTTCCTCCCACCCCGCCTCATTTTCCTGTCGATGGGGGGCAGTCGGCCAATTTATCTCCATAGGAGTCGTCTTTCCGAACATCATTATCGTCATTCGTCATTATGGCGCGTAGGCTTCGTTCCTAGTGACAAGTGAAAATAACACCGTTAGACCCTATTCAATTCGCACGAAAGGGTTAAAATTGTCGAAAAAGGAAAAAAATGCGAAAGTTCGACGTGCGTCTTTCCTACACATTTTTTTTTCTTCTCTCTGTCTCGTATATTTTTAGGATGTTTAAAAAAATATTTAAAATTATAATAGTTTATTACAACATACTAAATGAATTGTTTTCTATTCATATTGAAGTTTATATAAAAGTATGCCTTAAAATATAAATAACGGATTGATTACTAAATAGACACAATATTTTAATTATAATTAGAAATCAATTTTTATCTTTCTACATTATATAATAATTTTATAATTATAAACGTTTTATAGATAACGAAATATCATAATAAAATGTTAAAATATATGAATTTATTGGACAAAATTCTAAACCTTAAAAAAATTTTTGCTACGATTTCAAAGATTTTCTTGAAAAACGGTATATCGATCTGCGCAATTAATTTATGATTTCATATTTATAGAGATTATAATTTTTAACTTTAATAGTCTTTTTTCCAAGATTTTCAAGTTCGAACCAAAAAAAAAGTTTCAAAGTTCCAATATCGTAACTGCAATTCGGTTTATAGTTACATGGTAGCGGATTAATTTAAGATAAGAAAACTTTCTCTCTATTTAAAAGTGTCATTCTATATTTTACAATATTATATTTATAGAATTCGTTACAAAGAAATTAATATAGTTTTCGCATTAATCCGAGTGGTGATCGAATGGCACTTTTCGAGTGCAAAGGGTCAATTATTTCACAATACATGGAAAAATTAAAATATATATAGTACAGCTGATTATCAAAATGAAAATAGCGTTTAAAAACAAGTGCGATATTTTTCACTCATCCTATATAATAAGTAATATTTTTTTTCCATGAGGTTTCCCCGCTAGCAACGTTTGACCCAATTTACGAAAAATTTGCTCGTTATTCGAAAAGACTATGAATGTGTCGACTGCGATGTGACATTACGTGATAAATTGTGTTCCACATATCCATATCGCATCAGATATATATATATATATATATATATATATATATATATATATATATATATATATATATATATATATATATATATATATATATATATATATATATATATATATATATATATATATGTATCCGTGTTGTATTATATATTTATTGTATACGGTATTTGTCCGAAGGAAAAGTCGGAAAATTCGAAAGCGTGCCGATTTAACGGACGGATGAATGCGGAATGGAAGAAAAAGTGTGATAAATAGTATGGCGAAAATCGACGGTGAAATTCCTATATTAAATATTATGTTGAAATAATCTTTGTAATAATTCACTACTATATATTAATTTAATTCGATTTCGACAAATGTATTATTATTTTATTTTACATGTCGATCATTAAGAATTTATTTTTTTAATTATTAAGATGAAAATTATTTTTTTTATATCAATGTTGTGTCTGACAATTAATTTAGCTTTAATAAATATCATTTTATGTTGTTATTAATATAATAAATTAAAACAATAGTTTAATACATAACAAATATTTATATATATGAGGAACCCACAAAGAACGTGTTATAATTTAATGTATAAAAAATATGAAATAATATCTGAAGTTAGAGTTTTGAAATTAATAATTCAAATTAAGATTAAAATTAAAGTTTAATGCTAAAACTTTATAAAATATTAAATTACTATTCCGGAACTCAAATTTTAAAATAAAATTCCATAGTTACATCTAGAGTTCAAAAACTATACTTAAATATTTATCAAAAAAAATATAGTTTTAAATTGATGAATTTTAATAAATTTTATTTTATTTATTGATATAAATTTTAAAATATTGAAAAAAATTAAGCAGATAGTTTATATAATGATCTTTGATAAATATTGAAAGTTGAAGACAGTAACTTGACTCCAAATATAATAAATAAATCAGCACCGATTTTTCAAGATAAATAAAAATATTTTTATTATACAAGGGCGGGTGTAGTAAATTTATATGGAAGTATATTTCAATAATAGCAATAATATATTTCAATTTTTCGCGAGCGCACATTTTTATAGTGAAGATAAAAATGTCGGAAAAACATAACGGAAAACAATTTATTCCGTTATCAAATGATTCGAGAAAGATGAACGTTTCAAGATGAACGGGTTTATTCTATTTACGCCGCCATTGTTTTCGATATTGTGACAGTATGTTGTGAGAGACGAACGAACAGAAAAAAAGAAGAAAAAAAAAGAAAAGAGGGTAGGAAAAAATAAAATGTTAAAAAAAAGATAGAAAAGGTGTCGCAGTCAGCTCACAGGGGAGTCGCGGAGCGAAAAGGGGGATGGCTGCCTCGGCGGATGACACGGCGCTGGATATTCTTTGATCGTTTTCCCGTTTATTTTCTTTGGACGCGCGTTTGTAGTCAACGCGGCCCGGCTTTTATGTCACAATAAAATTCCGCTTATAAAACAGTTTAAGGGCGGTATGAGGGCGGTATGAGGGCGGTATGAAGGCGGCATGGAGACGAACCGATATCGGATTTTACAACGGTTTGACGGGGGAATGGGGGGACTGAGGTGAGGTAAGACGCGAAAAATTTTCCGAACGGTTTTTCCGACCGTATCCTTTCCCCTGCTTTTTTTTTAGTCTTCCTTTCTTTTCGCGCCCATTTTTGGGAAATATGTTAGCGAAGCTTAAATTATTGTTTCGCACCGCCGCGAAAAATGGAGCAGGAAAATTTTCGCATTTTCACGCCAAATATGAAGTCGCGTCGTTTTATCGATCCATAAATAAAAATATTTATAGTGAATAAATAACGCTATGTTAATTCACGCACGTGTAAACATCGCTTTTATGCGATTACAATATAAAATATTTTTGAATTATGTATTATATATATATATATATATATATATATATATATATATATATATATATATATATTCAATATATTAAATATGTCTAATAATTTTTAAACTTAAGACAATCATAGAAAGAAGAGTCTATTGTGTACTTCATATGTAGTATATTTAGAGTAAAAATGATCTATATTTTACTAATCAAAATTAAATGTTTATTTTTTTTCCATTTTAAAATATTTTTAAATATATTCATATTTTAAATCAAACAAATTTATTTATAATATGAAAAGAGATATTCCAAGAAATTATTTTGAAGATAATTAATTTATTTTTCGAGTTTAATAACCATATTTAAATTTACAATTTCATCTTTATATTTAGTAATATATTAATTATAAAGATCGCCCACGTCATATCATTAACATTTAATGGACCAACGCTGCTTATATGGAGACGAATTTATTTTTATCATTTATTATTGTAATATTTTAATATTATTAAAAGTTTATTTAAAATTATTTATTATGAGAAAAATAAAAATAATAATTGTACACAAAAATCGTTATTAATTCTATTTATAGTCATTAGATATCATTCAATATACATCATAAATATTTTAAAAAAGTACATACATAATATATATATATATATATATATATATATATATATATATATATATATAAAAGAGGAGGGTCGTCAAATTGTGTCGTATGATAAAATAGCGCGTTTCGATCGTGCAATTTGGCGCGCAAAAGTGCGAACCGCCATACAATAATGGCGCGTCGTAATTCGGCGAACGTAATAACGAAAGCCTCGGACAATTAATTTCAGACCCATTGTGACCCCACCTCCATCGCTCGGTCGAATCGGCGTTCATAAACAGTTATTTATTGCGCATTGTTTTTGTGATGAATGCCGAACGAGCGGGCGTGAATGTTAAACCGTGTAACGACGGCGACGCGAAACACCGACGGATGCGTCGAATGTTAACCCGCGTTATTATTATGTCGCCGAACGATGCGACGCGTTGACGTTTAAATAATGAGACGACGTGCACGTTTAAGACGCGTCCATATCTATTGCGTAGTAGAGAATCGTCGCTGTTTGAGCGTTTCACGAGAGAGCGACGGGCAAAATCGACGATTGGCGGTTTAGTTCTAATTAGAATTCATAATTTTATTAAAAAAAAAAAAATACAAACGAAATCTATTTTTTCTCTATAAATGTTATTAATAATATTTCTTTTACTTCTGTTACACTTCGTATTTTGTATGTAAACTAAAAGAAACTCGTCAACTTTGAATGCAGTCCATCGAATATATTAGAAATGCTTAAAATTTATTTTAAGATTACAAACGACTAATATTATTTAATTAATTACGTATTATCGAATAATTAAAGATAATTTTAATTCATGAAAAATATTTATTATAATGTAATAATTAAAAAAAAATGTAAATTATATAAACTAAGGATATTTTTTTTTCTAACTCAAGTTTTTAAATATACATATATGAACAGAAGTTTTATTTGAAGCAGATCTTCAAATTATTAGGTTCGTTGATTTCAAAAGCCCACTCGTTTAGGATTGGTTCGAGAAGTAATTCCGGACACAGTTCCATCAACGGCAATCGTTCGGAATTAACAAGGCTCTTCGTATATACGATTCCGTGAATGTTGCACGACCCACATAATGGCATTTGAATTATAGAAACGGGGTCAAATCTTGACCGCTGCGAAAAGATCCCGAAGGGGTACCGCGGTTAATGGAGGGTTAGTTGAGTTTCGAAATGACGTTGACGGATGACTTCTTCCATTCGCACCAAGGCAACGGTGATTGATTGTGGTTTTGGACCGTTGCATGTTTCGCTTCCAAGCAAACCGTTTCGTTCTTCCCTAAAACGGATAAATTATCGCATTTTATACCGGAGCCATTACTATTTGAAGCGCCCTCGATGGGGTGATTTAACTATGTCGTGGACGGGGATATTCTTTAACGGCAACACAGAAATGGAAGGCTCTCTTAAAAGGCACATTTTCTCTTGAGCTTCGTTTTGAAAAATTACCGAGATAATTTATCTTTTAACTTATGAAATATAATAGCGAAAAATATATATATATAAATGTGAGCATTAAAACTATATAATTGAATAGAACATGATATATAAATTATATTTAGAAGCAACATAAAAAATAGAAATTCAGTTAGTTAATTTATTAGTGGGGAAAAAAAACTGAATATTTGATTCATATTACTTGAAAATGTAAACTAAAGGTGAATGATTTAGTTTTAATAAATTTTTAAAACATTAAGAGCTGATCTTTCAAAATTTATAAAAGATAATTAACGTTAAAAGATTTTTTATATTTTTTAACCTAACACTAGAATGATCGAATGGTTATATTCCCAATGAGGTCATCAATTTAAAAAATATATAAAAAATGCGACGATATCCATTTTTTTTAGAATTAGTAACATATTTGAAGATACAGTATAAAATTAATAGTATGTTTCCATATAAAAATAATTAGAAATTCGAATGTTAAAAAAAAGTCGTCACGGATTTTCTAATTTAATACACATTTCTTTATATTTGAACATTCTTTTCGATGAAAATTTGTCTGAATATAAGTCGTGTTGAACTATAACCATAAAAAAATATAAATTAATTATATATAACTGAATGATGGAATATTTCAAAGCATATTACTAATTACCAACGTCTTATAAATAAATAAAAAGGAAGAAAACATATAGAATAAATAACAAAAGGAAAATAATAAACTCCCTAATTAATCACACGAGGCAAGATAATAAATCGAGCAAACAATTCATTCGTAATTATAAATAGAAGGAAACGTACAAAAGTCAAATGATAAAACTGGCGTGCGTGATAGTAATCGTGGCGTAACGAGAGTGTTGATTATAGTAATTGTTGAACCGGGAACATATCAGTGGCTGTCAAACATAATGGCATCGATTAATAAGCGCAATTAAAAACTATGGGGGTTCCTTTTTGGGTGGCCGACGATATATATGAAAATAATAATAATAATAATAAAAAATAGACCGGCTATCAATTTATTGCCATTGCTTTATATATATATATATATATATATATATATATATATATATATATATATATAATATTATTGTATGCGGGGATTGAAAAATATGATTACAAACATCAATGTGTAACTAATATTTATTGTCTATAATTGCACAAATTCAGACAAATTAATTCGACGGGAATGATTTATGATCATCGAACGTAAGATTTAATTAAAAAATTCAATATATTGCTGAATATGATCGTGATATATCATCAATATTATAATTTTAAATTAATTTATATATATATATATATATATATATATATAATGGGATTAATATTATATATATACAGGGATATACTTTTTATTAGTAATTCCAGTATAAAAATTTGATATTCAGTTTCCGGGAGCCGGTGTAACAAAACGGCAACGATAAAAAGCGCTATATTCTCCAACATTTTCGGCTGGCAAATATGAGAAATGGATGTAAGGGGTGCGACGGTAAATTATTCATGATATCTTTTTTTTTTTGAGAGAAGGGGGGGTGCGGGCGAGAAGCAGCCTTAGTACTGTTTTATACGTGTTTATATATTATTTTTCTCGGTCGTTTGGGGACGTTGTAACCGATGAAAAATGCACGTCACTTTCTCTCGACTAATGTGCAATGTGCAAAAATTTTCCCGCGATGTTTTTCCATTTTCTCTCTCTCTCTGGCGAGAACGAAAAAAATTATATATAATGTCTAAGAATTGTGGGAAATGAAAATTCGGCATAAAGATGTATATTTTGTATTTATAATGATATTTGATCGAATGATTTTTAATATATATTAAAATAAATTCGACACCTCTGTAATGAATAACGATATGGAAAATAATTGAAATTTAATATGTGAAACTATATTTGTTTTATATTGGAATTTATAATGAGAAAAATATAATAAATGTTGTATATTGAATTACAATATTAATTTCATGAAGCTGATCAAACATCGAAATTTTTCGATCAAACACAAAGTGCTATAGGACAATTTAAAATTCGGAATATTCGTCCTTCGTTATCCTTAATCGTGTTTTCTGTGAAAATCTGCGAAACTCTGCGAAAGTTTTTCGAGAGCACGCCTCGGAATCGAACCGTTTCATCGGAACAATTAGCGCGAACTTTTCGAGCAATTTTCCTGCTCGCGAAGAAAACTATGCTTTTGATTCAATTACTATTGAAATATTACGAATTACGGATTCGAATATTTATCGTCGTCCCCTTCGACGCGTTCCCCGTTTTCTACGTCGTTCGACCGTTTTGCTCGTATTCGAAAATTTTGATTTAAATGCGTAATTGATCAAAAGGCGAGTCGAGCGAGTGTATAAAATAAAATTCGGCCTTCTACAGAGTAGAATCGGTGCCGCTATTTAATTATTACACGTCGCTGGTTTTAATTTTGGCCGAGAATAATTAAATTCGTCTGCGACTATATCTTGTATAAATAGGGGGACGCTTTTGTTTTGTTACAAAGCGTCCGAAGAACGACTGTAATAAGTGAAATATTCAGCAGTATTTAGTGCAGAAACGAGAAAATCGATTTCGAACTTCATATGAAACGATGGCGTTATAGCTCTTTTGGTTCTAAGTTTATCTTTATTGTATTGATCATACCCAATGAATTTATTAAACATATTAATTAAAACTTTATCTTCGTCAATATATTATATCTTCACTTTGATAATATTATATTAAAGCTATTTAAATATGTGCCCATAATTATATTATGTGATCAAATTTGACTCCCCAAAACTTTTCTGCAGTATTTTTTTAATGACTTTTTTACCATAATTTCATTGAAAATATAAAAATTCAAACAATTTTTTTTTCATAGTAAAATTGCTTTTAGTAACAAACAAATAGCTACTCTTAACGCTTCAAAAATTTTATTGGTTTAAATTTAATTAGTCCGGATCAAATTTGATCAGATGGTATAACTTAAAGAACACTTTCATATTTATAGATAAATATATGGGAATAAATTATTCCAATACTCTTTTTGGTGAAATTAATATCTAATTCATTCATATTTATCTAGCGGCCTATTTTACTCTTTATCATTAATAATAATTCTTCTATAAAATATTTCCAGCGTAAGCTGAAATATTTAATCAATAATTATCATATTGTAAAATTAAATATAATACGTATTTTTATCTATTAATTTAATTGCAATTTCTAAATAAACAGCGTGATTATCCGATAAACGATAATTATCGCCGTGTAACGTTATATATACATAATATATATATATATATATATATATATATATATATATAAAACAGGTGCGACATTCGTAACTCTCAAAACGGCAATTTATCGCCGGCACAAAACGTCGCGAATTAATAACAACACTTTAATAACGTTAACCCTCAAAGTGCACCGACGTCTTTATTCGCAATGTGCGCCGGCGTGCGGTTAATTCGCTTTTCATAAGGTCGTTATCGTAACCACGTACATAGAGGGTTCAAATTTACTTACACGTTTACACGTGTAATGTGTGCACGTGCACAACGAATGCTGTTATCTCGGCAACGAACAATGCGCACGAATATTTACGGATGTGCGCCCGTTGCACGGTTAAAGCCAGACACTCGGTCCGTTTCGGGAGATTTTAATATTCGCCCGGTTATTTCGACCCCAAGCGTCGTCGAAATGCAAACGAGCCGCATATTATGATCGGTGATTATATTAAACCGCAGATAACGGTGTCATATCGTAAAGTTACACAATAAGGAGATATTGGTAAAATTTTCACATAATATTTAATATTAAACTTTAAACTTATATTACCTCTATCATAAATCGGTTAAGATAATAAAATTAATCAATATTAAAATTGTTGAAGAAGTGAAGATAAGCTTCGAATTGAAATTAGCCAGTGCAGATTGAGAAACATTAATGCAAGTTATAAATAATTTAACTTTGTGCAACTGCGCACAAATATACCGTATATACTTAGTACAAGGGAAGAAACAAGTCGACAAATATAAATCATACACCCCCCCGAGTCACCGAATGCAAGGGATAAATTCTGAATTAATTATTTTCCTTGTTACATACTATATTATACCAAAAAAATATTCTCCCAATTTTTTTAATGATGCAATTAAATTTTTTATATTATTTCATTAATACATTTGAAATATATAATATTATTTAGCAATACAGAAATTTTATTTCCAATTTATATTTTCATCCATTAAAATATTTATTATATATAAGGAATAGATAAATTTCAAATATATGTACGAAAACGTAAAATCCATAATCAAAAAAGACAAATTATAATAATAAAACATTTTTTATTATTATTATTCACATTGCAATTAATTTTTAATACTTTTTAAATTGAGTATACTACGAATTTAAATGTAAAATTATATCACAAACAGTAATATACATTTTATTTTATTAATTAAAAATAATCACCGCAGATTAAGACTCTAAATTTATAACACTGTTATTGAAAAAAATTACTTCACTTAAAAAAGAGACACTCTGAAGATTAAAAGCGCTTTAATATCACGTCGACTTAAGAAGTCTGTAAAAAAAAGAAAACAAACAAAACGTAATAAAAAAAAGACGTCCGAAAACAATAAAAATAATAAAAAAAAAGAGAAGTAAACAAACAATAGGCAATTAAAGTCGAGTCTTAGGAGCAATTACTAGATAATTACTTGCGCCGGTGGCAAGTCGAGCGTTTGTCAGGTTATCTTTAACCCTTACTCGGATTAATGTAGAATGAGAGTAAACTTTACCGGTAATCTGTTGTACCCCACCTTCATTGTGTACGTCGAGTGTGCCACCACCGTTAACCCTAACCCTAACCCTGACGTATAGCCAACTATAGCTGCACGAGTTTTGTATTTTCTGTAGTAGTTACTTCTGAATGTGAATGCAAATGCACAAGTGGATGTAAGTAGAGAAACAAAAGCTCGGCAAAGTTTCATGTCAAATTCACAATGCCTTAATGGCGTGAGCGCTTATAAATAAACTTCTTCACGACTCCGGAGACGAAACAATAACCCTAGACGACGAATTTTGCGGTTTCGGTTTTTTTTTCGGGGGGGGGAAGGGGAGGCGGCGGCGGGGTGGATGGAAAATTCTCGGTGACTTTTTAGCAGTGTATGTAAAAGTTTACCGTGACGTTTTGCGGTTGGGACAAATAGTGGTTAACGTTTGCGGTGACACTGCGCGATAATAATATACAGTATAAATCGTATGTTTGTTTAATTTTTGTTGTTCTAGTTTTAATTTATGACGCTTGCGTTGATTGAATGATATATTTATGTATTAAATATATTGTACTATATATTCAGTATTTTTTAGTATCATATAAATATCTAATTTGAAATCATATATACATGTAAAACATTATATTTTTTATGATATCTCATATATCTATAGAATCACATATATTAATATTCAAAAAAAAATCGAAATTATTATTTAAATTTCAATTTATTTTATTATATTTTACTATTTCATATCAATTACAGTTTTAAAAATTTTGTTAATATTAATACAATTTCATCGACTATTATTAGAATAAAAATTATTTTCAAAATTTAAGACAAAACTTTTTTTATTTTATAAAATAAATTCTTTATGTAATTTCGTTATTATTTTTGTAATCAATTTAAGATGAAACAGCATTTTTTATTATTGAAAAAAAAAAGTTTCTATCATCTAAATAATCATGAATATTTTAATCAATATTTACACGGTTTTAACAAAATATAAAAGCATATTCGCGTTATGACTATATCAAGCATTTTAATTTTAACTATTGTTTTCAATTAAATAATAATAAATGCATATAAAATATGCAAATTCAATTACGAATAAATTGAAAACAAAGCGAATTCAATTGTCTCAAACGATAAACATTATAGTACATAAAAAAGGTCAACGTAATTATATAAAATAATAGAGCAAATTATACAATTTTGTCGCGTCATATGGTCACCCTACTCAAAGTAAGAGATGAAAAAAAGAAGCACAGTCACCGTACAAAACAAAAGGGGGGCACCGGATGACTTTTTGAAATTTAACAATAATAACGAAAACTTCACTCGATAAATTCGTATAACGATAATTAATGCACTACAAAAATGAAATTAATAACGCTTCGTAACAAAACGATAACGTCATTAAAATCGAAATTAACGCACGGTAATTATTAAGGAAGGCGGCGTTTCTAAAACTTTTTTAAATGCGAATTATATTTGATATTAAAATGTTGTAATTAATATATCTACTATATATTGAATAACATCATGTAAAAGATTTTTATCCAATTTAAAATATGTAAATTCTAAAATTAACCGTTTATATATCATAATCCGAGTACCTCGTACGGATAACAACTAATTATATATAATTTATACATAGAGAAATATGAACAAAATTATACGGCCATAGCCACTTACGGAACGTTTACGATATATAAAATGGGTTAATAACATCCGAATGATTTATTTTAGGCGATAAATTCATATATATATATATATATATATATATATATATATATATATATATATATATATATATATGCTTACGTATAATAAAAAGCTCGTTTAGCACAAAGCATATTTACGTTATCCGCATTTATGACATATTTGCTAATGTGTCTTATGGACGACGACGACGACGACATAATTTATTTGTGTACTAGTATTTTTTTTTTATTTTTAGGTAAATAGAGACAATAACGATTCGAATATATTTAGATATAGAGTCGTTAAGGTTGGATCCATTAGTCGACATCTTAGCGTCGGAATGAATAAATTAGGATCTAAGGAACTGTTGGAACAAGAGGATAAAGTCGCGTTAAATGGCATACTTGTCAACTCGGCTACTTGGTTTTAGTAGCGGCGGTCGCTAAATGTATTTATTATGAATGATTTGAATATCTGATATATAGGATGATTTGTTTTTTTTCCCCCGAATTATGAAAACGCGTATATCGAAATGGAATATTGATAAAATAATTATTTTTTTTTACATCTAAATATTTGAATGTATAAAAATGTGAAAAATTATCTAAATTTTTAATCTATATAAGTTAATATTATATTATATAAAAATAATGTTTATAGTATTTTTTATTACATAAAGAAAAATCTATAGTGTAAATAATTTCATTTGAAAAAATATTTTTCGTAAAAAAAAATTATACACGTAACATAAACATTTTTAAAAGTACGGTTCGTGATAAAAAAAGTGCGAATACTTTATAGATATTTATTGGAAGAAAAATCTCGGAAAATAAAGCGAAGCCTGATTTAAGGCTTTCGCTATGCCGAATGATAACTCCATCAAAAGGAAATAATAACAATAATGTAAACGTGCAGGTCCAAAACGACGGATCTAACAATTTTATTGGCGAACGTGAGTTGTAAAGGCGCGGATGTGTTGATAAATAATAGCCGGCAACAGAGGGCGGTCGTTACGCACGCACACACACACACATATATATATATATATATATATATAAACACAAACTCACACTGGCACACAGTCAACTATTATTATTAGCCATTATGTATAAAGGCTTGGCCCTTCACTTTAGGTCCGAAATCCCCCGAAAGCCTTGAGCGCCTCTCATAAAGCCTTCGCGGCTCCGGCGAGCTTTCGCATTCTGGTAAAACAAATAATGGAATCACGACCACTTTCGCCGAAAGAAACCGACCGGGTATTATGTGAGAAGGTTGTATAAAAATCAATCTGACCACTCGTAACTATATAAAAATATCATATTTTCGCTTTTGTTATAGTCGATCCTAATATAACCTGTCATATGACACGTACATGTGTATATATAAATGATCATAAAAATTATATATATATATATATATATATATATATATATATATATATATATATATATATATATATATATATATCAAAAACGATTACGATTATTATAATACATGTTATTTATTATACTGAATAAAAAATATATGAGAAACAAACTATGATTCTGAATCTTTCTCTTTGATGATTTCACAAATAAATTATGGATTTAAAGTCCTAAAATATATATTTTTTTTAATTTATTATTAAAAAATACTTGTATATCTAACAAATTGCTAATACAGGGAGATTCAAAGACTTATTAAAGAATAAAGAGTTTTCATGATTAAGACGAGAAAATTCTAATACTTCGACTACAGTCTTTTTCGATTGGTGATAGAGGATAAAATACTGGTAAAAGTAGAGTATCTTAGCTTCAAGATCTGTCCAAATGATTTGGAAAAAATAAGGTCTTTCTCTAGGGTTATGATATCAAAAATAAAATATGGATTGATTATTTATTTATTGAGATTGACAACACATTTTCATAAAAGAAATAATTTGTATTTAAACTCATAAAAAGATTTTATATCTATAAAAAAAAAGTTTAAGATTATTAAATAGATTGTCAAAATTTTGATATATAGGTTTGAATTTGCATTTAGACACGTTAACAGGAATAATGTAAGTGAAATGCTCAATATAGCATTGTTAAATTTTCAAACGTTGCGATTAACTTTATTCCGCGCCGTTTCGTTTAACTTGCACGATAACATTAATTATTCAATTAACACGAGAAACTTTCTTCTCTACTTCAATACCGTCGGGTTATAAAAAGTACGCCAAGATCTCTGTATGAAAAAAAAAAAGAAAATGAAAATGTAGTCTTATATCACGTAAACCTACTAAAGTATTATTAGCTAAAAAGAATCCGGCAGAGTTTTAAAGTTAACTGAATATTTCAACGATACGCTGAGCGAGAAACTCTTTCAGAAAATGTTAATCAAAAAACTGCATTTCAATCTGATAAAGTCCCACTGAAAAATATGACTATAATTAAACGCAAACTTTAACCGTTATATAAGAGGTTAAAAAAAAACGTCAGAAAAAAATCCGCTTCACGATTATGAGATCGTTTTTTTTTCTTCCTATAATAAAAGCTTTGTATTAAAAAATATATAGCGAACGGTTAACCGAGCCATTTTGGGTTTTCAGCTGAAAACCGTCGGCGTTGGGGTCGAGTATTTCAGAAATTTCAGGCGACATGACCCAGAGCTTAATTTTGGCATGGAAGCGGCATGTGTTCTTTATTCTCGTACGGATATTATTAATAATGAATGCGGGACGCCCTTAATAACCCATAAAGTTGCTAATTTTCTAATGTTGCACACACGAACGCGCGCACACAAAATACGCTATTTTTCGATCGTTTCTATTGTATATTTTTAAAATAAAATTATATTTGATTTAATTTTTTTTTATAAATTATAAAAAAATTAAATAATATATAATTAATTAAATTTTTAATCGCTATATCATGTTTTATTTGAAATAGTTTGTTGTATGATATTAATATTTATAACACGTGCAGAATTCGAGTCACTGGCAATTCAGCACATCTCAGACGCTATTATTAAAAACGTGAAAAAAGTTTTAAAATAGTATGGCGTGAAATTTTACATGCTCTATATTGTATATATATATATATATATTGTATATATATATATATATTGTATATATATATATATATATATATATATATATATATATATATGTATTTTAAAATATATTTTTATTTTTCAGAGCGCGTATTCTGAAAATAAAACGAATGCACTCGCTCTTTCGAGTATTTCAACTTTCTTTATCTCGAGCACACTTCACAATGTCCAATTTTTCTAAGAAAAGTCAACACTCTCAGTCTCTCGAAAGTTATACGTATATACAGCGTGTTTCGTTTCTAAGACGAATCAAATCATGAACTCGTAATATAAAATGCTGAGTCGTCTACGAATAAGATGTTACCGAAGATCAACAAACTTTTCAGCGTGTATCGCTTTCCTTATAATAAACTTCAATACATATATATATATATATATATATATATATATATATATATATATATATATATATTTTAATTTACTCTATTGAAATAAATAACAGCATGTACTAATTAATTAAAGATATTCATCGTGCGTATAGTAAAAATAATGAATTTATATAAAGGGTCAAAATTTTAGCAACCCTTTCTCGTGTTATACGAAATAAAAACGTCAACGTTAACATAACTAATTGAGCACATTATTGTACCGCAAAAAAATTTCGAATGCAACGCACGATCAATCCGCAACCCTAAATCGCTGTCGTAGGGGATGTATTATAATTTTCTTTTTTTTTTTAACCGAAAGGGAGGTTTTCCCAGTATTTATCACGTACGATTTCAGCGATAATTTTCCGCGCTTTTCCCCCATGTGTCGAATGCAATTATTTAAAACCCTAACCCCATTCGGTTTCCGTTTAACTAAGATGCACTATTCGTATACACGTGCCACGTCAGATGAAAACTGGTCCCCGTTGATTGGGGTCTCTAGATAACGAAGCGTGTTCTAGGGGGATGGTCATTACTGATACTATTGTCAGGGTTGAACCGGTTACGCTTAGGGGTTTTGCATATATCCACGATGTATGGACGACTAACGAGATTCTAAATAAATTGGGAACGCACTGCACAAAGGATTTATAGTTAGTGTACAATGTACGCTAATTTAAACACTTTACATCTAAATTTACTATATATATATCAGTATTCTTAATAATAATTAACTGAATATATCAGAAGTAATATTAATTTATTGCTAGTTAAAAAATAATGTGTCAGTCTGGTTAATATGACACTTCTAGCATTGACCAATAAGTCTGTTTAAATAACATAATACTTAGTGAAAAAAGTGATCGAATTAAATAACAATAAAATATATAAAGGAATTAGTTTTATTTCAATTTTACATATACAAAGAAAATTTGATGATAGATAAAATTCCATGAAAAGGAAATATTATTTTAAAAATCAGACATAAAACTAACGATTTAACACTGTAAAATAATAAAACAATATTATGAACTCTAAACTAGATTAAATTCTATGATATCTTAGATCCTTTAATTTTTTACATTATAATGAACATGTTGTTTTAAAAATAAATATAGTTAATTTTCTTATGTTAAATATTTTTTATTTGATTTTTTAAAATAAAAAAGGATATTATATATTTAAAAAATTGACGTTATACAGTAAAATTAGGTGCTTTTTAGAATTTATGTAGCAAATTGTAGACAAAAATAATTATCTGATTCAATCCAACATAACTCATATTACCATACGTTATGAATATACGAATTTTATTTATATAATGATATGATATTTTGTTGATATATTTATCATTATTGTAATAATATTTATACATTTTTGCAGATGTTTATCGAAAAATGACATTATCTAAAATAATTCAAGCAGAAAGTATATATACAAAGTAGCATTGATCGATTCGCGTAAATTTCCAAAAAAAAAAAAAAAAATGAATCGAACATGACGTGACATAACGATTACATTCATTTCTAAACCTCCAAGTGAGGGTTTCGAAAAACACGCTCAAAATTTAAAAGAAAAAATATATATAGGTAGACGCCGTCTGGCTCATTTGGAAAGTCGAACGTATCAATTTCGATAAGCGACTGGCAATCAATTTGATTTATACGAGAATCCCTCCACCTCATTATTCATCCCTTACGTTGGAGAAACGTCGTTTTTCGAAGGTTCGTCGTCGCCAGAAACATCCCTTCCCGATATACTCTCAAACGGTGGATGAAAATTTTCATTCTCACTAAATTGTACACAATTGTATTATACAGGCGTCGTATTATTGTACGACAATAAATAAACGACGATTATTGTACGTAACCAGGTGCCTTTAGAATGGTGGTCTCTTGTATGTATGTATGTATATATATATATATATATATATATATATATATATATTAAGGGAAAAACAGGGATGCGACGTTTACAAAATAATGTCTGAGGGCACACGGATATGAAATAATAAGAAACAAAAGCCCTACGCGTCTGTCTGCTCGAATCTTGGAGCTTATTTATGGCCGTATAAATGCGGCCCTTCTCGTTTTTCGACGAAGACGAAAAAGAAAATAAGAATAATTATATGTGACATAGTCGAAAAACGGAAAACGGAATGTTTTGAACGCGTACATCATTCACAGTTGAAAAAATTGTGTGACATATCGCACTTTGGCGTGAATAGCGTCATAATTCAAATAAGAAAAATATATAATACATAAGTGTATTGTTTAATTTTAAATTAATTCGATAGAAAATCATTATTGTTTTTTATCGAAATCAACAATTTCAATTATTAGTATGAATTTAAATCAGTGGTATTAAAACTCTTAACATTGCTAAACTTTTAATATATTTTAAAGTGAAACACGTAATTCTTATTTGAATTAAAATAACATATTAATCATAAAACATTGATTTTTTGTGAGGGTATTTCAAGTACAAGGTTTACATCAACAGATTCACAAACATTGGCTAATCAAAAAAAAAATATACATTTTGAGTGCCACAATAACAATTTCACTATTTATTAAAATATATTGAATTGTATTATCAATATTATTATTTGTAATATTAATGAAATTGTTTCTAAAGTTATAAAATATAGTACAGAAAATTATGTCAGATATGAAATACACCATATTAAACGTATATATATATATATATATATATCAATATATATATATTAAGAACATTAACAATAGTAAAAAGGTGTCGGCAAATGATCGTTTAAAAGACCGAAACTACAAAAGCCGAGTCTACAGTAAATAGAGTCGAAAAACGGGAGTACATTCCGGAATATGCCGGGATTTCGTTCGTCGCATTTAATTAGACGAGCATGCACTAAAGGTCTACACTTCTTCTCGTTTAATCATCGCAAGTTGTCTGAGATGTGCCCGACTTAATCTGCACGACATCACCATAGCAACCCATTCGAAATATCGTATCCACCTGGTGTTGCCCTGCAGCCGCCCATCTCCTTTCCATATCTCCATCTAGACTCTGAAACCGCCCACCACGTCCACCTATCGTACCGACACCCCTTTTACACGGACCCGTCTCAAGGCGAAGACGGGCTTTTCGCTTTGAAATCAGAGAGGTTGCAACAATCGACCGTGGCAAAGATGGTGCTAGTACCAATGGTACTTGCCAGTGCTGATGGTACTGGTTCCGGTGGATGCCGTGGATGAGGTGGTGGTTGTGGTGGTGGCGATGTGCACGAGTGCACGAAGAGGGATTTTGGATTCAACGGCCACGAGTGCCCCTCAAAACCCTATCCTCTTTTCCATACGTACTGGAAAAAATATCAAATAAAAATACATTTTACTACAGCTTAAACTAGGATGGCCATTCGATTTTTGTCCATCTTGAAACAATCGAAATAAAATTTTTAAAAAATATTCTAAAATAAATCAAATTCCCATATATTCACTCAACTATAAAAAAATCAATTTTATACTGAAAACGATAATGATAAATTATTTTTTCATGTATATTGATACACGATGTTCTTTTTTTATAAATATATAAAAATTAAAATTAAAATAAAACATTAATAAATATAGTTATTTACCATGAATTTGACTTTATATTAATATGTAAAATCAGTGTTTTATTCAATTAAACAAATGAGAGGATTATTGAAAACAAAAAAGTGGAATATAAACGAGTACAAATAACTTGTAAAAAAACATGGACACCCCACACAGAAACGACCGGACAGGTTTATACAGCGAACGTACAAATGTCGAAATCGTCCCTTAGTCCGTCGGAAGCCCTTTTGAAAAAATATTGTTTTAGGCTACGTCGGCTGTTTTCGAAGGATTGTATTATAATCCTTTTCAGTATTTACCCGGGTGTTCGAGTTTTGATTTTAATTCGGCGCCAGTGGCGGCGCAATACGAATCTTCCGGATAACTTCGCGGCCTCGTATCAGCGATTATGGCCGTTTAAAAGTTTCGCGGAAACTAAGCTCGATTCACACCTAAAAAGTTCGCCATTTGTAATTAATTAAAGTTTAATGTAGTGTTCCTATCTTGGTTCGAAGTTCGAGTTTCGGCTCGCCGCACGACGTTCGGTTAGCGCTCGTGATAAAAGTTATTCCCATTCTGGGAATGCTTTTCCAAATAGATAAATGCCAAAAAAATACAAATATATATTTTTAACTCTATTTTTTTTTTAATAAACTATAAAATAATTTACCCAAATTTATTATATTATTTATTATTTTTTAGTAAGGCATAATATTATATATTTTAAATCTTGACAAAAATGTAAGCACTTTATGTAAAAAATATCGATGTAATTTTTGTGATATTAAAAGTATATTTTTCTCAAGACGTTTTATCCTGTTCGTGAAGTTTTCCGTTTCTCGGAAAATCGTAGAGCTTTGTAAATAATCGGAAGAAAAGCTTCCGAGCCAAACTTGCTTGTTGGTTGTTTTTTTTTTATTATTTTATTTTCACAATTAATTGACAATAACTCCATTCAAACGACTTTATTACTTAATCCTCTTCAGAAAGAAATATTGTTTTTGACAGATATAAATATATATATATATATATTTAAACGTGTTTATTTATTTGTTTTAGTGTTAGTATTTCTATAAATATATTTTTAATATAATTTTTCGACTTTTTAAAAATATTTTGAAAAATTATACAATTTTTATTTTGATTTCATATTTATAATTTGAAGCATTAAAAACAAGTTGTTGACAAAAAAAATAAATTGTAACTCTTAATACAAAAGCGCGACAAAGTCAAAAGCTTCTCGCAATGATCGCGCCGCGTCCGTTTTCAATTAAGTCACAACGGATACAAGTGTGCCGAAGTTGGAAATCGGCATCGCATGATCGCAAACTTTGACACGCAAACTGACGACATAATCCCAAAGTGTCGGGATTAAATGTCACCAGAGCTGGCTCTCTCCGGGTTCCCGTCCTTAATCCATATGGGATCCCAAAAGTGAAGGATATTATCTCACAAATCCCTAACCCTAATAGGGTGATCACAGTGACAGAAATGTGTGTTGGCCGACTTGCTGGCAAAACATACTATCCTTACACGTGTACTGAAGGATATTATATCAAAACATTTGATAAACCATCCTTCTGAGAATCATTTTTATATAGAATTACATGTTAAAACTATATATATATATATATATATATATATATATATATATATATATATATATATTTGACTCAATTTAGAGCTAAATTTTATTTATAATAAATCAAATAAAACTTTAGGATATATAGGATTCGAGTAAAATCATAGATATATAAAATAAAATATTTCACTATATTATTATTGACTTTAGATTTTGCTATTGATATATCAATATTAGTTTTATAGTAAAGATCGTCTACTCGTATTTGAATTAAACAAGCAATGAGTATTCGAAATTATATTATTAATATATATACATTATTAAATTAACATTGTAAATATATAATAAATTAGAAATAATTTCTGAAAATCGAATATACAATTAACAATACTCGTAAATAATCAACTATCATTAAAATCCTTAAAGCACATATAAATTAATAATTTCATTTATAAAATTTATTAAATAAAATAGAAAATGCTTCTTGAGCGATGAGCGAATGTAATGAATGTCCCTAGATCTTAACGGGACTGCCAAATTAATTATCTTCTGGTCTATTTTCTTTTCGTGACGATGCCGAAATTGAGAATTATGACCGGGATGAGTGACTTAATTCCCTCTTTTTTTTTCCTCCACGAAAAGCGAAAAAGCCGTGAAAAATTCACTGAAACAAGCGACGCGAAAGCCTCAAAGGAAACTCGAAAGTCCAACGAGCTTTCAAAATTATACGACGCCGCATATAACAAAATATATTAAATTACCATTAAATATACGTTTATTTACAAATTATTTTTATTATAGATTAATACATATATGTATAATAAATATATTATTGTATATATATATATATATATATATATACTAAATTGACTTTTTTATTCGTTTTATATATATCTATATACCGATTCTAATTGGATGATCCTACTGTGAACTACTCCCGGTTGAGTCGAACATGTAGGGTAGCTACTTTGGTATTGTCTCGTCCACCCTTTGTAACTTCAGCAAAAAAATGAGAGCAATTATAGTTTCGCATGCGTACATGTGTATATATATATATATATATATATATATATATATACATACACTTATACAAAGCACCCTTAGAAGGGTACCGTTTCAGGGCTTTCAGCCCCTGGAATGATTCATGGCGTGAGGTTGTATCTTCAGACGGCCCAATGAATTGATGGCGTGCGATATTTTTCAGCAACGAGGTTTTACTATATATATATATATATATATATATATATATATATATATATATATATATATAACGGTGGTCCTCAATCTTTTAGAAATTCGAAAAACAATATCCATTTTTTTTTATAATATTATAATGATAAAAATTATTTTCATTTGATTCTCAATCATAAATAATATTATAATTCGGTTTAATATTGAATTAAACTAATTTAATGGATCGAAGGTTGAGAATCGTGAATATGTAAATTATGAAACAAGCAAGCTGTGAAAGAAAATACGTTCCGATTGGAAAATTGGAAAAGCGTATTTTATCCTGTCAGGATTAAAAGGTCGCGCATTTAATTGACGAAATAAAATTTAATTGAATTTGTTCTTATTTGCAATATAAAAGCGGTTTCAATTTCAAATACGCCATATATAATATTTAACGTTGCTGGACGTCCAGTAAATAAGGGATTTGAAACCGAAGTTTACTACTTTGTTGTAATATATTATATATGTTTCAGATGTTAACGAAGGCTTCATATCAAATATTATACAATAAAAATAATAATTTAAAATTTTATGTTATAAGCGAAATTTTATAATTGAATTATTAATGTACATATTTATAAATATAAAACAATTTATTTTTTAATATAATTAATATTTATATAATAAAAAATAAATGTGAAATTAAGAAATTTATTGAATAATATAAAATTAAAATTAAGATTTACCATATATCTTTTATAAATTACAATAAAGTAAATTAAGTTTTTGCACATATATATTATAATAGTGGTTAAAGTCGTATATTAAAACAATTTCATTATATTTTGCATTATATATTAATTGAAAATACAATATAATCGATTCATTCTTAAAAAGCTAAAAAATATCAGATTTACTAATTATTAATAATATTAAAAAATGAACATTGAATTTCATGACATAATTAACTTTTATAACCGACATATATTATAATTATCCATAATTACATTCTATTTATATTTTAATTTTATTAGAGTTTTTCTTAATAAGGTTTTGTTAAAGTTCTTATTTTTGACTATATAATCATATTTGATATTTTAAATATTTTCAATCAAATTTAAACAAAGGGACCACATTTTAATATTAAAAAAAAATTCTTTAAATTTCGTTTAAAATAAACTAGGCTAAAATATGATTAAAATCGATAATATATTATCGTTATCGTTGAATAAAGCTGCTATATCGAATTACCTTGTGCAAAATAGTTAATAATTTTAAAGTACGCAACTTTAACACCCCCAATATATCGGTCGGACACATGATACAAATTATATATGTGGGCCTTTATTAGAGTTTTTCATCGACAATATATATATATATATATATATATATATATATATATACAGCTATTTTCAGCGAGAGTCGAAGATAATCACCACTAACGAGCGTAACACGATAGTCCACCCTCCAAGTGTATCGAAGTCGAGAGAAAGAGAGACTCTAAGGGATGAAAGGGGGGTTGTATACGGTTAACTTTGTATCGTGTAAAAATTTTCCACGACAAACACGAGGTATAAAGTGGAAGGAAAAAGAAGAAGAAAAAAAAAACCACCGCCGGCGAACGCGTGCTAATAAATAATGCTAGAGATATTGACTCGTCTCGGATCGTGATTAATGTCGCTGATAAATTTCGGTACACTTCATTTGAATGTCTGTCACTTTTCCGAGCGGAAAAATTTTTTCAACCCCTCGATTTTCGCAAGGACAAGAATCGAAAGGACGAAGGGTTTTGCGGGGGAGGAGCGGGCGCGAACGGAAGAATCCCGCGAGAGAGTTTTACGTTGGAGAAAAATTATCTGGCGCGTTCGAAAGTCGGGGGACAAATGAGAATTTAAGTACGACTCGGGAAATATTATTTATAATCTCTCAAGACTACTCAAAAATGTTCTTATATACAGAATATTCAAAAAGTATGCGTAATTAGGGAATTTTAAATATTAATTAATAGACGCGTTTTGATGATTTCATCCGTCAAGTTTATTAATTAAATTAGGGTATCAGATTATAAACGGCTATATAAAATGTAATTAACATTAAAATGTAATTAATCAATTTTGAAAAAATATTAAAAAATTAACTAATTCATTACATATTCAAATTGTTTGTATTTTTTTACTACGTTTTAAAACTAATTTTAAATAAAAAGGAATAAAAAAATAATTTTATATTCATTGTGACTCATTCAGATAAATTTAAATTATACTTCAACAATTATTTATAACATTATAGAAATTTTTGTATTTAATATATTTTAAATTGATAATTTTAAATTAATAAAGCGTTGGTTAAATAGCGAATCAAACGCACACAGTTTTTCAATCAATATATATATAAAGTAAAAAAAAATATCACATATTTAGAATACGTTTATTTTTAAAACACTCTGTATTTTCATAACAAATATAAAATGCAGAATTTATATTTCGCCTTCGTTTGTTCTTAAATTGAAAATAACGCGCGCGATCTTTGCTTCCTTTTGTTCTTGTGACCCATTTCATTTTAAAATATAAAATATTAAAATTATATAATATAAACATTGAATAAATTAGATAATGTTAATATTAAAAAAAATAATTTAGTTGATATATCAGATTAAAACATATTTTAATATAGCATCGTTTTAAATGTATATATTAACGTAATCAAAAAGTAAGGTGAAATCGTAATTTAAAACTCCTGGCCTTTAGGAAGGCAGGTGAATTGTAATTTTGTTTCTTAGGTTGGTAGAACTGTCTATAATATTTGCCAAAAGTCTGTCAAAAGGTTTAATTATCTCCGAGTTACACGTGTTTTTACAACTCTTGGTTCCTTTATCACTATAATGTACCATGTCATACTGCATTGGTTCTTTGCGACTTTTTTGCAAAGAACTCATATCGTTCCGCAACCACCGTATTTGCTTGATTTGGCTCCGTGCAACTTTTGGCTATTCATTAAACTCAAAAGACCGATGCGGGGACGTCGTTTTGACACGATTGAAGAGATAAAAACCGAATCGAAGAAGATCTTGAAGTCTATACCGGAAAAAGACCATTCTGGGAAAAGCGTTGGCAAAAGTGGATTTTATCGGACGGGCACTAATTTGCAGGGAATGAAATTGATTTGGAAGAATAAATAAAAAAATTACATTTTATAAACAAATTCCTCTTATTTTTTGGTCATAGTATTATATCAAAAAAATGTCTATCATGTGAAAATAAAAAAAATAATACTATCCATATTGTTTCCGCTTTTAGACTATCGCCTTTAATGTCCAGTTTGAATAATTAGAATGAATTAATCACGAGGTATAGCAAACAAGGACAGATGGTCAACGCTTTTTGGCTTTATGCCGCGGCTAATAGTCACCAAGTAGTATGCTAGCGTCACATGCACTTGCATCGAATTTGCATTTATACACATCGTGCACATGTGTCCATGTGTCCATTATTTATCACGGTGCACACGAACATTTCATATTATATATATATATATATATATATATATATATATATATATATATATTTAAATGTGTGTGTGTTTCTGAATTTAACTGCTAAATTAATGCAGAATTAAATTCAGCATAGCCATCAGACCTATGACACTGATAATAAACAGTATGTTTGTTTGTTTATAATTAACCTGTCTATGTATATTTATATTATAATAATAATAAACGATATATATAATTGATTAAATTATAGTGAAAATAATTTTGATGGTCATGTGTATACAAATTTGTCTGAATTATAAATAATATATATATATATATATATATATATATATATATATATATATATATGTCATCAGAATTAATAATGAATATTCGAATTGCAATTGAAGTACAAAGGATTTTCAAATAGATCAACTGTAAAAATTTTAAAGTGTAAAGTTTGACGCCAATGGTAATATTTACAAAAAGAAAAACATTGATATCGATAATCGCCACAGAGGAAGTAATTACTCAATACTGATATTCCAAAAAAATCGAAGATGTAATTGAAATATGATATTTCAAAAATTTTATATATTCTAAAATTTTTTGATGATATTATGTAATATCATAATGAATTTAATAAACAAGCTAATTATAAATAAATAAAATTGCTTTTACACTATTATACTTAAAAAATAAAATTTTAATAAGGAATATGTAATAATTGAAAAATTTTAAATAATATAATTTAGCTGCGTCTAAAAAATTGATGTAAATTATTTTACACTATTAATAAATATTACGAAGTAAATTTAAAAAAAAATATATGTATATGACAATTTTCATATTCAATATTAAAATATCAATGAAAAAATTAAATCTTGTAATCTGTCACTCGGTTGTCAGAATGATTTATAAACATCGATAATAACAATAGATTACTGTCAATTGAATTAATTTATGATATCGTCATATATAAATATAATTTCATTTTCGTCGTTAAACGCATTATCATTTATTACGGAATGCATTAAATGCTATAATTTAAGTATGATAAAATATTTATCATGGACGACAGTTTCGGAAACGAGCGCATTTCGCGTCACAGTTAAATGTTTACTGAATAATTCAGGTTCAAAAACATCGAAACTGTGCGAGAATTAATTGTTACTGAAACAATGTGACACGACAAATATTGACATGTGAATGTATGCACAATATTTTTCATCATATTATTATTTTATATTAAAAATTTTATTAGTATTATATAATCGAACTAAACTATTGTATTATAGAAATTATTTTTTTTAGTCGAATAATTTAAAAAGGTCGATCTATTATAATAAATATTAATATTCTGAATAGTTTAAATATCTTTGAAATAAGTATGTGACATTATTATTATTATTATTATTACGCGCTAATGATCCGTTATTTTAACGTAAAACATTTCACAGATGACATTCTAAAATTTAACATAGTAGTATAAATTTTAAAATATCGTTTTTCATTAGAATGTATGAAAATAAAATATGTAAAACGATATATGAAATATGATTTTTTATAATGTTTAAATTCTTTGATTATTATACATTATAAAAATTTCGAATATAGTAATTTTATACAAGGTAGCAAAAATATGTATATTATGAACTTTTCCAATTTTTATAAGATATTATTAAAATATATATTGATTACTTTACAAGTATTATCGCGATGACAAAAATAAAGTATCATAATAAAAGTTTTTTTATTCTGAAAATTCGAAATCAGAGCTTTTAACGAATTTCGTCCCGCTTCGCGTATAAATGTCGTAAATATGAATAAATGTGACTTTTTTGTTTGTTTTCAATTTGCGTTTATATTTCCTGAAGAAACAATTAGGTTTTCTTTCTTCGCATGGCAACGAAAAAGTGTATCGTATATTTTTTCATTTAAAAGTGATATATATTCGTGAGAAAGTTTTCAGCAGAGAAAAGTAAATAGAAAACTTGAATGCGAGACAAAAAAAAAAACACGAATCCAAACAAATGTACAAGATGTCTCAAAAAAAGAGGCCATACAACATAATGATTGATAGAAATCGTAAATGTCAAATTAGACCTTCTTATTGAAATATTTTATAAAATAAAAATATATATATAATACGTATTATATTTTGATAATATGATAAGATGAATGAAATTGAAAATTAAATGTATGCGTATGTTTTTTTTTAGAACATTCTGTATGTATATTCGAAAATTAGATACGATATTTTTTGTGACAGGATAATTTATCATTGTTTTTTCATAGTTCAATTTGCGTGAATACAACATTACGTTGCTGAAAAAAAAAGTTCAGGCTGAAAACACACCGGGATCGAATGTCGCCATAAATATTAATGCATTTTTTTGTGTTAAGTTTGTTGTTGTTGTTGATATTATTATTATTATTATGTTGATGTTAATTGATGTGATGGGGTGCCACGGACACGACACTACAATTTTCACAAAAAAAAAAAATACATGAATAATACATATAAACATAAATTTGAGTGCGCTTAATGTCAATGATCGATTTGAATATTTAAAGACAGTTTTTTTTTTGTTGAATAATGTTTATTATATATAAAATATGAACTTAAAAATATTTTTTAAATACGAACTCGTACATCGTTCTACTTGTGTATATTAAGATAATTCAATAAAAATCGTTTAAGGCGCGCATAATAGTTTAAAAAAGATCTAAACGCTTAGACGGCATAAACGGGGGGGGGGAAACGTTTTAAATATCTTTTTTTTCAGCTG
Source organism: Leptonema lineaticorne (assembly GCA_024500535.1). Classification (NCBI taxonomy): domain Eukaryota; kingdom Metazoa; phylum Arthropoda; class Insecta; order Trichoptera; family Hydropsychidae; genus Leptonema; species Leptonema lineaticorne. Next base: position 6,748,231 of record JANIJI010000004.1, on the reverse strand, counting down.
AAGACATTTGTTTTAACTTTGAAATATTATCGTGTTATCTCAGCATTTTTAGGGTCATTAAGCGTTAATTAGAACCGAAAAAAAAGGAGACCAGATGTCGGGTCGATTATGCGACATCGCAGGATGCGCCTTCGTTCTCCCTTAAAAGTAGATATAAGGCGTAGATTATTGGTTCTAAAAAGGGTGCACGTGCACTTTACTACACTATTTTTTTACTATTCGGAATCTTATTCCATTTTTTTTCTTTATCGTAACCCCAAAATCGGGGTAAACAACTTCATTTATCGATAAAAGTGCGTCGACGGAGGCGAATTTAATGTGGAATGGGGCGCGGATCTGGCGAAAAATGCGCTGTCGGATTTCGGTATGTAAAAAAAAATCGCCCACTTTTGAACGTTTTTTTTTTGTATATTTTTGAAAATAGAAAGGAAGCGTGTCTTATTATTAGATAAAAATGTGATATTTTGCTACGTTCTAGGAATTTTCAGACGGTCGGAGTTTTCCATTGTCGTAGAAAAATGACGTGGGTTTTGCTTTACCTGCAACCGGTGACAATTTCCGCATGACACACCACCTTGATTTCCACTGAAAAACCAACAAAATAGATTGAAAAATCTCATTTTCAACATGCATGTATGTATGTGTACGTGTGTTTGTGTGAATGTATGATCTCAATCAAATTTATACTATTTAAAAACATATTTTAATATTTTTCGTAATAAAAAAGAATTAATATTAAAAATTTATTTTCAATATAAATATATTACCAATATAAAGTCAATTATTTGATATTATTTAAAAATATAAAATTGATAGCTCGTCGTAATTTAATATACAACAATATAAAATTAAAGGCATAATATGCTCTAGAAAATTTGCATATATAATTTCAAATAAATTTTATTTTTATATAGACTGAGATTCATAAAAAAATTGACCAATTGAAATAAATTATTGCACATAAAATTATTGAAATTAAAATAATATATGTAAATTGAATATGAAGTCAATTATTTATATGGGTAAATCAACAAATTGATGTCTAAAAAAATAAACCACATAATCATAAAGGTTGTGACGCTACTGATATATATATATATATATATATATATATATATATATATATTTGTCATTTTTACAAATGAAGATAGCCGTTTTTAATTAAAAGCACTCAGTGACACCGACGGACGACACCATATATTTTATATATAGTGTCGCATTTTACACATTACACATTTACGACATAAAACAATAAGATAATAAAAAATTCAAAACGAATGTACAAAAGGCGTAAACGACACATTTCGGCCATATTCATAAATACAATACGCCATATAATATATTATATATTCTGGCTATGCGAAAAGTTTGCGATATAAACCCGGGAATAAATAATTCGCAGTGGAACCGACGGAATAGTTTTGTAACGAGCCCGTTATCGTTATTATTATTATTATTATTATTATTATCATTATTATTACTATTATTATTTTATTATTATTATAGTGAAATTCTCGTATAACGCGATTAAAATTTCGTTTCGCATAAAAAGCCAGACGGTTAAAAATTTCGCATGTTTCGTTCATACGTACGTTTATTTAGTTAAAATTTCAACTCGTGTATATATATTTATATACGGGTTTTTTTTGAGATTTTTGTAACGATTTTATGCGTAAAAGCCTTTTTTCGTCGCTAACAAAAAAAAAAAAACAACGACTCGAAACTGTCACGAAACTTAAGCGCTTTAATCGTATTTTTTTTATATAAACGAAAAAAAGAGAGCTTTCGCTCTTAAAAAGCATCGACGTCAAACTAGAACCATGCGATGAAACAATATAGGCGCTGATTTTTTTTCCAATATGTGTGTGTATGTATCGATATTTTCAAAAAAAATGTTTTTATCGTGCTATTGGAATTCATAATAGCATCAAAGCTCAATATTTGTTGTCATATATTTATATATAGGTGATAAAAATAAAATAGTTGGAGAGACATTTTAAATTCAATACAATATTAATATAAAAATAAAATAATAAAAATTTGATACGTTTTTATATTTTATGAATAATTTGTTTTATTATATTTTCTATGAAATGAAATATATATATATATATATATATATATATATATATATATATATATATATATATATATATATATATATATATATATTTGATATCGGATATATGAATAATAAATATCAATTATTTTTATGAAGTTAAATAAATTAAAATGGTAAAAATAAATAATAGCAATAGTTGTATGAAATTCTATATAATTATAAAATAGTTAAATAAAAGTTGTGACGAGCGATCAACGTACGAAAGTAGAGGAGCTTTCGCGGTTCCGGCGGAACAGCAAAGTTCGACTCGCTTTCACCGCCGAAAATTGGTTAATGGTCGAATTTTCAGAAGCGACCACGTGCGACCGCAAAGCCCCAAATGAAATAATTAAATTAAGCAGTTTCAACTCGCCCCCCGTGGACTTTTATCTCCGTCATTCACCCCCCCCCCCAACCCGTTTCACTTTTCAGCTTCAGTATTTTAGTTATAAAGTCTTTTTTATTTTTATGTTTTTTTCGGAAAATCGACGACGAAATTTCCGTTAAATTTGACGAATAATCGATGAAAGAAAATAGGGGGGGGGGCGGATGGGCGAGGTATGATCTGAAGTTATTTGATGGGCGTCGCATTTTGAATCCCCCGCGTTTTTTGAAACGCGGCTATAGATTGAATTTCAAAGTATTTTGCGAAATTTGAGTACGTTTCAAAATTTATCTACTTCAAATTCAAAAATAAATTTATATATAATATTTTTATCAATATATACTTATTAAAAAAAGATAATATTTCGTTATTTTTATTATGGTGTTAAAATGATAACATAATTAACGTTTATTTAGCATGAAAAAGAAAATAAATATATAATAAGGATCTTTTAAAAAAGATTTATTAGAATAAATTGAGTATAGCCTATATTTATAATTATGAAGAATTCCACATTTATAAAAAAAAAATATTTATATATAATTTTATCAGAGGGGTGAACATAAAAAAATGGATCCAGATAGGCTATTTTGTTATTGATTTATTATAGAATATATTTATTATATTATATAGCAATGTAATAAATCTCTTTGGTATTTATGTTACAAATTTTATGCGGTGTTGAAATTTATACGACATTATTGTAATCCTCTTTGTGTCAAAATATTATATATTAGACCTTTTTTCGCGACAGGGCCGGATTTAGGCTATTTATTGATTTTAATTTCGGTACAAACTTTAAATGGCAACATGAACGATTTGAATTGTAAATATGAACCGAATGTATTTAAAATTGCGGCAGGTTTTACGTTTTATAAAATATGGTGTTTATTTATTTTTAAATAAATTATTTTATATTAATAGGAATAAATTTCAAATTTTTACATCAAATATATATATATATATATATATATATATGTGTGTGTGTGTGTGTATATTAATATAAATCTTCAGATTGATATATAAAATGTTGAAAATAAATTATATAAAAAAAATAAAATTTTGAAGAGCTTTTACATTGACTTCATATTCGTATATACAAATATATATGAGTTTGTATGTTTATATATAACTTTGTACATAAATTTAACAATTTTAACATTCAATAAAAATGACTGCAAAATTAAAATGGCAATAAAATTTTATTTCATAAATATGAATTAATTTTGTATTTTATTTTTTAATTATTTAATGTTTATTATGAATTGTATGGATTGTTTTATATGTTAATGTGAAACTATACATATATATGTATAACACATATCGTGCGGGGAAAATAAATAAATAAATGAAAAAGGAAAAAAAATGGGAGAAAGATTCTCGAAAATGAATAGAATGAAATCGAATGAGAACGAGAGAGAAGGAGATTATTAAATAAAAACGAAATAATGAAATGTTGCTCGTAATCAAGGGGAATATTTACCTTTTTTCCATCTCTGAATTTCACGGTCCCTTCTATAATTGAATTTGTATCCGCCATTGTTATTTTTTGTACATTGTTCACAATCACTTTTTCACAGTGTAATTTTTAATTATTAAAACTGAGCTAGCACGCACTGACCACATTTATATTTATATATTTAAAATAAAAATATTCGCGCAAAATTTCATTTACTGCGTTCATGCGATCATTTTCACTGAAAATTCACAAGTAATTGTTGTAAATAAAAATTATTACATAATATATATGGGCGAAAGGGTGAGAACTGGGGTTCGAAACATTCAGATAAATGCTGAAAATTGTCAAATCATAAGGTCTTAATGCGAGAAGTTCAAACGAGACCCGGGCACATTAAATGCAGCTGTTCCCCCACCCCGCTCAAATATCGACTATTTCGGTAAGCAATTAGGGGTTCCTTTTCTATATATGTTAATGCTTATATAGAACCCCCCCGGAGAATACGTAATGTTAACTTCCGTTCCATCGATGACTAATCTTGGGAAGGGACGCGGGACACCCTTGCCCGCCGATAATGTGTTAACGTCGCCCGGTGAAAAATTACGATCGACACGTGCAGCGGTCGTTCATGTTTCAATTAATATTCATTTATTTATAAATGAAACGTCAACACACTCTATGCGGTTTATACTTCATTTCGGATTAAAAGCATCATTTAGATGTATGGAAAAATAAAACAAAAAAAATATTATCGATTAAAAAAAGTGTACTAAATTATTTTTATTCTATATTATAATATAAATTATTTATTTATACAATATATGATAGATTCTAATTTCTATATATATAATAATAATACATTGAATTACGGTTTTATAATTTTACTATGAGACAATTAGACTTAAATGTGTTATATAAAAATTTTCTTCATTCAAAATACAATTTCTTTGAAAAAAATATGAAAATATTTTGAAAGAATAAAGATACAACAAGATCCAGTTTAACCCTTGACTATCCTATATCAAATACTGAAGAATCCAATATTGAATATCATTTATTTTTTTTATCTGTAATATATCCTAACAATTAAAAAATTTGACCACCCCTGTTTTATATCGTATTTAATATTATTTTTTATTTATTATAAAAAATATAGTATATTATTTTATAATATAATATTTACACTGAAAAGTACTCTTTATTATAAAAATATAGTACATTCATAATTAATTCCAATTCTTTAGTTATATTTAAAAGTTGAAAAGTCATAATTTTACTGAAGAAATGAAAGAGAAAATTTCATAATAGAAGTGAAAAAAAAATGCAAAACGACATAACTAGATTAAACATCAATTTGAATAGCGCTTTAACGACTAACCGCCGACGTGTTAATTAATTCTTTTTTCCTATTTTTTCTTTTTTTTTTTGGTAAATCAGGTAAATGGAAATAATTACAAAATGTAGAGTCATAAAGCGACGGTTCGAATTTAAAATTCGTTTCCGATGAACAATGAAATGTTAACGACGTATAATAAATAGTCCGTGAGTCGGTCGGCGAAACGTGCATTTGTTTAAAATTTCCACTAATAATCGTTCACCCTGTACATGCTTAATTAGTGATAATTTGCATTTAAATCGAATGCGAAAAAAGCGATTGAATTCTATATATATATATATATATATATATATATATATATATGTGTGTGTGTGTGTGTGTGTGTGTGTGTGTGTGTGTGTGTGTGTGTGTTCAAAACGAACTGAATTACAAAATAGTGCATACAATAAATATTGTAATATTAAATTCATATACACACACACACGCATATATATATATATATATATATATATATATATATATATATATATAAATTTAATCAATATTTCATATTTTACACGTTCAGTCGTTAATTATATACATATTTTTTTAAATATATTAAACTTTATATAATAGTTATTAGTTTCGAAATGTGGTAAAGTAATCAAATAGTCAACCGCATCGCACTATGGAAGAGCGTATAATAAATTTTAACACTAGCGCGACCGACTGATAAAAATAATATAATAGTATACCTGCGGGTAATTTATGCCCGCAGAAGTTTTTTTTTTTTTTTTTACAAATAAGCGTGTACATTTCGGTTATTGTTTACATTGTGCGCGACTTGCGTGAATTTTCAGCACATTGTAAATCTAGTGTCTTTCAGCGTTTTGTTTTTTCACCCAACCCTTTCCACGCCCCCGCCCTCCCCACAACCCCTCTGTGTAACTTTTCGCATAAACAAATTCGCATAATGGCCGCTCAGTTTTGTTCACCAGTACGCTTTTTTAAAAAATTTGTCGTATTGTTTGTTAACAATAAACGGCCACCGCCGCTTATTGTTGTCAACTCTTCAGAGACGCCGAATAATAATCTCCGGCGTTCACGTTTATTGTAATCCTTTTTATTTTATTTTATATATATATATATATTTTTTTTGTTCGTGACCGAATTTCGTTACGCCTGTTTCATTACGATAAATTGCGTCGATTTTTCGTCACGTCAACGTTGCGCTCGAATTCGAACACCCTTTGCGTCGAAGTTCGTCAATTGTCGACCGGGTTTATCAGCAGACAAATTTTCACTGACAAGACCGATTACAAAGATTCATATTGCGACAACATTCATTTTTATTCAATCAAACTTTTAAATATCGAAATTATAACCCTATTATTGACAATAAATGAAATAAATAATCATTATTGTACATTTGCACATTTTTCAAAATTAGAGTCTGCTTATATTTAGTATAACTATTACATTATTATTATAACAAAATTTTAAAAATGATACAATTTTTATATGATAATTAATATAATAATTTTCCTATATTTATATATTAAATAATTATACAAAATTATCGATCTAATTTTGTTGCATAACTAAATTTAGATATTGGACATAAAGATACCATATGTCAATTTGATTCGCATAGAATTCGCAAACAATTATTGTACATGTATAATTATTTGTGTATGCTATATGACTATATCAATATCGTTCGTTCATTTCATATACATTTATGGAGATTTAATAATATATAATGAACGTTACACGCGGACGAATAAACACACTGACATTTATTAAACATAGAATGCATAACTCTAGTGTTGAAGTATATTCGGTTTATGTGCAAACGCGTCAATCTTGCATGAATATTTTATTAAATTTAGTTTAATATTTTCAACTACATCACATATTATGATTGAAAATTATTTATACAGTTATTATTAAATATTTAATAAATTTAGATACAATAGAATATTTCGATGTTTTCTTTATATATATTTTTTTGTTTGTAATATAATATGTTGAGTAAATAAAACCGATACATCCGATGGTTATCTTTTACTACTAGTACGAGTGAATTTTCATTCTAAAAAAGGTTTTATAGGAAAAAGAGTAGCATTTTCAAGCCGGGGTCTGTAAACTCCTAAGAGTTCGCAATAGCATATAAGTTCACGAAGGTACATAAAGGGTTCTCTTGGGGATACAGGATTTATTTCAGTAGGAGAGTCTACATATGTAGATAGATTTAATATTTAATCATAGACATTCGAACAAAAACTTTCTTTTTACATTTCCATATCGTTATTTATATTATTTCTTTTATATTTAAATTCTGATAAAAAAAATAGTATTAAAATAAGCAATATTATGAATATTATATATGGAAGTAGAAAAAAGTTATGCACTATATATATATATATATATATATATATATATATATATATATATATATATATATATATATATATATATATATATATATATATATACCATATATATATATATATATATATTTATTTATTTATTTATTAATTATCAACTGTCAATCTTATATAGAAGGGGTTGAAAAAATATAATGGATGTAAATTCAACGATCACATTTTTAAACTGATTTGTTCATTACATAAAATATGATAATATAATAAATTAAGATATAGAATATTTGGGTTATGTTTCACTAAAAGAAAAAAAAAGATATTTTTATTCAAAAAAAGTTTTTAGTCATAGAATCGATTCCAAAATTAAGTTCTTATTCTTGGGATCGATTCAAAAAAAAATATTATTTAAAAAGAGGATATTTAAGAAGACATTTTTCAAAGACTGCCTTCTCTACATGAGGACAATTGGTCACATTAATATATATTATATAAAAAAAGATCGCCTTACATATAGCTCAATACTGATAGAAGATAAAGAGTATAATACTGTCAAAAATCCCTCTAGAGAAGAACGAACTGGAAAAGTAAAATAAATCTGACGATAGAAATTGGTAAAGGAAGCGTCTGTATGATTGATACGAGTCTGTTAATACGGCGTCGAATAATTAAAGGAAGCGTTAAAATACGTTGACAACGAAGCGGCATCTTAGCGAGCTTTCGAGTTTATTTTACTAACGCGCTTTCGCAAGTTTAAGCGGCCTAAAGCTTTTATTCGCGCGATCCGCGCCCCGGTATCTCGGTCGCGCACGTGCCGCCTTAAAGATGAAGCCGATGCCCCGTTCTCTGTCATCGAGACGAAATAGGATTATGTATGTATGTATATATATATATATATATATATATATATATATATATATATATATATACGGCGTTGATATCGGTAACGTAATTACGCGTCTTATTTATACATTCACCTCATTCGCACATTCGCCGAAACGCAGCGATCGGTTAAAGTAAGGTTTAAACACATTTTGCTAGGTTGTAAAGGCAGCGTATACATCTAATGTCAAATTATGATACATTTTATAAAAATTTCCATTTATATATATGTTTTATAGTAAATTTCCATCGATCATTTGTGTATTTTAAAAGCTATATATTATATAAGACTTTCAGATTGAAATTAGTATGATTTATATTTAATGTGTAAAATAATTATGAAATTTACGACGTTTGAATTCAATATTTTTTTTTAGAAATAATATTGAAATCATGAAATGTTAATATTTTTGGTGAATATTTATCTTTTGAAAATCAATATATCTCAAAAATCTATTTTTATTTTAATATGTATTATATATACGTTCGGTTTTTGTTAGTATGACATTAATGAAGACTAAATGTTATATCATTTAACAATAGTATTATACTAACCAGATCGAGTTAAATATAGATTAGAAATTTAGGAATGCTAGATACGTCATATAATCTAGACAGTCACAAACTGGACTCGGCATTACATACATATAATTATGTTTTTAAACTTATTTTAACAAGGTTCAACTTATAAGAAAAAAATATAAAATATAAATATAGAAGTGTTTAATACTTGATTTGATTGAATAAAATATCATAAAATCGTCCACTAATTCAAAACTCTATATAATTCAACTGTCTGATATCTGACAGTTTTACACGTATAAAATCTATTTAAACTATGCGAAATTGAGTCGTCCGCAATTATGCTACATGTATACACAGCCTTGGTATCTTAGAAAGCGTAGGCGGCGAAAAGCTTTCCCGGTAATTACGCTGGGTATTCTAATGAGACAAGCGTCACACATCCGAGTCGAGACGTTGTCGCAGGTCGTTAACGTAGAAACCTTAATCGAATTAAGGGTTTCTAAGCTAGATAGATTACTATTATTTTTTTTTTTGGCGAATAATAGCAGTGGCACTACTCAAGACACACCATCGATACTTTGACGAACCGGTGAGGCCTGAATTAATAAGACATCTCGGCGTTGACAGTCATGAATATTGTATGAAGTTGTGCCAAAAGGCGTATTTATGTAAATGAAATTATGTTGTCTCCATTCCGTGTTCCGCGGAGTCCGTACTTTAGCACTTCCGTCGTCGAAAATCGCCGCCCTGCCCGCCCTTCGTTTTCCGCTCTCGCGCAGAAATTCGAAAACTTTGCAAACGTCGAAATAATTCATCGCAAATGCGCTATACGGTGAACCCTTCGACATCTTCGAAAACAATTTCCAAGTCGAATTTTCCTTTTTTTTCTGATTTTTCTTTTTTATACATATATTCTTTATTTATATAATTGTGCGAAGATTGTTCAAAAAAAAAAAATGCGGAAAGTTTTACAATATTTGATTATCAAAAACGACACGATGTTAATAACGCTTTTAAAATATTCTTCATATAAAAAAACGCATTAAATTTAAAATGTAATTAGCCTTAATTGTTTATTTTTAATTAAAAATATTTTTTAATTTTTATTTCGATTACTGATAAAACAATAATATTTTTAAAAATTAAACCACTTAATTCTCTTAAAATCTATATTATTTTTATTATTTTATACTAAATATAAATCCAATCTAAAATATGAATACAATCTTAATTACTAAATAAATAATAAAAAATATAAATTAAGAAGAAAAATTAACAACTAAATATTTTTTTCAAATTATATGGTATCCATTTAATATTTTATTAAACAAGAACGATTTTTAATTAATTAAAAAATATTTTTTAATTAATATATATATATATATATATATATATATATATATATATATATATATATATATATATATAAGCAATTTTTCAATAACGCAATATTTAAATCTGTAATATTCAATAGTTGATATTGCAACAATTTTATATATTATATATAATTAATTAATAAGTTTAAAATACAATAAACAAATAAAATTGTTTTGTTAAGACTATCTAACATAAATACAAACATTTTTAGCGCTATTAAGCATAAATTAAACGGTCTAATCTCTACGTTTAATATAACATATTACACATAAAAGTTTTAATAGTTTACATGCCGTGTAATAATATTTGGGTTTAATTTGTCGATTTCCCCCGAGGTATATCAACTTATTTTGTAATAATTAATTAATTTACGGCATCCGAGATGATGATACACTAACTTAAAACGGCTTAATAACTATATCGAATTTCTGTTGAGAGTAAATATTTACTCATTTCATTTAACTAAATATACGGTTAAACGTTTCGGTTAAAAGTTTCAGTTGTCGCGCGCGCACGTTTTAAAACTGACCGAACGATTATTACTTGAAAATGTGACAGTGAAACGCAACCGGTGTTCAACGGAACGCTTGATTGAATACTATTTAGATATGTACTTTTAAAATAACCATTAATGCAATTTATTTAAAAATTTTATTTATTATTTTTTTGATGTTTTGAAAAGAAAATTTTTTGAATACTTTTACTAAAATATTTAGGTACTTTTTTAATATTTAAATTCTTTGTTGAAAAGATAAAATTATAATTATTATTGTGTAGTTAATTTATTAATTTTCAAAAGAAAAAAATGTTGAATAATTTGATATCACATTAAAAAAAATATCTAAATTTATTTATCCTAAAAATCATTATAGAAAAAATAAAAAATTGGAACCAAATTGCTATAAAATTATTAAGTATATATGTTAAATGAAATGTTCATAATGGTATTAATTTATTATGATTTAATAAATTTTATTATTAAAACATCCTCTGCTGCTGCTCCATAAAACACGTGTTTAACGTTGAAACAAGTAAAAACTGGTTATAAAAATAATTTAGCACACTCTTTATCTAGTTCATAAAATGGAACGCGCCTGAAAAACAAACAAGCATTGTCTGATGAAAGATCAAAGGACTATATAGAGTTTCAAAAGAGGCGTAAAGAGAAGACCGCTTGTAAAAAAAAACAACACAACAACAACTCTCGACTTTTTAAGGGTTAAAAATAAACGCGAGTAATCCTGAAAAATAAAATATATGCACAAAATAAACACACACATACACACATATATATATATGAATTTAATGCACTCTAATTATATGGTTAAATAATAGTGTTACACTGTGTTTTTTTTATTTATGGTTCGAAAAGCGCGTTTATTATTATAGGTCGTTCGTCAACTTCGTGAAAGTTTCACAGTTGCAGTGACACATCGGGTGCGACGCGCGCGTCTAACGCGAACACCGAGGTCTGACTGACTGGGGGAGTACCAAGAAGTCCTGGTGGGGAAACCGGATTCGATGCTGGGGAGGGTTTGAAAGCGGCTGCGATGGGGTGGATATGAGGAGAGAGGTATGAGGAGAGTCTGTGGGGCTCGGGTTTTTAGGGCTGCGCCCCCTTTCATCCTCCTAATACCTCACTCTTCTAGGGCCGAGCCCTTCGCATAGCCGCGGGCCTTTCTCTCTCTCTTGTCGAGGAATCATTTTAGTCGATCGTTTGCTTTTGTGGCTAATTGCTCTAGCTTCGACGCGCGGTTTTCATTATGAGCATTCATTCATTCGCCGGGGTTATTTTCTTCATTTTCTTTAATTTTCTATTTTTTTTTGTCGTCGGAAAATCGAATCATCCCCCTCGACGACTACGATGAAACGAAACCGGTTACCGAGGAAATTATATAAAGATATAAACTGACGAATAAGGGTTAACCTGGAAACCTACAATCTTTGAAAATGAAACACTTATCTGATATATTTATTTTACAGTATAAACAATCCAATTTTGATATCGTGCATAAAAATCGCCTGTTAATATGGGTTTAATCTAAATTAAACACATCATTTGCCTCATAAACAAACAGATATTGATGATGATGGTGATAATGATAATAATACATACACATCATAGAATAGATAACTAATAGTATTCGATATCATTTGATTGCATTGAAGCGGTAATAAAGCGACGTGTATTGTTCAACAGTTTCGGTATTAAGTTTATTGAATAAATCTATAATCAAATGATTTTCAAAATTTTTTCAACATCCAAATAATTGTATTGAAATTTTATTATAATTGAAAAATATTGTATTTTTTAATATTTATATATTATAAAAGAAAACTTTTATTATTTTTAAGACATACATTTTTTTCTTTTTCGTTTAATAATAATCGATTGCTATAATTGTAATAAAAATGATTTTTAATTACTTTTTTTATAATGCAAGAGCTATCTATATGTATGTATGTATGTATATATATATATATATATATATATATATATATATATATGAATAATATAAATTAAAAATATAAAAATCGAGCAAAATTCGTTGTGATTTAAAAACTGAGCGTTTTTTTGCGATTCGCACGAAACACAATTTGAAAAGCCGTAATATGGTATGGCTTTTGGTGCGTGACGCACAAAACGCACATTTCGCAATATTAATATGCGATCGTCCACCGTGCACAGTGTACGCAGTTATCGATTAACCTGTTATTTTTTAATTACCGTGCACACACTATACGTTATCAATCACATTTTGCAGCCGTGAAATATTCACATTTGAGTGAAAAGCTCACAACTCAACCCGCCTCCCCCCAGTAAATAATATTATTTCATATCTATAACGCACTTTAATATGAATAATAGAACAATTAAAAAAATGGACTTTTTATTATAAATAATATACGAAATATATTTTTTTTTATAATAAATCGGCGATTCTCAATATTTTTTTAATAATTAAAAAATATTAATAGTATTAAAATTTATACTGTTATATTTGTAATATTTTTTATTTGTCGTTTATTTTTTGAGTTGTGATCATGTTTATCTAAAAGTGAGATGTATTCGGAATATATAGGAAAGGGAGAGCAAAAATATAATGCGAATGCAAAACTGTTTTGTTGTTTTGATTCGAACAGTTTAATTTTGTGCATTAACGATGATACACAGCAAAAATTGATATTGATTTAATTTGAACGTTGAGTACAACCGATATTTTGATGCGAAATATATAAATATTTTTTTTTATTTTAAAGTTTCAAATATATTTTAAAAAACAGAGATATTATTTCATTTTATATAAAACATATTAATTTTGTTTCAGAATATTTTTTATATAACCAATTCTCACTGTTTATTTATATTGATATTTTAAAATGAAAATATTGATTATATTCTTATGTACAGTTTCTCATTTTTATTAGGTTCAAAATATTGTTTGTACAAAATAACAACCCTTAAAGCAAATATAGGTTTATTTCGAGGTGAATCTCACAATGGGGTTCGCACTCAAGAATTCATATCTCTTCACAGACAATTAATTTCGTATATAAATATGTTGTTTGCAATATGAAAGAACATACACAAAGGTGCCACCCTGTATTTTCGTCTCCCTCCCACCCCCTCATCAATAAAGATTCATCGTCTCCTTTTTCCGATGGCGATTTATTGGGGGTTGGAGATTTCTGTAAACTTTGGGGATGATTTAGAGTTTAACAATGGTCATAGGTAAAGATAAACAATTGGTATTAAAGCCCGAGGCAACACATATGTGCTCTTTTCCATATTCATATTATATATGAAAAATAAATAGTATTAATCATTGAAAATGTTAAGCAACTGTATGAACAGATATTAACCTATTGAATAATATTGATAAAAGTGAATTTTTTATTATAATATCGTCGCAATATTGATTTAAAAATGATATAAATACAAGTAAAATTTATTAAAAGTAATTTATATATATATATATATATATATATATATATATATATATATATATATATATCAAATATAAAAATTCATCCTCCATCAAAAATTTATTCATATATTATAACATATCTTCGTCTTTAAATATGCTCAATAAACGTATTCTATTATATATACATATAATATAAAAAAAATATAATAAAATTAGTTATAAAAGCATTATTAATATTATAATATTAATTTATTTTATTCGTGTTTTACAAGCGAATGAAAAGGCTAACAAAACGACGAACGAGAAATAAAATAAAACAAAAAGGCTATATTTGGTATCAACATAATAACATTACTGCACAAATATTTTCTTTAATATTCTATCTTAATATAAATTGGGTAATCTTGTAAGTTTATTAATATTTATTGAAGATTATACATACGTATTTATATATATATATATATATATATATATATATATATATATATATAATATTAACATATTATATACACACTAGAGTAGAATTAAGATGATGATTACGAAATAAAAATTAAATTCTTTTTAGATTCTATATAATATGTGATATTTCAGTAATATTTCTCATTTTCTTAACGATTAAAATAAATATTAAATGTGGTTTAAAATAAGTATTTTATTTTAAATGCAATAAAAACTATGTTATTTACACGCTTGATAAATTAAATAATAAAATAAATAAACAAACATCACTATTTATTTTGCTTTAATAGTTTATATTTTTTTAATTTAAAAATAACATTGATCTTATAAAGAATAGAGTCGATATGAACTTTATCTAAATTTATATACTGCAAGCATTCCGCTACAACATCAATTAGATATTACTAAATTAAACTTATGAATAACTTATATTAAAAATTAAAATTTATAGTATGATATATTATTTATGAAATTGAAAAAAAATGTTACAAAACACATTATCAACATTTCAAGCGCAAAACTTTTTCAAAAGAAGAAAAAATTAAAAAAAAAAATGATTAAAAAGTTTTTAAAATTTTAATTCGAATTTTTTTCATTTTGTTCTTTTTTTACCCCATCACCACCCCTTTCATCCCCTGAAATGGAAAATCGTATTGAGGGTTGATGCGAGCGAGCGTCGTTTATTGCGCTAACAATGACGACTGAGAATCCAAGTTTTCGTCGCTTTTGATTCGTGTTTTTTTGCCCCGCTTTTCTGTTATTAATATTGTGTTTTCAAAATTAAAAACGAAAATACAAGTACGCGAAAAGCTCGCTACGTTCGCCTCTCATAATTACTGAGAGCTTTTAGCCCGTTTTTAAGCTCGCACACGAAGCACAAGACAAACGCGCTCTAGTCGATGTCGCTCTATTATCGAAACATATTCAATAATAATTCTTTAATAATAATAAAAAGTAAATACATGTTTAAATTCGTATGACATTTATAATTATATTAAATAAATTGAAAAAATATATATATTCAATACTCATATATATTAAATAATATTACATGGAATTACACTTTCAGGAATACTGGATTCAGTTTAAATCATTCATTGCAAGTTTCCAGTTTCGGTTCTAACTGACTTTGGCAGTTCGTAGAAGCGGTCAGGCATTTTCAACTGTCGGCCCGATCACCGTTTCGGACACGCCTTTGACTGAACCTGCTAAAATATTCATACGATATATAAACACAGCGTCTGAGGTTTAATTCGTAAATCGACCATCAATTGAAACCGCTTTTATAACATCCTAAGACAACAGAGTGCGTCGATATTTAAGACTGTATTTAAATTTTATCACTTGGTTTTATTTGTTTATATCGTATATAATTAATATCCTTTCACGAATTTATTTATATTGTATAAATTTTTAATATTATTGTTAGTAATATAGTGACTTTGAATTGAAAAAAAAGTAGAATTTAGATGAATAATAAAAATTATATTTTTACAAATCTACACAGACCATACAAGTTATATATAAATCCAAAAAATTGAATTGTTTTATAATAATAAGTAAAAAATTTTGAACCAATATAAAATATTTTAAAAAAATACGAGCTTAAAGTTGAACACACACTCTAATAATTAAATAAAAAAAATGCAACTTCATTATATTGAATTATACAATATAATGATTTTCTGAAATATATAAAATAAGTATGATAAAATTCATCAGCTTCAGATATAAGGCATTGAACCCAAGTATTAAAATATCCAGCATTTATATATATATATATATATATATATATATATATATATATATTATGAATTTAGCTACCAACATTTACATTTACGACAAATATCCTTAAAGTAAACGTGCACAGATTCGCACTCTCTGAACCGATTTTGATAACAACGCCATATGGCATATCGTCTTTTAATTCAAAAAAATCTCCCCACTAAGGGGGTGCCGAATTGAAAATAGATGAAAGTCTGCAATAGTGCGGCCCCTCTAAGCGCGAATAGCCGGGGGTCACGTCGGGAACGCGCGCAACAGTTTAATATCCCTGAATATAATGGTATGCACCGCTTCACGGGTGTGCGTTACTGAATAACACAGTGCGGTACTAAACTGTTTTTTTTTATTTATTTTAATGTTTCTTTATTTTTTCTACGTTATTATTTTAACTCGGAACTAAAAACTCCCCTGCGCAGTTGAGCGTATCACTATTTTTAAGTAAACTATTAAAGTTTCATACGCAGGCAAAAATAATGGAAAACAACGATCCGTCTTTTGAAATTTTGAAGGAGGGGCACAGAATGAAAAATATCCCTGAAAATATTTTCTCTCATTCACGTCAATTAAAAGCTAGATAAATTATCATAAAATGGTATATTTTTATTCTCAATTATCTGGTTATTTTTAAAGTAGAGAAAATATTCAACAACAATAACAGAACTTTTATAACATTAAACTCGTATAATAAAATAAAATTACGTTTTATTCCTCTTATATATTTTTTGCATCAATTATTTTTGACTAAAAAAACATCACGTTGATGTTAATGTTGTTAGAAATCATTAAAAATTGTATCATTAGATTTACTTTCAATTGAAAAAAAAATAGTTTATTAGTTTACAATATTGATTTGATATATCTTATAATTATATTATAATTTATTGAAAGTTCTAAATTTTGTTCCAAAAGTTGTCACCACAAAAGTAATAAATGTGTAAAAATTATTTAAATCAATTTTTATTTCAATAACTAAAATAAATTGGTAAAACTACGCCATCTATTGTCAAAATTTATATTTAAAGAAAGTCTTTAATTATTTTAACCAAACTACCTATATAAAAAAAAAAAATAGTTGCAAATATATTAATATTTATAAATTTGCAAATAAATATATATTATAATAGAGTTATTGTTTATTAAAATATTTTTATTTATTTATTCAAATGTAATATATTTGTTCATATATACGCGTTTTGTTTCCAATATCGATTCGTCATGCCCGAGAGAATCTCCATAAAAAAAATAAATAAAATAAAATAAAAAAGGGGGTAGGTGACTGTCGATATTAAAATTTGAAGCAACACATGCATGAAAAGAAAACGCGAATATATTTTGGATTGTAACCCGACACCCCTTTCAATATACATTTACACCTCTTTTGAGACTTCAACCCCTAAACAAAACAAAGGACAATGCAAAAAAAAAAAGAATAGGAACCCAAGAGAACTATGACGTGCGATCTGCCCTTAATTTTTGCTTTATAAACGATTTATTTTGTTTTTGCACTTTTTGAATGAAATTAAAAAAAAAACCTCATTTTTGGAAATATTTGATGTTTAGGTATATCGATTTTAATTATATTTTTCACAAATAATATTCAAATATTCTATTTTTATTCCGCAATGTTTTGAGAATATAGTGTTAATTATTAAACCAAAATCCCAACTGTTAAATTAACTATATGAGAATCGTATAGATAACTGAATTTTAAATTATTTTTGAAAAAAACAAATACAATACTTTTGTTTTTAAAATATATTTTTTTATGTATTATTTATATATAAATTTACTCATACTCTATTTTTTTTACTAATTTCACACACACACACACACACATACACACAATTTTGGTTTATAGAACATGACTTTTTTTTGACATGGGTTCACTTAGTGACTTCTAATTTTGTATTTTATTTATTATTCTGATATATTTTATACAAATATATATTCTTCAGATCAAAAATAGTATATTTATATATATATTAAAAAACACTAATTTGAAATGGATACTTGATATATAATATATATATTAAAATAATTAGACAGATTCTAAGAAAAAAAAAAATAATATATATATATATATATATATATATATATATATATATATATATATAGATTAACGTTATATAATTTAAAAAAAAATATAAACAAATATTGTAAAACTTATCAATGGAAAAACCAATTTTCCGATATTCCGAGAAAATGAATAAAATACATGTAAGCACTTAGTCAGACATAAGCACTTCGATCACTTTTACTTGAAACTTTCTCAAAACACGTACGCACGCACATATTTAAACAAATATATATATATATATATATATATATATATAGGTCTTTTGTGTAAATTTATCCATAGCACCACACTCGAAGAGAAGCTTAACATGATAAAAGTTTTCAACTTTGGCAACCTATCATGGCCGTGTGATCTCATTTGTTCCCTTTTGTCGCGCATTTTAGTCCCTCTATCACATTTTACTCTCACTTCGTCCGGTTTCCTTCGAATTTCACACGAAAAAGCCTCGTCCGCGTAGGGCGGGAAATGGTGCGGAGGGGTAGGCGGTAAACCGGGCCCGGCGCACCGATAGGCGGTCCGCTAAGACACGTCCATCTATCTTGTCTATCGTCGGTCTATTTGTCTGACGCGTCAACGACTTGTCACAAAATTCGATGTTTTCACCGAAATAAATAAATTCGACCCAAAGGTGACGAATAAAATTCTAATATACTAAGATAAATAAATTACTTCATATCAAAAATAGACTCGAAAAGAAAAATCATTTTTAATATTTGTATAATATATAATAATTAAGCTCTTATAATAATTAAGCTTTTGATTGAATCGGCGATCGATTATCGCAGATATAAACGTTCGAAACCAGTACGCAAAGGGACTAACGACGTTTATTGTTTTAGCAATAAACAAATAGATAAAGGCAATTCATTCGAGTTAAGTCCCATATCCTCGGGTTACAAAGCCAAGCGGATTTTATATTATACAACCCCCCTTCCCTAGTAATATACATACATTTATATATATATATATATATATATATATATATATATATATATATATATATATATATATATATATAATATATCTTCATTAGGACGTGTTTACTATTAGATTAGCGTGGATAGTTTCCACGTTTGCCAAGAGCGACCGGAGTTAAAATGCTTACACAGGGTCATTTTAGGATTCCTACCCTTAGAGTTTACTAATTAATAAATCGCATATGAATTTGAACAATAATTTTGAATATCGTCTGATTTAAAATAAACAAGATTGTGTGTTTTCATAGTTTTTTTTTATATTCAATATTTATCAAGAAAACAAAAAAAAACATAGTTCGATAAAATGTTACATATAAAAAATAATGATTTAAAATATATAATGGGATAAAAATATTTATTCAAAAATAAAATGACAACCTGTTTATAAATATATAGATAAATTTTAAACAGTGAGTAGCATTTTTTATTTTTAGCTTTCTTATATATGAAAAAGTTTACTTTATATTATATGTTACAAAAGTACAGAAATATTTTTTAATTCAATGAAATATATACTTTTATTTTTAATTATTATATTAATTTTTAATTTGTCTGTGAGTGAGTATATTTTTCAAATTTTAAAGATTTAGTTTATTAAGTATTTAAAGAAAATAAACAGAAACTCAAGAGAAAAAATTGACCAAAGATTTATGAAATTTTGTCAGATTATTTTGCTTCGAGTTTTAAAGCAAACAATATAGCGATTTATTAAGTTAAAAGACAGATTTATTATTACATATTAACTGAATTAAAAAAAATATAAATGATTATAATAAAAAGTATATTTAAAAAAATTCTAAAAAATAGTACAATATGATATCAAAAATATTTCTACCTCTACACATATACACATACACACACACACATATAAATATATTTATACATTTCGATACCGTTTCGTAAAAGTGTGGGCGCAGCTTAATTTAATTTTTCCGCGATATAAAAGCGCGTTTTAGACGCACTTAGTGTAAAACTTCGTACATTTACGGGAAAATAAGAAAAAAACCCGGTTTAAATTCAATTTACGTTCAGTGTTTACGACGTTGTGCGAAATTATATATATATATATATATATATATATATATATATATATATATATATATATATATATCATATATATATATAAAACTATACCATTTACAACAGTTACACAGTGGATTATTTTGGATTTTGAATATTTTATTCATACATTATTTGTTTTAAAAAGTGTATAAAAACACACACACACACACACATACACACATATATATATATATATATATATATATATATATATATATATATATATATATATATATATATATATCGGACAAAGCTTATCTGAAAGTTACTATTTTACATTCGCATGAAACGAGATTAAAATGAAAAAGCTTCAGAGGCCACATATTATTTCTTATCGCATTAATTACATCTCGCGTACATTTTTACGAGTCTTTTTTTTTTCAGTACATTCCTCCATTATATCGGGATAAATTATACACGCGTATATAATGTGCATCGTGTTTATCTAAATTAATAAATTATTCATTTAAAAAAATAGTAAATAAATGAACGTATTAATTAAATTATAATTAAAACACGTTCATGCATACTCATATATGTTCTAATTTTTTTGTAATATATATATATATATATATATATATATATATATATATATATATATATATATATATATATGGTATATATAATATTTTTATGAAATATATCTTAGTTCTGAAAATAATGTTCAATGTAACAGGTAATAAATCGAAGTAGGTGTTCAATTTCACAAGTAATGTCGCACCACAACAACTCAAAAATTATAAAAATATATATAACATTTTATATAAATGTTACTTACCTGTTAATGATGATATATAAATTTTAGTATAAAAAAAAATAAATTAGTTTAATAAAGTGTTATAGCGTCAAAGGCAACAAACACGTTTAAGTCGTATGTTGTTTTTTGCGGGTTTGCGGTCAAAATAAAATTAAGTCAATCGAATTTAAAAAAAATAATTGTGGTAAACAATAGTCGTTTTTCGGTTGTATATTTATATAAAAAATATTTTAAAAAATGATACTGTTATCGACATGAAAAATAAATTAATAATGCTATAGATCTAATATATATATATATATATATATATATATATATATATATATATATATATATATATATATGTGTGTGTGTGTGTGTGTGTGTGTGTGTGTGTTTAAATATATATAATCTCTTTTTTGTTATTTATAATATTATGTTTGAACGATAAACGAAATAAAAAAGGGGGACCAATGACAAAGTTATTTGTTATCTTTTTGACGCAAGTGTAACACAATACGACTAGTAAAAAAAAAAGGGAAAATGAAGTCGGCATTAATATTAAATTAGACTTTGCATTGAACATCCCTGCGGGCAAAAATAAAATAAAAATACATCCATAACTTCCCTATTAAATTTTACATGTTGAAATGTACGAAAAAGGGGGATTCGTTTTTATAAACATATTACGGTTTCGAGTCGAAACTAATGTGATTTAACACAAAGGACGCGAACAAGTGTACACAAATATGCACGATATTTAGAACACAAAGGGTATATGTGAATGTGATTCACTTTTATGTAAGTTTGAAACTATCGTAAATATATATTTCTTAATGTTAAATATAAGTGTGACATAAATTTCAACAGATTTATAAATTTTAATCTGAATCGTGAAGTTTTTAAATACACTAATTATAAATAATATATATTTTTTTTATTATATGGTATGTCTAACATAATTTTTATCGATTAGTCAAAACGTTCATGTTTCAATAAGTTACGAATCTGAAGTAGGAAAGCTTTTTGACTTAATGGTCGCATTATATTAAACGACACAGTAGGGGATGAAGGAAGGAAATTTATATTCATTTAATCCAAAAATCAGCGTTTCTAAAAATTGCGAGATTTTTTACTAGGAAAGTAAGAGATGCATACCTTAAAATTGGACCCTAATTTATCATGATTATATAGTAATTATTTTATATGTATATAAAATATTAATTTTAATATTAATTAATGTATCAAAATTTTGTGCCTGAAATATTTGACTAATCGGATTTTTTTTTATTAAAAAAAAATAATTCTTAAATATGGAAAAATGACATTTGAAAAAGTCAGATTAATTCATAAAATTCAACGGAATTCAGTCGCACGTCCCCTATTTGGTCAATGTCTCAATCACGCAAAGTGATAGAACTTTCATAAAAATGCGACCCTTTTCCGATAAGTGCGTAACTACCCCTGTATCAGACCGAGTTCAATCTGCGCTAATAGATCGGCGAGGGTGACGAGAATAATTAAAAAACGCCGATTTATATGTCAGGGGTTGCGAATCGGTATTCGTTCGTTCGTTTTTTTTTTTGTCAGATTTCGTTGTGACGCGAGCGCATTTTTCACTTTTCATTGAATTAAATGTTTTGGAAACAATTTTTTGCTCAGATAAATTCATGCCAAATAGGGAACAGATTATATAAAGGGGATCTCAATAGATGATTTAATGTTTTATTTTTAATATATTTTATAATTTTATTAATATATTATATATAAAATTATTTTTCATTTTTAAAATGATAATAGAATAATAAATTAATACATTAAAAAATATTTTGAAAATATACTAATATGAAGAAATTAATCAGACAAATAAAAAATCAACACATCGAAAAGTGAGTTTTAATTATTAATATTGACGTATCAGTATTTAATATATATATATATATATATATATATATATATATATATATATATATACAATTTTAAAATTGAAAATATTTTTTTTTTCGGTTTAAAAATTTTAATATAGAGCGAAAAATCTTTAAAATAACCGTAATGCAGTCGCACGGTGAAAGCTTTAGAACGCTTTTTTTTACCCCTTTTCCTGTTTAGTTTATCATTTCGGACTCTTCGTGCACACCTCGTCGCCATAATGAATAATAAAATGGCGGACGAGTAACTTTTCCATTTTGCGAGATTCAACAGACAGACTTGGACGGACGAAGCTTTTTTATACGTTACGAATACATTCGGCGTGCAATTTTTTAATGCATATTCATAAATCGGCACATTAAAAAACGAACGCTTCGTGTGGACGCGCCCTTATAATCGTCATAAATCGGCTGAGTCTTGTTCCGAAGGCGTTTCCGCCAGATACAACTTTCAAATATTTATATCGAATGGAAATCGCTACTATTAAATCATTCCTTCAGTGCTTCTGAGATTGCGAAGCGCCGATACAAAGTTTAATTTGATTATAATCCGTTTCGACTTTAGATGTAGACTTTAAAATCTCCGATCAATTTATTAAACGAGAATTTAGATTGCGCAATTCGATTACGAATATAAAATTTATGTTTTAATAATTTTATGCAAATTAATGATCGATTGAAAATTGTATTTTTCATCATCGCTACAAATGATTATTATATGATGAATTATTTTTATATTTTATATTGAATTAATATATAAATTTATTATAGAAAAATGAATAAAATTCATATTTTTAATCCAGAAATATAAATATGTATATATACTACTCCATTACTTAAAATTTTAGAAGCAATATATTTAATGAAATGTACGAATTAATTTTTTTTTTTTGAATTTTGAGACTAAAAATTGAAATGAATGAATCTATTTTGATACATTCAAGATTTTATTATAATATATTAATTGTTCCAAAAACGTTATTTGAATTTATACAAAATAATATAAAATAAATATATTATGTTTTAAATAAATCTATTAAAAAAAATCATAATTTTCATATATATTTACGATATTTTCGAAAAAAAAATGTACACGTATTAAGCATCTATTTACATTTCTTTCACGGAGGGAATAATAAATAGAATGGATTCGGGTCAAACTAATTTTTGAACCGCATTCATCGAAAAGAGAAGGTAACACCCGCGGGAATCGAAGGCTTTCACGTCGAATTCCAAATTTGACAAAGTAATCAGCGCTCGTGAAAAATTCATCATTCGATTAAAGATTCATTCGGATCTGAAGTGGTTTTCGCGGCCGCATCGAGACAAAATGATTTTGTTGCCGAGGAAAAGTGTCGCGAATTTTCCGAGATTCTGATGTCGATCGATTTTTGTTTTGATAATATTCGTATTAATGAACCACCTTTGATAACTATGATGAGACAAGATTTTTTTTAATCAAATTGTTCAATTTTTGGAGTATTGGTTATTGAATATTATTGGAGAAAATGATGAGTATTTTCTATTGATTAAAGCTTAATTCCGATATTTGTAATACATATAATATCAAAATAATTAATTGTACATAAATTTTAAATTATTAATAATTATGTTTTTTTCTGTTATCAGATCAAAGTATCAAATAGTATTAAATATGAGATAATTTGCAAAATATAGTCCAAGAGCAAAACATTTCCAAATGGAAAGCTATAGTGAGATAAGTGAAATTGATTTTTAGAGATGTTTATCGAAAACGTATAAATTCCGAGGCCGTAGCCTCCTTTTTCTATAAATCGGGATAATTTACATGGGTATCGGGGGCAGCGTTCCCGTTTTTGTGCCCTCGGGGGGCACGTACACCCTATGAATGATTACGCACACACGTTCCCTTACATATTTCACGTGAGTCCTCTTTCTGAAAATATACGAGCGCCAAAATTCTGAACCGGGCGTGCGTCTGTCTGCGTGTCTGCGCGTAACTCAAGAGGCTGTCTCTCCTTTGTCAAATTCGCGAACCTTACGCTTGTCATTGACTATTATGGCTCCCGTTGAGACTGGTCCCACCCTTGTCGACATAGCATTTGTATACACTTTTCCGAGGCACCCACCTTAATGTTTATATGCCCTTTTCCGTGTGCTTTGATAAATTTGCCCGCCATGAGAGCTCAGGCATTACAATAAAACATGCAGGTGCTGCTACTTTTTTATGTTTATGGAACTCGCACACTTAAAATGTAAAAAGATGGAACAGAACCGAGTGAACACGAGCTGACAAACTAACCGCCTTTACAATGGAATGAAATAATATCGTTTGTTGTTGTTTTGATGCGTGCATAAGTTTTTTGCACAATGTTCGTACAAAAAAATCTGAGTTCGAATTCTGTTTTCCTACAATCAGTCTTAATACTTTCTAACTATGCAAATGGATCAAGAGCAAACTTTGGGCGAATCTCTGACATTCAAGGGCCTTCACCAAGAATGAAAGAGAATATTAAAGATATACTTTTAATAATTAACTAGGCAGCTAGAGATTGAATAATATCTATTTTGAGACATGCCAGAAATTTTTCAGATCTATATAGATAATTATTTAAAATTATATAATGTTCATGTCATACTAAGAGACTTAAAAAAAAGTTCTAATTCAAACGAAGATTAAATTTAAATATATGAATAAATAATATAGAAATTATATGACAATTTTCCTAGTGATGCCGAATATAAATCTGGGTCGTTTTTTTTTTTCGATCGTTTCGCGCGAACGTCAGCGCTTTGTAACACGAACCGCGAGCCTCGGACCGGGGCCAAGAAGCTTGAAATATTTATAAGGTCGGCGGTTTGAACCCGTGCCCGCCGTTATGGATTACCCGTGTTCGGGACAATTACCGGCTTCCGGGACCCCGGCGCTAATTTGATCGCTTTGTTACACCAGATAACGGCACCCTTAGGTTGTTCCATGGGAGACGGTGGGCGGCGGGCGAAACGGCTACCATAAATAGAGCCTTAAACGAATCCCCCCCGAATATACGGATAGATGTGTCATCTGCTATAAAATGCCGGTTGCAAATTTAGAAAGCGACCTAACCCAACTAAATATTCCCTACGAATTCGAATTTAGGGTGACCATTCGTTTCAATTAAAAAAAAAAAACTAACATATTCTAAGATTATGAAATATTCTTTTATTAGTTTGTCATTGTGGATGGTAAGTCCTCAGATATCATCAATTCTCTATTTATTATAAAAAATATAATTATAAATGATAACATAGATGTTATTCAAATATAAACAATTTGATATTTGACTACATAATATAAAATTATGAACTTAAAAGCAAGATATAAAGGAATTAAAAAAGGCATTTGTATGTCATTCTGTTTTTCAAAAATGCTATAGAAATAAAATAATTATGTATAAAAATAAAATTTCAATAATTACACATTTTAAATCTTCAGTTTCTTCTGATAGACCATAAAGTCTGTTAATCATAGGTTCCAATATAGAATAGAAATCTTTTAATGAAACCACTGATTAATAAAACGATATATTTCAAAATATTTATTTATTTTATAATTGAACCGGTATGGCTGCGTCCCGTGGCGGTCCGATTAAGCGGCTGCTTATCATTCAAATATAATAAAAATTAAAATTATTTTCAATAAAACTTCAATCGTTATGTAGAATGAATATATATACAAAAATACATTTCCGATTGGATGTAGAATATTTCGCATGTAAATTTTAATAGAAAACAACGCGTGGTTACCGAACGCGCTCATTATTTATTCAGCAATGCGTGAATGGGTGACGAACGCCGACTCTTGGATGGAAATCAAATTGTATCGCAGTCGGTTTGTGAAATATTTATTAATGACGAAGGCGAAACCGGAGGCGGCGAATGTGTTAAAGGAAACCGTCTCCAAAACGAAAGGGATTTTTTTCTTTCTTTTTTTTTTATGCGCTAGGGGTTGAAGAATGCCTAATGGGGGACGTATATACGCAGAGTAGATTTCGAATTCATTTTTATTTTGTTGAGTATTATAAATAAATAAACAAATTGCGTTAGCGGATATCTAAGGAAGCAATATTTTTAATTTAAATTATTTTTTTTTTCAGTAATGACAATGCGAGTGTGAACTCGAATATTATGAAGAATTCAATGAAGGTAATTGAACTAAATTAGATATCATATATATCTAAACACTATTGATAATTATATTTAATAATTTTCAATTATTAAAATTAATATTTATTTATGTAAAAATATTTAAAAAAAAATAAAATTAGTAATATATACAGATTAAACATCCAAAATAATTATATTTAAAATTTTCCGATACTAACGAATTTTCACGGTTAATTTTCATGAATCGAATCATGTAATCGTGTTCCTGTTCACGTTCCTTTGATCCTGCATTCGTTTAAATTAAAACATGTCGAAAACGCGTCTCGAATAATTCGACACACGTCCTTCGTTATATTAACTACGTGTCACCTTTTATACGCCACTGACACACTTTGATCACTATGATCATAATAAATACAACACGATTGCCGTTTATTGTTATCAATATGTGTTTTGTGACAATTTGCAATAATATTCGTGATAAAATATATTTTCAAATAGATATATATTATTAACAATGATAATATAAATATTGAGAATCACTGATATATACATATTTGTCGAATATATTCGAATAGCGATTAGTTTAGTGTGTTGAATTAACTGTTATGAGGCAATCGGCTTCAAATAATATTAACTGGACAATAATGTATTAGTGGAAATATTCATATATACAATTTAATTTTACATATACTGCATATAATCCATTTGTAAGACCATCAGAAATCGTATAATATAAGTGAACGTTATTAATTAAAACATTTTATAATATTGATAAAAAAAAATTATTGTAATTTTGTAAGTATAAAATAATTTTCATATTCGAAAATGACAAACGACCGATGAAAATGTTTATCTTTCAGACGATATCGGCTTCTATTATGAAATTATTACGCGGCATAGTTTGATAGTGGGCACATATAGATAGTGTAAACCATCCCTTAACAATTTAGTTAACCGTTTGGTGTGTTCATAGACCATTGCTATTGTTTTGTCAACCCTCTTGTCTGCGTGTAATGCAATAATGGCATATGGAAAATATTCGAAGCGTCCGGAAAATTTTGGTCCACGTCTAAAACGACAAAGTCGATATTGATATACGCCTTTATAATATATATACATATATATGTTTAGAATTAAAAATTAAATTGTAAAATATTAATTTACACCGTTCAAATTAAATATTTGGTTATGATTTGGATTTCAAATCAGTCTGTGAGCGCATATTGAGAGTTTATTTTCGGTGAAATATTTAGATAACCGATTGTTGAAAACTGATATATACATATGTGTGTGTGTGTATGTGTTTGTGTGTATGTCCAAAACCGGCGCATTGTAGTTTTGGCTTGCATCGAAGCAAAGAACAACAACTAAATGCAAATGAACGCCAGAATGTGCAACGGACCGAATCTTTTACTAGCGCATCATATTTATTCACACACACACACACACATATATATATATATATATATATATATATATATATATATATATATATATATAACATTTGTCCAAATTATTGTCTTAAACGAGCGCTTCTCAAACGTTCGACCGCACGTAAGATGTATTGAGAGCGGATTTGTAGAGTGCGTCGAGAATATTCAAGGATGCTTACTTTGAGATCAGAACGGACTGTCGAATTACAGGCATAAGTAATTCCTTTGAATTATTCAATATAAAGATTGACTATATTGAAATTGTAGCCAGATAAATTTATTTAAAAATTATTAAAAATGTTATATTTTAAATCGATATAAATATATATGTTCAAAAAAATAAAAAAAAACTATTATTATTTTTAAAGGAAGAATTTTATATTTAAAAAATAAATATTTAGTATAGCTCATTATATTTTCCAATATGTCAACAAACAAATCGTATTAATAGGACTAATATAACTGACGAAATTTTGAAACTGGTTATTTTTTTAATACACTGTAATGATGACCCAACCTCCATATTCGCCAAACATAAAACACAATATGTAATAACGATTTGTTTTAACATATAATTAATTTCTGCTACTATAAAATATAAGAATTTGAAATATAATAATAATAGATTCGATCATGAAAATTAGTGAATAGCGTAATATAATTTTAAAATCACAATTTTGATTTCGGAATTAACGTCGCCGAAACGTTTACCAAATCGGAAAACTGGACGATTTTACCGTCTAAATAGCCCGGAACGTGCCGATTTAAACCTTTCAGCAATGCCGATTTCCTGAAAGCGCCGACCTAGATGCCATCGTCGGTCGTGCGGTTTCGACATCTGAAACCGACCCGACGCGAATTTCAGAACTGAAATAGTTACTCTTTTGAGCCATTTAAGCCGGAAAGAACCTCTAAAATTTTCTACGACGTGATCACTAAAATCAAATTAAATAAATGATGTCGCATATATGCATTTATATATATATATATATATATATATATATATATATATATGCAAAAATCGCTTTTCCTGTGATCATTTTTATCCTTACAGTTGTAAGCCTCTTTTGGTATGAGACTTATTGAAGTCACTACGATGCAGGATGCGATTTCAGTTCAATAATGCACTCGATGCACACGTGAAATACAATATTCAAAAGCTGAAAAGTACATTTTCATATCGTATACTTTGGGTCCATTGTCGGTAAATTCTGGTTCGAATATGCTACGTAAATCTTTCAGAAGGGAAAAATTTTCATGTAAGCAATCGTGCGAATTGTATATGGAATGTAAATATTGAACGAAAAACGATATAGTGCCGGACGAAGTTTTCAGGCAGTTTATGAAAATTATCGTGTGCCAGTTCATTATCATATAAATTGTATGTAAATTTGTTCGTATAAAATCGATTTTATTGACGATGGACAACGGAAAAATAGAACAATATATTTATATAATATATAATATAAACATCACGAGTTCAAGTTTTTCAGTTTGACTGATTGATTATATATTGGACATTTCAATTTTTTTTTATGATAAATCTCTTGATATCACAATGAAATATAGATATCCAAATATACATAAAAATATATATAATTGAGAATTTTTAAAGATTATTTATAAATTTAACATATCTTGGATAACTGAAAAAAATATCATTGCACTATTTTTCTTATAAATCTTTAAATATTAATTATTATACATATGAGTTTATGTTTGATAATCACTTTAGGAATAATTACTAAAAATATTGACATCAATTTCTTGTGTAATATTAAATTTAATATTTAATTACTTAAGATATATATGTATATAATATAAACTAAATATATCAAATCTCCAGAAAGTCCTTAATAGAAAATAAAATAAAAATCTCAAAACATTTTGCGGAAACGCGAAGATGTGTGAATCTGAGTCGTGGCACCTCGTTCAACAGTTTGTCCCGCGGGAGATTTGAACAATACGAACGTTCCGATAATAAAGGAGAGAAAAAAAAGTCTTATCTAGAATGAAAAGCGGAACGGAAAACGGTAGCGGAAAAGCAGAAAATCGGACCCGAACAAACAAAAGTTTAACACGAGACTGTTTAAGGATTTTTCGCAATGAAAACAACGATTATATATATATATATATATATATATATATATATATATATATATATATATTGTAGTAGAAGACCTTGATTAGATATTTTTTTTAAATCAATATTTAAATATTTTTTCTTATTATTGTTTTGTCATATTTATCATATTCTTTATGAAAGAATTCAATATTCTCGTTTTTACACGCATTTTGCGAATTATGCAAATTTTCAATGCATCGATTCGCTTTTACGGCTTTCATATTTTCCATTGAAAATTTTATTTCGTTTCACTTGAAGAAAAGTTTATTTTTCCAGAGGCAACGTGCATCCGAAACAAGATATTGAAAAATGGATCCGTGTACAAAAGACACGTGTGCTCACATAATGGAAAAATAAATCACCATTTTCGTTCTACTGATATATTTACAATTTTGATTTATATTAATTGCATTAAAAAAAATATATATATTCTTTCATAATTTTATTTTGTATATAAGTAGATATTTTTTGACTTTAAAAAAAAATCAAAGAGCTATTATGATAAAGTAATCGACCAATAGAACAAGTTTTGCGCACAATGAAGAGCTTAAGATCTCGAATCATTTCTCGAATGTCTTTCTAGTTATTATCGGCGATCGATCGTCATGAAGTGGTAAAGAAATCGACGGTTCCCTTATCGAAATAAATCAACGGGGTTAAGATTGTCAACGTTGAGGTCGCTAAATGTTCTTCGGTTCGATCTTCCCCCCCCAAAAAAAAAAAAAAAAAAAAAAAGACGGGACAGCGTAAAGTGCGGTCCCACTTTTCACCCTTTCCGCCCGCCGAAACATCCCGACCTGTTTCCAGCTAAACACTTTTGTGTCGGAAAGTTTTTCTCGACGACTTTCACGGTAAATTATTTTCTTTGGCAATAGTCGCCGAGTAATAAATATGGGACGGCGCCAGTGTCTCCGCGTCCGCCTACCCGAAAACCCATGCCCGCCGTCGCCGCCCTTAACGGCCGTTCGTGTTTATTGTTGCTCCATTTGGAACGAAAAACCCTTTAAAAACGCCGATAAATCACACGACACATTATGATGTTGAATCGACGATATAAGTACCGCGGATGAAATTAGTCCGTGCCAGTTGTCGAATTTATGGCTTATCGTTGCGTAGATCGCGACGGATGTTTACCGACTCGGAAATGTATCGGCCAAAAATCTACGAATAACTTAAAATCGAACAATGTTAAATTACATTATTTTTATCTTAATCAATACTAACAATAATAAAATCTCAATTGCATTTATAAAATATTTATAATATTTTTTTCATCAAATTGAGTCACTGATATTACGTTGTATTTTCAGATATTTTTATTATTATTGAAAATAATAAAAATTAATAATTTTATGTATATAAAAACATCCACTATATACTAAATAGACCGCATATAATGAAGTTACGCTAATCGTCGAAAATTATCGCGTGTCATTTTGTGCATACGTAACGATAGAGGGGAATAAAAAGGAAATAATCCGGGATGTTTTTACGTACATGTAAAACGAAACATTCGACTGTGTAACCGCAAAAGAAAACGCCACTCGAGTTTTAATTGAGTTTCTCAATTACGAGACAATTAAAACTTTTCCCTCCCTCTCACTCTCTCACTCTGTCTGTCATTCTTTCTCTCTCGCACTCTGTTTCATCCGGACCTTTTCGAGATTGAAAAGATAAATGCTAAAAAATATGGTTCTCGAGTAAGCGCCCTCTACGTTGGACGATAGAAGAGAAAGACGCGAAGGATGAAAAAAAAAAGAAGAAAGAAGAAAATTTTTTCTTCCTTATAATGACCAATTTGAATGAATAATGCGTATACACGAACGACGTCTCGTTTTTATAGGCAATCCAATTTATAAATTAAATTGAATATCGTTATGGGATATATATATATATATATATATATATAATGGTCGTAAAAAATATTCCGGTCATAATTAGGATAACGAAGGCTGTGATTAAATAGAATTAATATTATTTTATTTTCGCGAGGGATTCTATTATTTTCTATTCGTTTATGTTTTAATTGAATTTTTGACGTTTTCGCTTATGAAAAAGAATACAAACTCTAATTTTATACTTTATATATATATATATATATATATATATATATATATATATATATATATATATATATATATATATATATATATATATATATATTCATTCACACTTATATTATGAAATGGTAGTGTTCTTGGCACAGTGCAAAAGTAATTTGTCATCGCTCTTTGGATTTCCATTCCATTACGATTTATATATAATTTCCACTCCATTTTTTATCTCTACATATTAACGCAATAATTTCGCTGTTTTCACGGCCCACATTTCACATCTTGATTTATCGATAATAATGCGTGATTTACAACACGGAATATGATGCTAGATAACAAAAATGGAATCCCATCATCCCTTATCGAACCGTTCGAGAAGCGAGCGTCACGTGTTTCCGTTTGAAATTGAAATATTTCCGGTCGATCCTATGTACGCCGCTAATGTCTTAAAGCGACGCTATCCCCCCTTTATTCAATTTATTACCGATTTTTGTTTTGTTAAAAATAAATGTTACCAAGGCATCGGTGTACGAGTATGCAAGTCGAGGGTTTTCGGTCCATTTAAGCTTTGTTTGTTTTCACAGACCATTCTGAATGCAAGTGATAATTTTCAAAGGCGTCTCTCATACCGTTGCTATTTCTATTCTTTGAGTATTTGTTTATTTCATGCAACGTTTGCGTCGAGTTTTATTTTTGTTTATTTATTTTACGGTCGCGTAAAATGGATAAATGACAAAAATCAAAAAGTGAAAAAATATATATTTTTTAATATTATATATATATATTTATAATATGTAGTTATATTATAAGCGATTTTCTACGATCTAAGCAGTATTATAAGAACAAGAATATCACCCCTTAAAATAGAGCAAACGCATTGCCAAAATGCAATCAGCTATCGACATCGAAATATTATTATACCTTCACATGAATGGAAAACGTTCATCTTTTGTTTACACTGCGTGTTTCGAATTCGAGTTTCGCTAAGATATTTTCCTCCACCCCTAAGATTTAACAACCTTCAATAGCAGAAATTGGCAACCGGTAAATACAAAAAAGAAAACGTCACGAATGGTTATATTGTAAATTAGCTACATATATATATAATATAAAATTGTCAAATATTGCATAAAATTAACGATAAAAACATTTTCGGTCAATTATAGAACAAAAATTTGTGAATCATTTTAATCCAACAAAATTCATGGATGAACATTATTTAGGTTGCATCTTGAATTATTTTATATAATAGTATTTAAAACTAAACTTTCGGCATTGAAACTGTTTTTGGATCTGATTTAAAAATCTTTCCAGAAGGATTATTAAAATTAAAATTTTTAATCCTTATAAACTTGGTATGATAAAACAATTGTGTAGATAAATATACCGCAATATACTGTTTTTTTAGAAAAAAAATTGAAATTGTGACGAAAATTGTTTTTTTTCTATTTAGAAATTTGTTAAATAAATAATATATTCTATATAAAATCATTAATTGGCAGAGGTATATAAAATTTTAAAATATAAAAGCATATATATATATATATATATATATATATATATATATATATATATATATATATATATATATATATATATATATTTGTATAATAATTTTAAATTTGAAGTAAAAAATTCGATTATAACAAAATATTGCCAATATGGCATCTTAAGGGATAAGATAATAATTTACGATGGAAATTAAAATTTAACAATCAGAAGTATTAAAATCATATAATATGCTTCGTTATGTAAAGAAAATGTTGCCGATTTCTGCTGTAAAGCCTGGAAACCGGTGAAAAATCGACACACCTTCTCGCCCATCTAGCCTCGGGCCATTCGTAAAGTATCCCGGGTAACGTTTCGGTTTATTTCTCGACTCTCTCCGTCGAAGCCTTCACGCTTCACTTGCCTACTACCCAGACTATTTTCTTTAAATTTATGCGTCGTGAAGGAAAAGGGGAGTAGGGAAACCTCTCACCCTTAAAGTCTGAGGCTGATTGCGACGAACTTTCAGCCCTTTTCGGTGTCCACGTTGTCTCGGAGCAACCCTCATCCCCATGTCTAAAATTCTATTTGAATTAAATTTTCCGAATTCGAGATATTCGAGGTTGTTTGATTTTTTTTTATTCATGTTCCTCAACGTCATTTTATTACGGCAAATATTGATTAAACATTGTGAAGCTCATCTCATGAAAAAGTCATTACAACTTGAATAATTTAAAATTGTAAAAAAAAAATTGAATAAATATATAAACACACAATGAATTCAGATATTTTAATATCTCTTGCATAATAAAACTAAACAGAGCTGTTGCATCAATTAAAAAATATTATTAATTTTATACAAAAATTTCATTTAGTATAATTAAATTTAATATTCAAAATAAATAATTATTATGAATATTAAATTTCGTTTAAGATATCAAACAAATTATCCACTAAATTAGATAAAAATATATGTATGCCGAAAAGCTAAACAAACGCAGACGAAATTATATTACTTTATACAACGTTTTGTAAACATTAACTAGATTTTATCAAAATATTTTTTATATATTCAAAATAAACAAATATTGATAATATTTAAAAATTAAATTTCTTCATTATATATATATTATATATATATATATATATATATATATATATATATATATATATATATATATATATATATATATATATATATATATATATATATATATATATATATATATATATATATATATATATACTTATAATATAATATCTTTAAATCAGAGAAGCAAATGTAGACCTAATTGCCAATATAAATAAAATGGAAATTCACGAAAGTAATCCTAGATTTCTAAAATGGTAACATAGACGAATTTATGAAATTTTGATAATAACCATCCCCTATATTGCTGCAACAACGCGGCGCTACGTTGAAGCGTATTGAAAGGCAAAAGGCTTTTCGGCGGTGCAACAATTGCGCAACAATTTCTCTCTCGATATTGAATTTGCTCACGGGGTCGTAAAATAGGATCATCCCTCTACAATATTTAATAACACACCACCAATAATCACATCACGTCGAAGGGGGTGCAACATGGTCTTTTCCGCTCGCGCTCCATATCGTCAAAGTAAAATTGTGGCGGTAGTAAAAGGGATGTGGGGGGAGGGGTCGATTGCGGTGGTCGTATGACGTTTTTCATTGCTCCCGTCTCTCAGACTTTGGGGCCGTTAAATGTCCGCTAGCCCTCTAATTACCGGCCCTGGTTGCCTAATTTAACACCCCTGGGACGCGGGCCGGTTTATTCTTACGCATTCACAATGCAAATGAGACGCATATTCGCTCCCCAATATAAATGCAGGATTCTCTGCGTTTTTCTTTTTTTATTTTATTTTTAGTACCTACCTTAAAGTGCCAATGCCGATTTTATATTTGATGTGAGCTGACGATTCCAAGACTTACCTAAAAAAAAATAAAAAAAAATTATATATATTATATTTGTATATTAAAAAAATGAGTTATATATTTAGTCATCAAATATTTGTTATTATATACAAAATTAAATCAATTTAAAATGTTTAAAATAATATAATTGATTATAAAAATATATAAAATATAATATAAATATTCTTATAAAAATTGTTAATTTATAATTTTCAGCGTTAAACTATAATATTACGTTGTCGTAAAAATGATATGCAATATTTAACATCATCCATAAAATGATATTATAACATGAAAAATATGACAAAGATGTAATAAGCGAGTCGTACTTTTCAAGGCGATTTATTCAAAAGAAAATCTAATAACTCGCAGTGACATATTAGGAACATTACTTAAAAACTTGTCTGCAAAGTTGAATGAGAAATATTCAAATAAAACTTAATTGCGAACTTGCATTTACAATAATGGCGTACTCATTTTTCATTTTATAATTATTAAACGACATAACATTTTAAATATTTTATCAATTTATATACTTCGTGTTTTAAATATTTAATCAATCAATTTTGTATATTATGTTTTTTTTTTCAAGTTTTGTAAAAAAACATAAATGATAAAAAAAAAACTGAGATGGGGACACGTAATGTTTGTTCTGATACAAAATAGGTTAATTAGGTCACTTTTTAGATGTTACAGTTTGACAAGCGCTGCTTTCTGCGGTGATAATTAAAAGCAGAAGGGGCGACGCTTCGTCGTAAGTCGCAGATGAAATATGGTTCAGTGACTGGCGCGTTAAGGCTATTTTATGGTAATTAAAGTGCTCCACTTGAACCAGTGGAATCGTTCATACAAATTAGAAGCAAAGCAACTACGACGAAAGCCAACGCTCGATAAAATCCCCTCTATAAGATCTCAATTTCGGTCCATATTTAATCGTTTCGACTAATTTTATAAAATAATAATAAAAAAATTCTTATGAAATCTAGTTTTTAATATAGGCGTGTCTGCATGGTCGTTATTCAACGTGAGCATATATATATATATATATATATATATATATATATATATATATATATTTCAATTTAGTCCGCGATGATGACACCTCCATTTTTTAAGGTTTAAAATAGAAGGTTTCACCGTAGAGACGCCTCATATAAATGCAAATCTTTACGTTGGATAGGTCGATGGGTGCGATTTTTTCGCGGTTAAACCGTCCCCAATTTTCAGACCACTGGTTGTGTGTGTGTGTGTGTGTGTTTTTATGCATGAAACGACCCTCTCATATAAATGTAACGTGCGCCAAATTAAATTAAAATATTAAAAATTCGATTGATGGTCCCCTTTTACGCGATTTTGTGTGATCCGAATTAATAATGAACCATCAAAATAGACTGAAAATGAAAAAAAAATGTAGCGTATATTTATTTTTTTTTAATTTTGAGCTCTTTTAATAGCTGAAAATTATGTTTATCTTGTATTTAATAAATATATATTATAAAAATTGCTTTACCATATATTGCTAATTTGGAACAAATTTCGTGATTAAAGTTCATAAGTCGCAAACAATGTTCTAATTAAATGATAAAGATTAACCGATTGTTTAAATTAGTAATTTGTATTCAAAAAACTATTACTAATATTGGTGATTTATAAGAATTTAAACCTCTCGTATAAAAATTAAAGAGATTATTTATCAAAAATGTGCTCCAAGTTGTGAAACTGAGATTAAACAAGTTCAATATTAACTAGACTTTATAGGCGTCGAATATGATAGGTAAAGCGATAAAAATATATATATATATATATATATACGCACATAAATGTGTTCGATCGTAAAGACCCATGAAATGGTTGTTTCAACATTAGCCATCGGTTGTTGGTAGCAAGTAATTAAGGAAGGGAGAGATTTCGCGGCATTACAAACACAAAATAATCGCATAATATGGAAAGTTTCCCCGTCTTGCTCGTACTTATTTACATGATACTTAGGCAAGTAGATGTGATCGAGCGCGCTGCCTATTGTTGACTGGGGAGTCTGAACCTTCTCCATCACTGTTCCCACAGCGGTCGTAGTAGTCGGCTCCACGATTCTCGTTATTAATGAGCCGAATAGCCATTTGCTTATATCCTCGTTTGCTCACCGACCCTTGCCACGAACGAAAAGCCTACGAGTTCATTAACCATTAATGCCCCATGTATCGAAATTGCAACCAAAGAGGAGAGACTTCGTAGTTTGTTCCTTTTATCTGAACATGGAATAAAGAAACTTTTATTGGCAGAAGAAGATGGAAAGAATGATTTGCCTTTAAGGCCGCACATCTACTGACACCTTGAAGGTTGCTAAAGATGATCATCCACAAAAAAAAAAAATATGGCATTTATGGAAATGTATCTCTTTCGGATTCGCTATCTTTAAGCAACCGGACAAAACTAACCGGTTCGAATTCCCCCTTATTTTTTGCGGTCGGCCGGCATCCCGCGGGAATATAAATTATCCAGAGGCTCTGTCCACTTTCCAGCCCCTGCACATTTATACACGCGCATACATAAACAAACACATGTGTGTATATTTGCACAAACACACACGTGAACATCCTCATTTCCGTTTGTCGGCCTGCTGGATGAAGGAGAGCGGACCGCTATTGATTTTTTCTTATTGCGGTCATACATTATGCGGGATGCACTTTGGCGAAAAATAAATTAAGGGATAAGCGTTCGTCAATAAAGCCTTCAGTAGCTCGTTGCTTAAACGAAAAACGAAGAATATTTGAGTTGGACGTAAAATGTAATTTGTGTGAATCGATCATGAAGACAAAATGATAAAAATAAATATATTGATAATATATGGTACATTATTGTTATTAAAAAATATTTTACAGATTGCAATTCGAGAATATATTAAAAAGTTTTTATTAGTTAAAGTTTTTCAATTTTCCTTATACAAGTCGCATCGCAAATATTTTTTTTATTATGTCGACTTAATTAATAATAGTTTTTATAATCATTTTTTTCTAATATTAAAAATTGTCATAGGAATAATGACATTTTTCAGGTTGATAAATTCATGTGAACCCTTATTCACATTCCGAAATCTTATATTATTTGAACGTGTATATTATATATATATATATATAAAAATATAAATAATAATATTTCGAGGTATTATATTTTCAATAATTTATTTCTCTTTTTAATTACTATTCAATGCGTTTCTAGTTTGTAATAAAAATATGTATAAAAAAAATTAAATTATTCAAATTCTATTAATTTTATTTCTATTCACTTACGCTCTTTAATAATTTATTACATCGTCTAACCGAAAACCATTTTCCTACTTTTGAAGCCATTAATCGTGTTTTCAACACATAGCACGTTTAAGTATCAAATTTCGCGCACATCCTAATATTACATATACGGTTTTAATATCAAATTTCACGGTAGGATTGAATTTAATTAATCGATATTTTTTTATTTTACCTTAATAAATTAATATGAAAATTTAATTTCCGAACAGCTATAAAAAATAGATCTTAGGTTTATAGTTTAGACATTTAAGATATTATATATTTTCAATGTAAATATAAAGAAGACAACAGTTTTTCTGGCCACATAGGACATCGCATAGCTCAAAATAAGAAATACGACATGTCGGTCGACGTCTTGAATAAAACAACATATTTACCCGTAAGGCAAAACGTGCTAATATTCTCCCTTAAGGAACGCAAGAAAGCTCCAGAAGAGCGCGCGCACACACACACACACACACACACACACACATTCTCTTATATTCCCGAAGGAGTGAAAGCTAGGGTTGCATGCGGAGACGTTGCAGCATCCGGCGACGGCCCGGAAGTTTGCCGCTTTTCATCGCACGCCACTGTACTAGCATCAAAGCGACCAGAAACCGCCGTCCGATGCACCCGGAATCCCGGGAAAATTCGGCAGAATTTCCACCGCCCGCTCACCTCCACCCCGAGGCCCCTCCTCCTCGTCGTTGATTTCGCATTCGGTGATTAACCCTTAAATATGTATGTGCAAGTAACTGCGTAAATAATTGATTATAGCGACGTGTGTTACCTCCCTTAGTGCCGATGCATGTCGCGGGCGTCTCGCAAGGGGAAGCGGTTCAAGTTGCTTTGCATTACTAATTAAACGGCGAAGACGACGCAGCGTTCTCCACTATTACCATCCCTGGTTGCATTTATTTTACAGCTGTAAAACTATTGTTATAATTAATTAATTGTGTGCTGAGGGAATTTTCAGAGTGCTCAAGATATTCTGAAATACTCTAACCACCACACTATCTTAATAGTTAACATCAACTGGGATTTTTATTTTCATACACGAAGCTCGATTTAGAATGGAGAAATTAAGTGAAATGTGTTATAATTGTATAAAATTTCATAATGGAGAAAAGACTAAGAAAGTCATACCAATCAATTATATCTTAATGATAATAAATTAAACGATAATAATATATATACTTTATATATAATATTCAAAATATATAACTTTATAATTATATGGTATACATGAACGGTTCAAAAAAATAACTAAAATTTTAAGATTTGTGAATTTATGGAAAAATAACAATATTGTAATGATATTTAAATCCCCATATCCTTCAGATATATCTATGTGTATATAATAAATAGATAAAATAAATAGAACCTTGAAGGGTCGTCGCATAGGCGAGATTAAAGTACATCATTGAAAGAACTTAAATCTATACTAAATATCGAATTTCCGAAGTGTTTTGGGTATTGGAAGAATCACTGGCATTAGTGCAATAATATCCAATGGGGATTATTTTGAAAAAGATAACATTCACGTAGACGAAACAACTAAATTATTTCCAAAAAAAAAAAATGTTATTTTTTGAACATCGTATGTGTGACCAATTTTACTTTATAAAAATATAATATACCAACTGTTACACAAATAATATTGTTAACACTTAAAAAAGAATAAAACGAATGTCACAAATAAAGGCTCGTTTGCACGAAGTGGATATGGGTGGAAAAGTTGCCTTCCATTCAAAAACGTGACGCTCGTTCCAAAAGTGAAGATCCCAAAACGTTATTAAGGAAACGAGAACAATGTCGTACAATAGAAGTCGACAACCTTTTGACCGTATCAAGATTATAAACAAGGTATCTTTAAAAAAAAAGTCATATAATGAAATAAATAAATACAATTATTTAAAATGGTATTTTTTTTTTAAATATATTATGTGAAAATTCTTCAATGTATATTATAATGAAATATTACGGTGGATCATGTGCAATTATTAAATTGTGAGTTGTCGATTTCTGTTCTAGAATGTGGATTTCGGAGGGTTCCTCAGGTCTTCGGAGGTCTAGAAAATGTCTAGTCGTCACCCGCGTCAATGTCGCATTACCTGATCCGGCTTTTCAGAGACGAGAAATGTCAGTTGCTGCCGTTACCATGAAAAAGCCCAACAGTCACTTTTTATGGTCTCAGACGATGCGAAGAGAATAAATTGCTTGGCCATGGAAAGATATGGGTGGAGAAGTGATGTTTGACCAATTTTCTACGACATTCCAAAAAAAAAACGAATGATATATAATAAGACACATACTAAAACTTATATATATCTAAGCACGTCCAAGTTTAATTAAAAGATATAGTATTACTCAAATTTAGTACTAAAAGTTTGTGTTAATTGATATCATTGTTAGTATTTGTATTTACAAATATTTAACCTTGATATAGTGTAATGGTTTCCCTTTATATTTAAATTAAAAGTTCTAAATCATTAAGACTAAAGAATAAAATTTTAAAGCACACATAAATTTTAACTGGAGCGTAACACACAAAAGGTTATAATAAATAGAGGAAAAACTATTAAAATTCGAACTGCACGTTTTATATGCGCGATATTCAAAGTCGCCATACACGATGCTCATTATTTTTCCAACAATAATTTAAAACTTTTCAAAGCTTTCCTTAACTCGCATTTGGACACAATACGGGCGAATTTTCGTCCACATAACGAGTAACGTCACAAAGGGCGAATTTAAACCGTAGTATTTACCCCCCATTTTCCCCCTTTCCTCAAAACGTTACGCTCCACCTCAATTTCTAGTGTTGCCAAAAGTTGGTCGCGATTCGGCGTCTTTAACCCTTTCCGCGCGGCGGCCTGCAACGGGATTCGAGCCGTTAAAATTTAATTAAACGGGACGGGCCCGAAGCTAGCATGCACTTCGTCGACGTTAATGCTCCTTCTTGTCTACTGACGCAACTAATGACGGGACAGCCTCTTCCCGATGCAATTTATGGGGAGGTTTTGTCTCGTGTGTT
Organism: Leptonema lineaticorne; assembly: GCA_024500535.1. NCBI lineage: Eukaryota > Metazoa > Arthropoda > Insecta > Trichoptera > Hydropsychidae > Leptonema > Leptonema lineaticorne. Next base: position 6,705,368 of record JANIJI010000004.1, on the reverse strand, counting down.
ACGTTATCGACTGTTAAATGGTGAAATTTAGTCTCCTTAGACAGACAGCACAAGAAGGCTCCTTATTAATTGTTCTCTTGAAGACACATTTCAGACTGTTATTTTATGCATCAAATAATCCTAAACTGAGTATTGAAATTAATTTGAATCCATAAATTATATTTTATTTAAAATTTTCATGAACTCAGACCAAAGAAGATTTTTAAATCCTGATACAATATAATTAATATTAATAATAAATATGTAAAATAGATAGTTTTCAATATCTGAAACAGATAAGAATATATTTTTTATATGAAATTGAACATCAAAGGCGATGTATTCTTTATTTAGGCAAAGTTCTATCACGTTCCACTTTCACTTTTTTTTTGGTTAAAATAACATAAAAAGGGCAAAACTAGCGCCTTAAAATCGGAAAGTGGAGTTTAGCCAAAAAAAAAAAAATAATTTGGCAAATAAATACAAGCATAAGCACAAAAGCGAACGTTTATATATAATGGCTCGATTCGCGTAGGTTTTCTACGGTCTCCCGCAGGACCCTTTTACTCTATTGATAGTAATCGTTAAATCCCGCTATCCAATTTATGTCTTTTGTGCGTGCGTTTCGTACGAAGAAAAAAAAACCAGCGCTTTTTTTTCCTTACTCCTACTTTCACTTCTGCGAGGTTAAAACGTCTCAGATTTTCGAGATAGATGGATGGATGGATACGCTCGAAGATATTATCCCCTTTTTTATATTTATTTTATTTTATGCGTATATACATTTTCTAAACGGGCATCGGGGGGCAGTTGGGGGGGGAGGAGATGGAGACGGTATTATTTCCTTGTAGTTGTTCATGAAGGAAGTGAAATCAGATACTGTTCAATCTGCGCGGTTCATTTGGGGAATCTTTTTATGATAACTGGGATAAATCGTTCGTGAGAGTTGCGAGAAAAGGGTTTTTTTTTCAATTCCTTTACGGGTTGAAAGGAAAATTAAAACTCCCTTTTTCCTTCTTTTTTTTTGAGAGTATAAAAATATCGAATGAATCGATATTGTAAAGTTAAATATATGGGATAATCGAAAAAAAGTTGAACCGATTTTTAAACGGTAATTTTTCATTAACGGTTTTCAAAAATGGCTAAAATTTTGAATTCGCTTAATGATTTATTATATAAAAATCACGATAATTCTTACTATATATTTAATTAAGCATAATAATGATTATTTAATAGAAATATATGTAAGACATCATCGGCAAAGGAGACTTTAAAGCAATTATGGTTCAGTGAGAATAATTCTATAAGCGCTTTGATTATACAAGATTCCGTCGGTCAGTCAGTTCGATTGGTCGCCTTCGGATTTCGATCCAGGATTTTCAGCTGAAGAGTCTACGGTTTCGAACAGGTTCGAAGGCGAGTTATCAACAGATGAGAGCTCGCGTCTCCACAATGGACTTGGTCCTGTTAAATTAGTCCGCTTCGCTGAATGTCCCCTTTGTGCGTTTCGTTCCTGTACGCGTTCATGGGACTCAATTTGACCGGAAAATTAGTACTTAATGTTCCGCTGACCCGGTTATGTGGATATTTTTTTTTCTCTTCAAATATAAACCTATGATTGTGCTCGGTATGAATAAAAACGTGAAAATCATCTGTAGCGTGTAATACCAGAGTACTGACTGAGTGAATGCAGTGGTTTTTAATATAGGATATTTACTGAAGAAATATATATCAGTAAAAGCCGCTTAATCGGACCAATTTAGTATATAGCCATTTTGGTTTAATTAAGCGGCTAGAGATATTTTTTATGAATTTTCATTTTGGTCCTAATAAGGAATCGGTTTTATTAATTTGTGATCTCATTATTACATATAATATATAGCATAGAAAAAATACAACACATATAATAGAAAGTAAAGCTTAAAATGGGAAAATCATAAAAAAATATTTTTTACAATAAAAAATGACAAAAATATCAAGATTAATAATTCAAAAAAAAACTGAAGACACCATATATGTAGATGATAAAAAAGTGGAATCTATCCAATAATTTACAAAATAGAAAGATTTGAATTACAAAAAATAATATTCGATCAGATAACTGGTTAAACAATATATTCTAATAATATAATGAAAAAAAATATTATTAATATTTACAAACATTAAATTAAAATTAGTTGAATTTATATAAACACATGCACGCACGCACACACACACACACACGCATATATATATATATATATATATATATATATATATAAAGTATGTTCTTATTGGCCAACTAATTCAAATAAAGAGCGTGAAATGCGAGATACGAAAAGGTGAAGATACTTTAAAAATACAATGGGAACGGCTTGGACGGCCATCGAGAAAGGTTGTCAATATCTGCCGCCAATAAGGTTTGGCACAAAAGGGCTATTAACGCATAAGTCGCTTTCGAATGAGGTACGGACCCTAAGGGATTATGGGGCTGCGAATAGGGCTCATCCGAAACTGATGCAAAGAAAGGGACACGGCTGATTTCCGGAAACCTACAACTGCGGGTTAACCGGGATCGGAATTTGATTGAGGCTATATAGGAAGAGAATGTCGTTATTTTGCGGTAATTATATATGTATATATAAATATAAATTTACAACATTATTTCAATAATATCAAAGAAAAGTTAGGTGGATGAAAAATGGACTTGAAGTTGACTTAAAAGCAATCAATGTGATGTAAAAGTTGAAGGCTGTATTCCGGCTCGTAATATAAAATTATTATTTTGATAAAAATATTGAAAAATTAAAATGATTTATTATATAATATTATTAAATCAACGAATTTTTATTTATATATTATCGATTCATAAAAATTTGTTTTATTATGATCAAAAGTAGAATGTATTGATATGTATTGCACAAGACGTCACATCTGGACGTAACTTAACACTTAGACTGCAGCGAGAAAATACGCGCGTAACCTTTGATAAAAAAAAAAATATACGTCTTAATTGCGCCAGACGCGGGGTGGGCCGCGGCCTCAACATCAAAAGCCCCATCAATTTAATGTTTGCTCTGGAAAGTACAAAGGGCGAAAGAAAGAAAGAAAGAAAGAAGGAAAGAAAAGGCGAGAGAGTGGCGCGCCTTTTTGCATGTAAATTCGTCAAAGCGTTAATACAAAACTGATTCGTTAAATTGGGGTTTCGAATGTCGAATTAATTTGTAGCCTTTGTGCTCTGTTTTGAGCGTCAGACTGGAAATTCGCTAATAAACCCACCTCGTCTTCGCGGATCGACGATTTCTGAGAAATGCCAAAGAATTTCACTTTTTTTTCTACTTGTTTTTGCTATTATTGCTATCTATATATATATATATATATATATATATATATATATATATATATTTGCGTACTAATGAACGCAAAATTATATGAAATTGATTATATATAGTAAAATATCTTAATAAAAATACAATAAATATATATCTAAAATTAACTGTTTATAAATTCATTTTTGATGTGAAGAAAAATTGTAAATTTTAAAATTAAAATAAAAAAAAGCTTCAGATAGTATTGGTAATTATGAAAATATATCCTTTTTTATATTTGAAACAAAAATTTTCCATAAAAATCAAGAAAATTGATTATGGCGATCAAAGTGTTAAAATTACTGCTAACATTATTGATGCATTTTAATAAATAAAGTTCTATTTTTTTTTAAATAATTGAATTTTTTTATACATTTGACGAAGTTTTAAATGCAATTAAAAATTTAAAAAAACACATATCTTTATCGTATCACATTGCAAAAAAAAAATGTTTCAAAAGAAAAATAAAATAAAACGGTATAAAAAAGCGAAAAGAAAAAAAAAAGAAATCGCGAACGAAGAGAGAAGAGCAAGAAAAAAAATAATAGTAAAAGAAAAAGAAAAAGAAAATGAAGCGGAGATGATAAAGGGAAGAAAAGCGAGTGACAGCGCGTATGTGCGTAGCAGTAGTAGTCGCGATTTTTTCCATTTCAATTTAACGTTGACGTGTTTTTCACACGAAAAACTCCGTGAAAATAATAAAATCTCGGCGAAACGAGCCGGAGGAGACCCTCGGGACGACCATCAAGAATACAAGAAAACCCTTGCGACAGGCGCTGGTTTCGCAACAGAATCCCAAATGCGAAAAACCCCGAAACGAATTACAATACATTTTTGCTACACACTTCGGATTAAGCCATCTTCAAACACACTTCAAATTTACGTGTGTTAACGTAAAGCGTGTACAGGATGATTCGAAAATATTCACCCAATTTACTTTAATTGTTAATTTATATTGAAATATAAAATTTGCAAAAATGTTGCGAAGCTCTGTGTTATAGCATTAACTCGATGAATAAAATTATATGTGATTTTTGCATTCTATTGCCGCATTAATATAATGGAATAAATTTCGAATTTTAATTATATTAACAGGATGACATAATTTTGATTCATACGTATAAAAATCCAAATATATAATAAAATAAAAAAAATGAATTTAAAATAATAAATAATAATTTGTAATAATTCAAAACTAATCTTAACGGGTTAAAAGTATATGAAAGTGTATATTCATATTTTTAATTATCTAACGGCGATGTTTACGATATGGTTAATGGTACTTGAGCTGAAGATGAAGACGGTTAGAAGGTGTTTCCCTAGTCGCAGACACATAAAGTAAGCCGGTGAAGTTTCAACACATTAAGTGCAAGACCACATTAACTACAAACACTTGAGGTGAACTTCGCGGGCGAAGATACAACAGATTAACATCTGGATGAAATTAAATGTTGTTCTCGCGGTGTGACACTCTGGGAACGGGCGATAAAGATTTGCTAACCGGAAGACAAAGTCGACCGTCAGGAAGTCGCGAGTGCTATCTTTAACACTTTAAGTGATAACGGCTTATAAGTTTTCATATATAATGATAAATTTTTAAACATCAGCAGATGCTATATTTTCAATAACACAAAAATTTTAATTTTTTTAAATCATTATTGATGTATCTTGTTGAACTTTTAGATAAAAAGATACCACATTTTCCTTTAACATATTTATCAAAAGCTATATGAAATAAATAATCTAAGAAGAAAGTATTTTTAACATAAAAATATGATAATAATATATCGATTAAACATAATTAAAATTAGTAATAGAATTCATATCGATATTTATATAAATCAGTAATATAAATTAAATTAAATTTTCATAATAAATATAATAAAATTTTTGTCAAAAAAAAAAGAAAGAATACAAATAATAGATATAAAAGAAAAGTTTTAAAAATAAATCGAAATTAGAAAGACTTCTCAAATAACCTAATCGTTAACTGCAACGGTCAAGGAGTTCTAATAAAGTTAAATCGTCCCGGTGAAAATTGACCATTAGGCGCAAACTTTTCGGACGAAAATTTTCACGTTAACATGAACCGTTTGGAATCGAAACTTTTACCATATTTTTGTTGCAATGAAGAGTGTCGCAATAAAAACCATAGTTTGCGACACTCGAAATATACGCGTCAGCGTTTCTCAAATATTATATATATATATATATATATATATATATACATAGTATTCAAAAGGAAACGAATTTTTTTGAATCATATTTATTAGTCAACAACGATGTTATCTCATTCAAAATAGTTTTCACTATATATTATCTTCGATACACTTCCGGAACTCGAATTTTGGGTTAGTTTCAAGAGTTAACTTTAATCTCATCTATGCTAGTTAAACGCTGTAACATCTTTCAAGGTCATCTTTATTATATACATGGTACTATGTTTGGCGAATATGGAGGATGGGATCATATTATAATATTATTTTTTTTAACAATATTAAAAATATCAAAATTTGAATCTTTCATTAAAAAAAAAATATGAATTTGCAATATTTCCCAATTGAAAGTTTTAACAAATACCGATTGAAAACCGCTGATATATGAATTTGCGTAAATGTGTCGGTGCATTTATATTGTGCTTTACGTTTTTCAGTATGTGTCGGCGGCAAATTACCGCAAAAGCCTCGGCTCAAAGCGATTGCTCCATAAAACAGAAGCAACAAAGTCGAGCACGTTGTTGTAAACATGAATTCGCAGTAAAAACAAAAACTCCCGACGAATTGACCCTTCGCGTCGCTAACTTTTGACCTAAAACTTTATATCGACGCCGCATATAGACTTTACGACATTCTATATCATATCACTATAAATTATTCATGTCGCCCTTCAATTTCATAATTCGTATAAAAGGCTTGCTAATTTTCATCCGTTCAATCTTGACGTCTCGTTTTTCTTTTTTTTTTTTTATTATTATTTTCATGAGTGTTCATTTTGAGAGACGATTTTTCATCGCTGTCACTATAAAGTGATCCATGTTTACGACCGTTTTAAAGTAAATTTATTCTATATAAAAATCGCTAATAAGATCTGTGTTCACATTTATGCATAGTAAATATGAACTGCGAACAAACATAAAAATTGAATCGCATTAGATGTCTCTGAAATGAAAATCTCTAAAAGGATAAATTATTAAAAGAAAGGGTTAAATAAAGATACACGTAGAAAAGGATAAAACGATGTTGATAAAACTAAAATATTTTATTATAAATAAGATATAAAATATATTTTGGTATGAAAAATATGAATACTATTATATTATTTTTATTTATAGGTAGAAAACGATTGAAAAAATATTATCATTTTGGCTATATCTTAACAGTAAGCTTCTAATATAAAAGAAAAATATAAAATAGAACGTTTTATATTGAATTTGAAATATATATATTATATATAAAGTTTCAGAATTGAACAAGGATAGTTATGTGACCATCAATTGTCTGCGACGTTCCTGCACTTCCTGCAGGATCGATCGTCTGGATATTTTGCGGCGTTCGTTTTCCACCCTTGAGATATTTCAGCGCGATATTTCAGCTTCCGGTTCGTCTGTATGTCCGTATGTATATATGTATGTATGTTGAATTTTCGTTTTGTGCAATTTCGAAAGCGCGAGTTTGTTTCGGACAAGTTCGCGTTGTTGTTGTTGTTTTTTTTTTTTTTGATATTAAAAAAGAGTCATACGCAGTGACAGTAGCCGGCTTTTGTGAGGGCCGACATACAGCCTCGGAGGGACCGAAGGGACTGAAGGGTCGAAGCTTTCGCCGAAACCCTTTCTTTTGTTCTTGGCGTGCGAGAAGCGTACAAAACGACAGGCACTCCTGGCTACCCTCGTATTCACGTTTAACACCGAAGAATAAATGGGAAATATATGATTTTAATCGGAAAAATATTTAATAAAACATTATTTATATTAATTAATTTTAAATTATTAAAAACCATCGTATGATCATAAAATATCGAACGGTGGTTCATTTCAAACTTCGTCAATATTTTCTCTTCAAAATTATTAAGTAATCACGATCATAATATTATTTGTAAACAATCTTGAAAAAAATTGATTTATTCATCTTCATTTGATTTAATCTCAATTAGATATTATTACACTAAGACTACAGCATTTTCCAATCGGTGAAACACTTCTAAAAATCGATATTTGTGCTTTGATAGCTTTAAACTGTTTTAGCGATACACTTTAATCTCAATTATGCTTGTAAAACTACGGTCCTTCAAGATTCTCTTTATTATACTCACGGAGCTATGTCTAGCAAATATGGAGGTTGGAACACTATTACAGTATATTCAAAAAGTAACAAAAATTTTAAAATTTTGCGATAATATTAATTTAATTTTTTCATTGTTGTGCTGATAAACACATCTTACAAATTGATAAACATTTTGAGCTATATTAAATATTCAATATACTAAATTGTAAATTGTAAAAAAAAAACATTTTTAATTAAATAATACAATTTAATTAAAAATATTTTTTTGATAATAGATACAGTTTTTACATTAAAAAAAAAATAAACATTTTGTAGTTCTATGAATATTTATGTAAAATATTTTATTTCACAGTTATGATCGTATTGTTTATATTCACACGTACCAATCTACCCTCACGTAGTAATAATGTTCTTTTGTGTAAAGGGTTGACGACGATTGCGCTCGCCTTGGCACCGGAGGCCATACCGTGGTCTAGGGCTATTGTTTCAGCTGAAGTGCATCAAGATGAAGCGGTATTTTGTCATCTCTGAAAAGTGGTGTGTTAGCAGCCTCGCTTTCAATCCGCCCATCCCTAAGGCACGTGCCGCCCTTCTCCAAATCCACATGTCCTCGCCTTTTTGAACCCGCACACGGTATTTTCATATTAAAAAAAAAAGCGGTTGCCGAGATTAAAAATTCAGAGAGAAATCGACGGTATTACGTTTTTGCTTCGTCGGTTTGCTGTATGTAATTACAACAAATACCAAACGATCTCTGAAGTCGCTTATATATATATATATATATATATATATATATATATATATATATATATATATATATATATATATATATTAAAATACTGATTTATTTGAAAGGTTCTATACGTTTTCAGCCTTAAAGGAATTCTCTTACGGTTCATTCTATTTATATAATTTTAAAGATTTTTTAATTTAAATTTTTATTTAAAGATATAGAAGGATGAATTTTTTAAATTAAAATATCACTATTATTATTCTGATCAACATTTAATCTGTCGCACATAAGAAATATATATTTATATAAATATCAATATAAGATCGGCGATTAAAAGTAAATATTTTCCATTCATACATTTAAAAATATTCAAAATTATTATTGAAGTTAATTTAAAAATTAATATGAATAATTCTAAAAAAATCTATTAATTTCATATAGTCAACATCAAATTATCTTATATCTAATAGTTTAAGGTTAATAAGGTTAAGGTTCATTATTTATTTTTTCAATTATTTAAATCTATAACAGATTTTGAATGCAATATTTTCCTTTTTTTTTGTATTTATAAAACTAGTGATATCACTTTGAAAAAAAAAATAATACAAAAAATACTTAATATAGATGTGATTAAAAGATTTATATAATCAAAAAAAAAATACAAAGTAAGCGCACAATTGTAATATTCGATAAGACGGAATTATTACAACATATTCTTGATAATACAAGAATTTAACAATTGTCACGAGATTCGTAATCAAATACATGGTTATAAGTTGTTGATATCGACTATATCATATCTACATACATCCATAAACATCGAAATAATTATGGCATTTGAGTCACGAATGCCACATTAATGTTAATTACGAATGCAATACGCGGTTTCAACTCGAAAGATAAGCCTCACATATATATATATATATATATATATATATATATATATATATATATATATATATATATATGTGCCTATATAATTAAATTTTACTTATAAAACGATACTTTAACCGAATACACAGCGACTGAACTCGATTGTAATAAAGATTTCACGATATATAAAACGTCGTGACTATTATTTAGAAATAATGAAAGATATTTGAAAGGGTTGGTAATTTTGACGTTTATCGATCTATGTAAGATTGCCGACGATATTGATAAATAAAATAATTCTTTTCTATTATAATATACTGTTATTAATTTTGTCTAAATGTGTTTTAAGATCATTTTTTAATATATTTTTTTATTAAAAATTAAAAATTACATATCCAGATTTAATAATTTACAACATTTTGAATCTATATATAAATATTTAAAGTGTGAGAAAGATTAATATGGAAATGAAAAAGTGTTATATAGTGTATAAGTGTATAGAGAGCGTTTATAAAGATTTAAAATAGTGTATAACTACTGAAATAATATATAAAAATTAAAATAAATATAGTGTTCTCACTTCGCGGATTTTTATTTTATCGCGTTCCCGAACTTCTTACTATTCGCGATAAGTGTCTTTTATTCAGTAGAAATTAAACGAGTACTATTTTTGAACATAAACTGTTCCAATTAACAATTCTCGATATTTTTTTTTTGTATAATTTTATCATTAAGAATTAAATGTATCATCTAAATAAAGGCGATCTACCAATTTAAAAACGATCATATTTTCATATACGTAATATGCGCAATATATAAACGTATGTAAGGCATTAAAATCAACATTAAATATTTCTATCGGACATATTGCAAATGTGGACTCGGCTTTATATTCATTTTTACTCATAACCCTGTATTGCGAGCGTGACAAGAGCTAGGTTCGCCGTCGGTGGGATTTTAACGGGTACGTTTCGCAATAAACGGATTCGCAAATACGGCAACAACCACGGCCTTGTAACACATATATGTAACACACACACACACACACACACTCACATAGATACTTGATAATTGATAATTTTGCGAAATTGTGTCGCCTTTTGGTAGTTGAGTCGTTTGTAGCGTTCCGGTATTAGCGAGGGCTTAGCGTATTAACGCGAATGCTGGATGTGTTCAGCAACGCAAATTCCTACCTAGACAAAGCCCTTAGCCTTTAAAACCTACCCTTATATACCCTGTTCGAGCCCTTACTAGACCGTAATTACTGCGTATACACTGTCTAGTCACGTTTATAACGAGAGAAAGTGTTACGGAGTTCGGCTAGCTGCTTGGCGTACGTTTGAATTTTATGCGGTTACGGCTTATTTAAAACGAAATTATTATGGTCATTTATAAAAAAAAAAAGGATGAGTCTCGTTCGTTTTATTTTAAATAAATTTTAAATTTACTATATTAAATTTCGATATGATATATTGTCAAGCCTAAGGTAAGGAACTTTATTTCATATCATAATATTTAATATCTATATATCTAGAGTACAATAAAAAATAAATATCTAATCTACTATTGATATTATAAATATCATAAATTTTGATAAACAAAATAAATCATTCGTATATAATATCAAAGTAACCAACCATTTTCCTTCTGGGAGAACAGTCTTTCTTTGGAAAATGTCCTTCTAAATATCTTCTTTTTTGATGATCTTTTATTTACAATTTTAAAACTTTTTCATAAATGATTTTCCCATGTACTTTTCTTTTTTTTTGTAAAAAAATTGATCATAAAAATATTGTCATTTTTTTATCAAAAATATTATTTAAAGATATAGATTGAGTTATAGGATATAAATTATGAAAAATTGAAAAATCAATTGTAACATATATATTACACGGTTAATATATGGTATACATGTATATAAAATATTATATATAGTGATTTAAAAACGTTATATATGATGAAAAGTATTTAAAAGAAACAAATTTTCATTATATATTTCGTATAGTATTTTTTTTTAGGAACAAACGCGTAAATTGAATTAATTTTACGCCCCGAGAAAAGTCGTACAAATTATTAAGAGGACCGACGAAAAGAAGATAATGGAAAATTCCCATTCCATTTTCGCATCTCTTTTTCTTATTCTTTTTTTTATTTTTGTCCCAAACACGCATTCGCGTATTTATTTATTTACTTCGACTGTCAGTGGATGTAAAAGAAGAAAAAGAAGTTGATGAAGAAGAAGCGAGAGACGAAAGGGAGATCGTACTAAAAAGGAGCCTAAGTTCTGAATCGACAATACAACAACAAGGTCCCAAAGTAATTTTATTTGTTCGGCTCAATCTCATCACGCAAAAGTGAATCTCGTAGACAAAACGCAAAACGTTGGACCTTCGAATTTTCCAAGTTTTCCATCGCGAACAAGTCGAAATGTGGAAAAGCGAACGAAACAAAGAAACCAATAGCAAATAAAGGGAGACGAGAAACGAATAAAAAAGATCGGAAGACACAATGAAGAAAGGGCGAAAATCGCATGTGGATAGAAAAAAAATTGAATGGAAAAGTCGACAAAAATATGACAAACACACACACACACACACACACACACACGATATAACTGATATTTGACAATCTTTGTATATATAATAATATTATTTTAAAGTATTACAGTATATTTTATAAAATAATACAAAAAATTGTTAAAGATGAATTTTTTAAAAATAGTTTTTTTTTCAAAAAAATAATCTTAAAATATTTTTAATACGTAAAATTATTTTTTATAATATTAATTATTTCAAAAATTAATGTAAATTCTTTCGAAACATTCCATAAAATCGAAGGTTTCATCTTTTTTTTTTGATTATTTTTGTAATAAAATATTCCGCTCGAATACGAAATGAAGATAAGACACTTTATGACGTATTCTCTTTTGGTTTATATTTTTGTTTATACCAATATTTAACGTACACAAAAAAAAATGAAGACAATTCATATAAGAATATTATCTGTATAAATATGTAATCATCCAACACTATATAAAAATAACTTAATAAAGTAAATCGTTATATTTATTATATGTATTATTTTTTTTAAGAAATTCAGTATTGATATAATTATTAAAATAGCGCCATCTGTACTTAAGAATCAATAGCAAAATAAAATTGTATTGTGTAAAGTAGAATTTTGTGCTGATAAGAAAAAAATAATTAAGAATTTAATTGAAAAAAAAGAGAAAATCTAAAACGAAGACGGAAGAGAGCGAGCGGGAAGAAAAAGAAAAAGGGAAGAAGAAGAAGAAGGAGAAAAAAAAAACTGTAACGCATATAAGATAAGATGAATTTGTGTTGAATTTTCCGACTTTGATCTCGGTCAACTGTTGATGCACGTTTATACGATATTTATTTCTTTCGTCTAATAAAAACGTTTCCTCTTTAGCGTGATCGGAGTTCCTTTATACGCGACTCTGGGGTAGAAAGGGGGATGATGCGGGGGATGCGGAAAGAAAAAAAGTACGCACATGTAAAAAGGCTATATTTATTTTGGGGGGGGGGTGGCAAAATAAAACATTTGACGAAGGTCTTCTTGTCTCACGTGAGCTTGTTTTATTTTATTTATTTTATTTTTTTTCCTACTGCCTGCCTGCCTTCTTCTCCTTGGCTTGTTTGGCAGCCATGAAATTAAAAGCAAACAGGCTTTTGAAAATACCTTCTCTAACTACTTACAAGCCGTAGCATGATGTATGAGCATCACTTTTATACGATACGTTATTTAATTTTATCGGAAAACGCTTCTATTATGTTATAAATTTTTATGAGACTCATAAATTAAACGCGCCAATCGATTTAACTTAATACAATGAAAATGTCGCTGAATATCGGACGCGAGTTATAAAATCCATATTTGATGCACTACTAACACAATGTTTGTCTTATTATTTCATTTTAAAATTATTAAATAAATAAAAATCAACAGATTGACAATCATTCCAACTAAACGCTATTAAGTGTATTTAGATGGAGATTGGACGGCTATAGCCGTCGAATATCCATCTAAAAATTAATCATCAATTAAACGTGTTTCAATTTAAAATGTTCTATGAAGATTAATAATACACTATTTTACTAAATCGTAAAACGTTCAAATATTGATTTTATATTATAGATTAAGAAATAAATTCGTAATTCTATTGCTCCGTAAAGACCCTGTTCTCCCTTTGAAATCTCTTAAACTGATTTATTTTTTTAACTAAATACTTGAATCGTTAAAAATATCAAGCGCTATACTGTTAAGAGTAGGATTAAATTGAAAAAAAAAACGTATTAAACTCCGGCTAAGCAAAACATTTTTAATGGATTATGTTTATGCGCTGCAGAGAAAATTTACAGTTAAATGTACTGAATGGACTCACAAATAGTCTTGTACATTTTTCGGTGCATTTATTCATATACTTTATATATATATATATATATATATATATATATATATATATACTGCATTTGAGCAATTAAAAATCCATTAAAATTAACGGTGTCATTTGCAGTTTTTTATATATTTTTTTTTGGAAGAGATTTAACTGCACAATTTAGAGGATTAAAATGCTCGGTATTAAATTCACTGAAACGTTACATATTTTGAAAAAAAAATCAACTACATCAATAAAATTCTCGCATTTTTAAATAATAACTCATTTTATCCATATTCATTATTTCATATAAATGAATATATAAATATCTCATAAAAAAACAATAATTAAAAAAATACTAATATTTCATAATCGATTTCGTTAAATTTTTATATAACAAAAACACATTATTAAAATTTAAAATATTTAGATAATAAACTTTAAAAATTTAAACATATTAAGAATCAAATAAATTTATATTTGATCGTTGAAAATCGAACCGGGATCATTTCAAACCTATCGTTGTGTCATTTTAACCGCGTTAAAACCGTTGACAATTAAAAATGGCGATCGTTTCGGCCATTTTCCAAAAATTTTTACCCCATTTTTTTTTTTGTTTTATTTTTGGTACTCGATTCGTGTTGAACTAAAAATTACCATCGAAATGATTCCGCGGCCGATTCAATTAATACGAAACCATCGAACCGTCCGTGAATATTTAACGAGCATTTTTGTTTATGAATCGCGTAAAACGAGATTTTTTTCAACAACAAAAATAATAATAATAATAAAAATATATAAATATACATATATATGTAATGGCGTGCGTATAAAAGTAACGAGCGTATATAAATAAAATTATGATTATATTCGCATAAAGGTGTATTTGTATTTACTTTTCATATTTTAACCGCCGCGCTAAATTTCAGCACAAATATTATGATACAATTTCAAGCGTGCTTCGCACTGTAAATCTGTCCGAACGTGAATGAAAATATTAAAAATATAACAAATTTACCCTTTACTACCCCCTCCCTTCTCCCCCTCTTTCCCCAGTGCCCCCCATTTCTATGTATAAATTCAATTTATATGTAAATTCGACATAAAAGCGTCGTAATTTATGTTAAATATTATGTTATTTATTTGCAGTACGTTTTGCGGCATCGCTTCAGGATGTGTTTGCTTTAGTTGAAATGCACCGTTTACTATTTACTACCCCTGTTTTTAAGGGAGTGGACATGATAAACAAGATTCAAGTGTTTACCGTGAAAAAGTCTAACGATCGTAATTTTATTTATTTTGTAATCATACTGTCGTTCAGCAATTACATTATTAAATACAGTGTATTTTTCCTGATTTTTTTAAAATCAATATACATATTGAATTTATATATTATCACGCTCAATTCAAGAAACTTTTGTATTACAATATAAGAAAAAAAATATGTAGATGTATAAATCCTAGAAAAATATTATGAATCAATTATTGTGATAGATCAGAATTATTTTAATTAAAAAAAAAACAGTAAATTTTCAATAATAATATTGAAGACAATGTTTTAAAATCCTGAATCATTGATTTATTCTATAAGTGAAACGTTTACTACCCCATTTCTAATTCAAAACATTTCAAAAAAAGGACAAAAATTATTCCACGTCGTTTCATTAGATATTTAACTGGAAAAAAAAGGTCAGCAAAACCGCTCTTACTTTCATTGAAGCAATAGAATACTAAGGTTTGAGAAGCGGCGGACGAGGAATGAAGGTGAGCAAATAAAAGGACGGATTTTATGCGGCACCCACTTTGTTTTTATTTTTCAAAAACATTTTCAAGTCGGCGACATAGGGGCACGTCGCTTTTTACGGTCGCTTTTCGGGTATCGTCTGGCGAAAAAGGAGGTGCAGACCGGAAGTCGACGTTGACTGTTCGGCACTCGACACCCCTAACACGCGCCGATTTTCCGGAAACCGGGGGTGAAAATTCTCTTGGGACTATCCACGGACTCGTTTCTATTGTGTTCTATTCAAGAAGGAGTGAAAAAAAATCTAGAATATATAGAGAGATGCGACGTCGTTTCTCAAACTGTCAAATATAATGAAATTTTAATATAATTTATCATGCATTATTATATTTATTTTTAAAATAATTTATTTTAAATTTTCCATTGAATTATTATAATATTCAATCAATATTCATTATTAAAAAAAATGTTATTTATATTTTGTTTTGAGAAACACTGGTGTATATTGTGAAAAAGTGACGTAGTTTGTGCGGTATCTAGAAATAAAAAGCTTCGATAAAATCGAAATTCTCAATGTTCAATTCGAGACTCTCGACGGGAAAATTGTCGAAAACGGGCATTTAAAATTTCTCAAATAGTCGCAATCTATAGATACACGAAAAAAACATATTAAATAGTCTTAAATATAACGTATATAATTGTAAATAAATTTATATATTTGGCTAGTAATTTTTATAAGATTATTTCTATGCGATTTAATATGCACTTTTAAAACAAAAGTTTTCTCGTCATAAAACGTGAACGGGAAAATATAGCGATAAATATTCTTCTTTATAGTCGTACTCTGTTTTTTTTTTTATTTCATTTAATATAAATAAAAAAAAGGTATATTTTTTTCGGTACCACGATAAGATCCGTTTGTTTATTGCTATTTTATTCTGCAACAAAATCGAACGACCGTATTATAATAAATATGGCGAATAAAACAGAAAAGGAAATTCGAGTGTCACAAAAGCGCAATATTCGACCGCGCAATATCCCGTTTATAATACGAAATTTTTTTATCGTCAAAAATTAATATTGTTTGATTTCCTGAAAACGCTTCGAGTATATTTTGATTTTTTTTTAATATATATATATATATTTTTTTTCGTCGAGGGTTGAAAAGATGCCACTTTTCTTTTTTACGTGCGTTTTCGTCGAAGGGTGCGCAGATAAAGGGAAATTGTAGTCCCATTTCGTTTATTACGATCATCTTTCTATTTTTTTTTTTTGTTGAACACCATCTACTTCTCATCGCGACCGCGACGTCGCCGGTGGAAAAGCGTTCGGAAAATCGCGACAATCGGTGAAATTTGACCGTGAAAAAAATAAATAAAATCTCGTTAAAAGCGCTCGCCTACGACGCTCCACAATTATGCGGCTTGAGAGCGTTTATTGTTTATTGCGGCCCCCGCTTGCATTTTTGTTGAAATAAAAATAATTGGATATTTTTTACGACGCCGTTTGTCGCACTCGAACGACGATTTACTAAAATAAAGAGAAAAAAACGACGGTACATTTGACTGAGTTACACAATCACCTTTTTATATGTTTTTATTTATTTACATATATTTTATTCGCGAATAGTTATATCAATTTTTTTTATTAGTAAACACACTGACATATATATTTCTAGCACAAAGAAAGTTAAAATTGATAAGGATTTTGCGTCGTGTTCAGACAATTGGTCTACCGTTTTTTTTTTTTAAGAAACGCGTCCATTATTGGGTCTATCTGTTGGAAAACAAAATAGTCGAAATCAGCAGAAATACCGAAAATGCATTGAACCCTCATCGAAAAGTCTTCCCTCGTCAGTTTTTTACGTAGATGAAAAAAAAGCGGGAAATCGCTTTTTGAAGGGTAGCAGTAGTAGGCTCCGTTTCCCCTTTTCTTTGCAGTTTACTACCCTCTGTCGCAAATACATGATGATTCAAAAAATATATTAAAAAATCATTCAGATACCAGTAAAATATGGATTATCATTTGAAATAAAATATGAAAATATTATAAATCTATTTTTAGAATTTTTTAATGTTTTGCATTTTTTATATCATATATTATATTTTTTTTATAATAAATATACACGAGTTGGACAAAAAAATGGAAACACCCAACATTTGCTATTAAAACAGCAACAGAACTAAAATTATGCTTTAATTTATTTAATTTCATTATAATTAAATTATTTATAATATAAACAATCGATTAATATTCTTTTTAAACAATTTATTTTAATTAGGTCAAGTTTTATGTCAAAATTTTCTTCATACATCTAGTATTCTCATACTTCAAGTTCATATATTCAACAATTCATCATATAGAGATTAGAAATTATATTATCTACATAAAATACTAAAAAAATAATTCTTCATTTTCACAGAGATTTTGCATTTTATTTATTTATTTTTTGAACACATTGTACATTTACCAGCTTGTCAGATTTGGGCAAATAATGGAAGGACCAGCTATGAGGTGGTACAGGAAGAGAAAGCGAGTCCAAAAAAAAAAGAAGAAGAAATACCCGCAGATCTAATCTGGTAAGAGGTCCGGGTCTATCACGACGACAGCTGTCGAACCGGATGACGATAGACCATTTTTCAGGATTGACGTCGTCGAAGAAATGTTGACTTGTACCCCGAGTCCTTCCTCCTTTCGCCCACTTCACGATACCACTTCATGTGATGGATATATAATACGTGATACAATATAGAAATCGATTAGACCTCGTGATGTCACCACGCGAACGTAATATGTGTGTGAGTGTGTGTATGTTTTCCGTTGAAAAGGGGATAATCGGAAAATTGGATATCGATTCAAGAGTCAATATTGATAGAAGAGTGGAAAATTCACAATATTTTTCATACTTAATATATGATTATTGGATCGATTATTTTAATAATAAAATTTAAAATTATTATTTTTTATTATATATTAGAATAAAGTATTTATTAATAATATAAAATATATGGTTTTAAAATTGTCCCAGTATTTTTTATTGGTTCGATTGTTTGTAATGTGCTGTCAAAAGCACGATCGGTCGACCGTTGATTTGAAGCGATATAACCGGTAATTTATCGGAATTTTCACTCACCTCCGTCGGAAAATCGGCGCGTACGGCACGTCGATTGAAAAGAAAAATAAATGAAAAATTACCGGTAATTAAATCGTTCATTAGTTATTCGCAGGAGATCCACAAATCCGATTCCAACAAAAAGTTTTAATGGGCCGACCGGATTATCCACGAACAAATAATGGTCGAGGCGGGGTGAGAAGGATGAGATTTTCGGACTGAGGGATGAAAATTTATATACATACACTTATATATAATATAATGTGTTAAAATGAAATTGATTGTAATAATAATGGCAAAATTACATATCGCTATTAATTTTTATCGTACTAACCTATTCAAAAAATTACTTCTTTTTTATATATGAAATAAAATTATTATTATCATTATAATAAATTCTAAAAAGATTTTTATTGAATTTTCAATTCAACAAAAAAAATTGGAATAAATGTTTTAATTAAAATTTTAATACGCATTCTATTTTTGTATTGCGGCTACAGATTTATGATAAAAATAAATGTACTAAAAATATATCGTCAAAATAATATATTATGCGGTTTTTTTTAAACCAATATAATATGTGGTAAACTTTTGCATAGCGATAAAAATAACTTTTGTTATAATATTTAATTTCAATTATATAGTTAAATATCTTTGTGTCGTTTATATAATTATAAATGGTCTTTCTTCATTCGATTACCAGAAAATGTTTCAGGTTCTGCTGAAATTAATCTATCTAATAAAATTATTCTTACTGGTAAATATTTATTAATATGAAAATAAAAAAATATTATCTAATAATAATTATAATGAAAAATATTAAGTTATATTCGATCAAATGTCAAAATATAGAAAATTAACCATCGATAAACTTTAAATAGAGTTGATTGAAACGGTTCAAAATTCAACTAAAACTATTAAACCTTCGTCGTTGTGAAAATACAAGAGTTAATTAACGAAAAGGAATATAGAGGAAATAATAACGTTATCCAAATTTCTAATACGTATATCGAATATAATATTTAAAATTATTTATTATATAAACGCGTACAATATCCGTTTTGATTCCGTCATATTTATTATATATTTTTATATAAAAATAATTAACACGATGAATGATTTTGTATTCAGAAAAAAAGATCCCAATTCGCAGGTGTCGAATTTCAGTATTTTTCAACATTCGAATTCAATTTGCAAATATCGAATTCAAGTATCTTTTTTTTCAATACATTTTAATCTCAAACATATGACGTATTATAGATTACATTGAATGCCTTTTATTTTTAACGCTTAACATATATGTAAATGCATTATGGTTCAAATTCGTATACCGTATAATCATGTATAATATTTATTATATATATATATATATATATATATATATATATATATATATATATATATATATAGCATAATTATTTTCAAAAATAATTTCTACCCACACCTTGTTTGGATTCTGTGTATAAATTAAGATTATTAATCATTCATTTTTGCGCGAACGATTCGCACCCCCCTGTAATTTGAAAAAAAATATGGTAAGCGAAAAGGATAATTAATAGACGACGATCAGTAAAATT
The DNA here is from genome assembly GCA_024500535.1 of Leptonema lineaticorne. Lineage (NCBI taxonomy): Eukaryota > Metazoa > Arthropoda > Insecta > Trichoptera > Hydropsychidae > Leptonema > Leptonema lineaticorne. The sequence continues at coordinate 6,685,327 of JANIJI010000004.1, read as the reverse complement.
CCTAGTTATTATTTTTTTTATACGGCATTCTTAAATTACAAAACAACCGAGCGTTGATAATTCATTAAAATTCTAAAAAAAAAATAATTTATTGAACATTATAATTAATAATTATTTTTTTTAAACAAAATTTTCTATAATATTTTTAACTTAAATCGGTAGCAAAAAAAAAAATAATATGGAAGCCAAGCGTGTTTTTTTGTCTATTGTTAGTTAGATGTACGGCGGTTTCAAAACAACTACTGAGTACTCTTCGTTAATTGAACGTCTCTGGAATTAAACTGAAAGTTACCCCTTTTATATTTATATATGTCTGACGGGGTAAGTTGGCAGTAGTCTAAGGGGTTGACCGACGAAGATATAGCGTTTGTTGCTATTACCAATGAGAATATCTAACCCTTATATTACAACAAGGACGACTATGTCCTTGGGCAGTGCGATAATACAGTAAAATAAAATTATATATATATATATATATATATATATATATATATATATATATATATTCTCAAATAGTTTTACGTAATCAGACTGATGAAAAAATCAATTATTATTTTAAAGTATTTTTTTTCACATACATATAGATGTCGTTATAAAATTGCATTTATTTAATTGTCGCCGATTAATCAATTAATTGATTAATCTGCTGATTGATTCGTGTATTGTCATCGAAAATGAGTAAATATGCAAAAATTAAGCTCTATAAGATATTTGAAAGTGGTCAAATAATCGATTACAAGATTCCACTTTGACAAACCAAAAAACAGAGCAAGTTAAGTAAAAATATGTACATAAAAATAAATTCAAATTAAAAGTGTGAACTTTAATACTAATAAAATTATTATTATAAACACTATAAAGTTTATGCAGTTTGTATTTAGATAAATCTATTTAATTTATCATATATAAATCATGTTAATTGTTGTTTTAGTGACGAAATATATTTTCAGTAACATTCTTAAAAGATATAAATGTCAAATTCAATCACAATTATATAACTGGAATCAGTATATAAACGTCGTATTTAGTTAACACATCGGATATAGTTAATTATTCATCGTTGTAATTAAACAAAAAACTAGACTAGACATGCGTGTCATTTTAATGGTTTTTCGACTAAAAACGAAGATGAATGCGATGTATAAAAAAAATAAAAAACGTCTAAACCGAAAGACGGGAATAGTTAAAAGCTCGATTACCGATGCAAATGCTTTCGACTAAGTTAAAGTTTTAAAAATAACCGTGAATTTTTTTTTTTTTTTTTGGGGCGAGGGGGACAGAAAATGGGGGGGTGTCGAATGTTTTTCGCCGAAATTGTGTACGTTTATTTCGGTGATCGTTTCTAAAACGACATGCGATGACACGGGAACAAATAAATTTAATGACGCATAAATATTTTGTCGTGTCACTCCATGTGAAAATGCGAGATTTGAAAAAAAAAACGATTTTTGAATGGAATTCAAATTATTTAGTCATAATATTATGTTTTTGATTTATTGATGAATTTTAAAAATTTGAATTTGATTTTAGATATTCGAGCACAAAATAGACGAATTTAACATCATATTTCAGAAATGAAATGTAAATACTAATGAATCGAGAAATATATTTCTTATCAATAATTGATATAATATAACGATAAAAAAAATAAATAATTAAAATTAGATTTATTTTGTAGTTGATTACAAAATGTTTTAAATATATTATTTAAATATTACAGATTTTTATGTATTATTTTTAATATTATATTTTTATAACTTAAAAGTCAACAAAAATAATATCATATTTAAAAAATGTTGTCTTTGTATAAAATCTATATAAATTATAAACAAAATTCGAATGAAAATAAATTTTTATAAGGCATATTTTGATTTTTCTTTATTTCAAAAATGTTACAACTGATTTATCTGTTTTACGTTCAACTTTTAATTCTTTCAAAAGTTTCAAAGTATTACAGTTGAGAATCAAAATTTAAAATGAAAATTTTCAGTATATTAAATATAAATATAAATAATTTTTAATTGAAATAATTTCTTCTGTTGTTATATTTTATGGAAAAAGACACATAAAATGGGAAATTTATTTCATTCGGTTTATTATTTGTTTTAATTATTATTTTTTAGATTCAACTAAATCTCAATAATATAAGGTTGAGATGGATTATGATTAGTTGAATTATAACTCTTTCAATTTGTATTAGTTGAATATAAATAATAATAATAATAACTACGATTATTTTCATGAAGATTTCTTACATTTCCAAGATATAAATGCACAATATAAGACATTTCTTATGCACTGCACAATGCAAAAGTGGATTTTTTAAGGGTAGTTTTTTTGGCGCCACATCCCCCGAAACATTATTTATGCGTCTTTGGAGATTCGCTTTTCTTACTTCTCTAGGGGGTAAGTTACCTCGAAACGAGTACCCTCAAAAGTCCCAGGATAACTCCCGTCGTATATATATATATATACGGGGGGGGGTCGTTTGATTTATTTGAAACGCGAAGACATTACTTTTAACCCCCCCTTTTTTTTTTGTTCCACGACCCGTTGTTGTGATTGCTAATAGAACCCCGCGGAGATCGACCGCTAGTCGTCGAAGGCGAAGAATTACGAGAAATCATCCCCCATTTTCATCCCCAATGGCTTTTCCGCTGAAAGTTTTCCCGCATTGAGCGTTTATTGCATTTATTTGCAGGCGATTTCGTCTAATGTTGCCCATGTTAAGGGTTGTATAATGTCGATCTTGATCTTCATAGCTTCGGGGGTTGAGCACTTTACAATTGCATTTTTCTCGCTTATCGAATCGTGTGCAATCGTTTGATTGATTATTCTCTCCCTAAATGCGCTTATAAATGAATCACTAAACGATAGTTTGATAATTTTATTACAATTTTGAAATCTTTTTTTTTAAAAAGAAAAACATTTTAAACCATTTAATCAACTAAATAAAATTATATTTAAAAAACTCTTATTAAGAATACCGAAAAAAATATATAATTAAAAATTCAATCAAAGTATACAAATTTTATTTTGTCTGTTAAATTATATTTTTTTGAAAAAATATTAATTTTAATATAGTCTTTTGAATCAGATTTAAATTTTTATATCTAAAAATAATTATTATAAATTATAATAAAATATATTTCTAGATACATTATGGTAACATAATTTAAGTCATTTCTTATACATAAAAATAAAATAAATTAATTCTAAATTATGATAATATATAATTTGGTAAAATCTTATTAAAAAATAAATAAATATAAAATATCAAGAAAATTTATTTATGAAAATAATATCAACATTATTAAAGTATAATAATTTTCTCAAATTTTATAATTAAAAAATAATCTTATTTTTTTAATAAATATGTAAAATCATTTAAAATAAAATATAAAGATAACAATGATTTTTTTAATATAAAAAATTGTAAATATATATATATATATATATATATATATATATATATATATATATATAAAATAAAAAATACTAAATTTTACACGTACCCGTTAATTTTCAAAATTCCAAAAATTATATCACTGGTAAAAGGGGGGGGGAAGGGCGAGCGGTTGTTTCATCGCCGGCATTCAAATATCCGAATAAATATTAGTAATGTCTGGTAATTAATTATGCTTCTATAGACCGGTTTGTATAGAAAATAGTCTGAAATATCTCAAAGGGACGCTTTTATGGCTTCGTTTCGGGCTTTTATTATTTACGAACAAAACTGAAACAAAACCCGAAACTCATCCCGAAATTTACTGGCACGTGAATTTTACGTCGTTCATTTCATGTAACACACACAAATACATCTAATATATATAACGTATTTTTTTATAAATAAAAAAATATGTCATTATTTATAAATAAATATTATATATGTATATATTTTTTTAATTCGGATCTATCTCTATGTTTAATTAGCGCAACTCACCCTAATAACCCATTAAATATACGTTCACTAAAAAAAAAATAAATAAAAACACTGTCATATTCGTGCGCGCATAATATTTAGTCCATAAGAGAGAAAAAAAATCGTATTTTTTTTCACTCTTAAAAATTAAAATTACCCCTTTGAGTATAATTATCCACCGGTTAAGAACTACTGCACTGGTTAACTGAAAGCACCGCGGTTCTAATTTAACATACCATATAAAGGGGTTGAGGTGGATTTTTTTTATTATTTTATTTTAATTTCCACATTCTCTATTCATACTATTTATATGATGATATCGTTAACATAACTTTGTACTTTAAAATGGGATGGTTATTGAAATATGCAGTTCGTGTAATATTAAAACATAAATCTCCATTATATTACATATATAAAATAATAAATGTATCTTTTTATTTTATATAATATATTATGAATCTAAATTTACAAGTATTAATTGATTTATTTTGTTATTGAAAATTAGTATACGAGATAACATTTCATAATCACAATTACACGTTATATATTGAAGGTATTATTATATAATGGATATTTTCAATTGGGCCAGGTAATTAATTCCCTACATCCCTTCATCAGCTTTCAAACACGGCATTATGGAGATATCGATCTAGTATAATCCATAACACTATCCATATTATTTCAATCAGTCACCCTTCGACGAAATCCCCAAAATTGACCCACGTCATAATCGTCCAACGTCGGTTATTTTAAAAGCTTCCAAGTCGTGTCACGGTCTGAAATTCAATTAACACATCGCAACCGTTTATTTTCGCCATTGCGCGAAATTAATTTATTAAGCGGGATTTCGCAGGACTTGAAGGACGAACAAACGAACGGATAGATGGATAAACGGGGGGTCAGAAGCTCGCGTCTTCGTCGAGCTTTTATCTCTAAGCATTCAATGTGTAAGGATGAGGGAAATGTTTTCGGGAACATCACGGTAATTGGTTAAGTTTTGATGTTTCGCGAGCTTTGACAATTTCCGATGTTCCATGCCAAAGGTACGAAACAAGATTTCAACTCGATAACGGCGCGAAGGACTTTTCTACTCTCACCCTTTACACAGGGTACAGGGAAAAGTGGGGGGGCCAAGGCATCGAAAATGGGGTACTGGGAGGTTCATTCAACCTTTTCGTGCTCTCAGAATGGGATTTTCTCGTTTCGCTACGTCCCGTCATTAATTAAATTAATATTATTTTAATTATCGTAATTGAAAGAAAATAGTCACCCCCGCTTTATCGAATCCGATGTTTTGTGAGGTGGAATATTCGAATAAACGCTTCCAAGCATTATATATATATATATATATCAATTTTTTATACATATATTTAATCCAAGACTTACTTAAAATGACCTTATTTCATTAAAAATGTTCCATTGATAAAGTTTCAAGTAGCGATTTTAATTAATTAAAGACATTAAGAAAATATTACACTACTTCTTACTATTTTATATATAAAACAATATCATCAAATTATATAATATTATATTTTCTTCTTATTATTATTATAAATTACATTATATTGATGTAACATTAAACCTACCACTAACGGTCGATTTGATTGTTTTCAAACTTTTGTACAACTTTAACTTAGTATCGCTATTAAACTTTATGACATTTTTCAAAATATGCATATATTTTTATCGTTATTTTATTTATTTATCAATTCATTCAACAATAAATTGATTATAATCGACGTTTAATTATATGAAAAATAGTAATTAGTTTCCAGACCGATCATTTTGATCGAACACGTTAGGAATAAGTATATAAGAAGTGACGATAGATTTAATGTTTAAAATAATTTAAGTATTATATAAAATTTTATTATAAAATAAAAAAATAACTCATATATTTTTTTAAAATAAAAAATATTGAATAGTACAATAAAATAAAATAGGAAGAAATGGGCATTACCATATGCGGCACTTCATTCAATGTCCGCGACAACGCAATCATTATTCGAATCTAAGGGAGGGCTCACACTTTAGTGCGATGACGCTGCAAATACTTTAACGATAATTTCGAGTTTCAGACCATCCAATAAAAATTGTAGTTACATACACACACACACACACCCTCACACACACACACCCTCACACACACACACACACGTGGACATAAGTGGTGTGTTTTCGGCTTTAGACGAGCACAAAGCGATAAATTGAACCGGGTTGCGCTATCTCGTAAACGGTTACGACGTAATTGCGAGGGTGAGACGACAACCCCTTAACCACCCCTCGGTGTGGATTTTCCGACGGATAGAAGATCACGACTTTTCCTATTTTTCCTTCATTTTCTCCCCGTTTTGTGTTACTTCATACGATATTATCGGACAAAGTGGAATGCGAGCGTACAAAATTTACCATTAAAAAAAAAATCTACCGCCAAATTCTATCGTTGTACAAATTTTTGATTTTTATATAATTATATGAAAATTTGAGATAAATCAATTCGATCAATAAATAAATTACATACACATTATTCAATATTTAATCAAAAATTTCAGTAAAAAAAGTAATTAAATTATATTATATCTTTAGATATTTTTTTTTTAATTTACAAACTAAAAAAGATATTTTTTTCTATATAAGTCCTATTTTGTTTTCATCTAAGAAGATTGTTTACAAATAATTTTTATGTAGATTTTTCAGTAAAAAGCAAAATATTTTAAAAATTTGATTCTCATAATTCCATATAAATCATGCAATTTTTTAGAATATAAAATATTAATATGTAATAAAATTATATATGTAATAAAAAATACATTTTTATATTATTTAATAAATTAATTATTATTTCGTAAAAACATTCACAAAATATTTTTTCAATCTGCATTCTTATTTTTCTAACAAATTTATTTATTTACTTATTTGTTTATTGTTAAGCGCTGAACACGCAAGCAAGCCTCCATTTTATTGAAGGCTTCGAATCGAAATTGCCTTAAGGATCAAAGCTTTGCTGGACAAACACCGCCCATTCTCAGTTAGCAATCGAAGCATCCCTCAGTTCAATACCCGGTTTCCTTTGTCGAGCTTTGGTTCAAGATTTAACCAGCATCTACTTTGACCACATTTCGATACCTACTATGGACAACACGTGATATTGACTTTTTTATTATACACGTTTAAATAAATAAAATGAAACAATAAATATTTATATTATTGTGATTTAAAATTTCAATTTTATATATACAAAATAATAAAAAAAATGTATTTAACATCAAATATTTTAAAATGAAAATAAACTTTATAAGAAAATTAATAAAATTATAAATTGAATTCCATTGTAATGGTCGATGTTTATTATCAAACAAAACCATCAAAAGGAAAAACATACTATAAAGCATGTGACGTAAAAACTGTATAAAAAAATTATATATATATGACTCGATACAACTAAATAATTTGAATTATATTTATATGTAAGATAAAAAAAAATGCCTTCAACAGAATCGGTGTTCTAGCGTCGAAACGGGATTTAAACGCGTGACCGATTTTACGGCGGCATCCTGTATATGTAAAAAGTTGTACGCGAAAAACGTCTTCGATAAACGTTGTACTTCGAAAAGTTATTCGCGTATAAGCGAACACGTCTGCGTTGTTCTGCGGTCTACCTTGAGTTTTTCCTTTTTGGCTGCTGAAAATTCAACGTCGGATTTTTCCAGTTTTCCAGAGACGGCACGTAATTCGCATTACCGTCACATTTAACCCGCCCGCCCCCCCTTCCTCGATTTCTTCCGTTCTCTTCTATACGTTTAACCCTCCGTTTTCACTGAACCCGTTATGCACCGTAACTTTTTAACGACTCGAGAAAGCTTCTCATAACTTCGATTGAAACTGCCGACCGAGCCTCTTTTTTACGATCATGAATAAGAATTTGGACAGAATTAAGATATGATACGTATCTGAAGATGATTTTGAGATACAAATCTATTTATCCATATATATATATAACTTCATATATACATATATTTTCTTTCAATTATTATATATTGAACTATGGTATATATTTTTTTTATATAAACGACTATATTTATTTCAATTCAGTATTTTATCTGAAAATGAGTTTATTTTATTCTAAATAAATTATTAATAAACCTTATTGATAAACAGCTAATAATTATTAGTATACCCTTACTAATTATAATTGCATATATAAACTAACATATATACATATCATAGATATAAAATAATAAATAATACGATATGAATAATACTCGTGCTTATTGTGTATAGTTCATATAATAGAAGTCATACAAAAGAGGTTAATCGATACGCACTCGAATAATTGCAGTTGAAATAGGCGATGGTTGCATTTTGAGTGTGAGTCGAACCGCCCTTCTTCTTTTCACGGAACTAAAAGGGGGTAGATTGGAATAAGGGTGAAAAACGCACTTCATTTTATATACACACACACACATACACGCGCGCGAAAAGGGCGGTAATTTTGTGGAGAAAGAAAAAAAGGGCTATCGTCACGTTGAAGTTTCCAGGGGGTGTGATTAGGAACGAGTGCAGTTTTATCGTTCGAAAGCGAGGATTTTGCGGTCGGGGTCTTACGGACTCCTTTCACGTACTGGAAAATGCATTAACCAGATGGACCTGTTACGTTATATATATATATATATATATGTGTATAATGGTTAAAATCGCGGGGGTTGAAAACATGGCGACAAGCCATTTGATTGCATCCATTAACACCATAGATATTCGTTTTATGGAAGAAATGCATACTGCATATATATGATTTAAGTCCAATTTTTCTACAACTTTTTTTTTTAAATTTTATATATATACAGTCAGTTCTCAACTTACGACAGTGTACGAGTCCATAACTTTGGACGTAAAACAAAAATAATAATATAATAAAATATACACATGTATAAATATTGTATAAGCGAATATAACGGCTTTTATTTTTTGATTTTTAATTGTTATTATTTTAGTTGATTGAGTAAATAATTACGTACATAAACAAGTACATACTATATATAAGCATTATTTTGGCTTATTTATAGTCGATTATATGGTATATATGTATGTGTGTTTTCACTTTTTCTATATATTTTTTTTCGTCATAATTTTCGACTATATATAATGTGTATGTGTGCATATTTAATTTTTATTATAATACTTTATCAATGACATTAGATTTCTAATATTAAAAATTATGTTATTATTTTTCTATAATAATAATAATAATAATATTACGATACATATTTTTAATGCCGTTATACGAGATGAAAAGTTGGATATTGACTGAATTGAGAAAGATTGATGTCTTTAAAATGAGATTCTACTGAAGAATTCTAAAAATCTCGTATATCCAACACATCACCAATGCAAAAATACTTCAAAAACTTTATATAGATAATAGAATGTTTATGATATTTATTAAAATAAGAAAATTTAATATTCGAGTTATGTCATGCAAAATTCTTTCGAATAAAAGAATAAATATATTATATATATTCAATAATTATAAAAAAAAATATGTAATATGAAAATTTAGTGAATAGAATTGATAAAGTTCAAAAACATGTAATGAGAAACGTTGGCTTAATCCACTAACCGCGTTTCGGTCGCTTACGACGTTCTGCGCGTAAGCTTCGTAAACGCAATAATCTCGGGCACCGTCGCCGGATAGTTATTTCACGTGCGTAGGTTTTAAAGTGGTTTTCGGATTAATTAAGTCTTAGAAGGCGGGGGTCTGCGGTCTGGATCTCGTGTCTCACATGTAATATCAATTCTGGAACATTTCAAAATGTAAATTTGTTCGTTCGCCGGTTGTGTCGGTACGTTCGTTCAAATACGGCGGATGTTGGGCGGAATATGGTGCAATTTTGTGGCGGTGCCACAGGATGAGCTCCTTGAGTCGTTGTCGTTATTGGCGCACACTCGATTATAATATTCTTCATTAATTACATAATCTATGTATATTATAATGTATTTTATATTGAACATTTTTATCAAAAAAAAAAAAATATAAAACATGATCAAGAGCTGCCGACTCGTGATCACCGTTCTTGATATACTTTAAATAATACATAAAAATCTTTTATATTCAATACATTAGATTGAATATTAAAAAGAAGTGTTTAATTTGAAAATATGAGCTCTTATAATTGATAATGGAAAAAAATATTGGATCATTAAAATTTTAATTGAAAGAACATTGTTTTTCTTTCGTAATCTACTCGATTGATTTAGCACGATTTAAGGTTATATTTTTAATTTTTATTAATATAAATTTAATAATGTGTAAATTAATTATACATATATTATAGTAAACAACTTAATGTTCAAACACTTTTAATTGTAATTATTTAAAATTTTCTCGTTAAATTAAATATATATTTTCTTCAATTTTTAATTAGTTAATTATGTAAATTTTTGAACAAGAACGAAAAAAATATATTTCTTACGCTTTCTATAAAATTAAGAATCGTGTATTTAAAAATCTTTTATATTTTACTTTGGCTTATATAACTCACCAAGCACACGTATAATAGTATATCATAAAAAAAACACATTATATCATAAATTTTTATAACTTTCACCCTTTTATTAAATTAAAAAAGGTGAATGATAGTTTTTTTTTTTTCTAATAAAGTATGGCAATTCTTCACAAGTGAATATATTGTAAATTTTGAACTTCATTATTATACCAGTATGAAATCCGACCGCCATATTAGAAATTTAATATTATAGCGGGCGACATCTTAATGCAAGTCGGTTATCCCCGGTGTCTTCGGCCAAAAGTCAGAGGTAGTCAAGTAAAGTGAAATGGTAATGGGGCGGGTTAACCCTCTCGATGCATTCAAGCTGAATGCAAATCGTTTTAATGCACCGGGAACACGTCCGACAGCACTGAAGATATCGGTTCAATCAGTCTAAATTGGACCATATTAATGAATCTTCAAACGTTCTCTTGGATCGTCTACGGGACAAGTTTAAGTTTGCAGCTTTGAAAGGATTTTTAAAAGCTATGACAGTCTTTGAATATTTTTTTCTTTGTTAAAAAAAAATATCAATGATACCACAAGTTTTACTTTAAGTCTACTTTTAAAGGATGTACGCTATATAAATGTATATCCCTTGAGAATTTGAATTTTAAATTGTATTAAATATGCCAACAACTTGACTTTCAAATGTTTATTCCAGTTAATGTATTAAAAATCGTGTATTGTGAAATATTTTATAAATATAAATTATTATTATCGTGTCGACTTTTTCGAGCAATTTATACTAAAATATGAAAAAAATTGTCTAATTTTGAATTTAAATATGCAAATTACGACAAAAGTGAAGCTGCATTCACATTGCTGGGGATAAAACGATTTTTTTACGCCAAATTTGCTTTTATACCGCGGCCAGTTTTTTTTTCTTCTTCTTCTTCTTCACTCGCAGTCGAACGACTTGAGGATTTCGCTGCGAATTATTTTCTTTTAATTACGAATTTATTTGTCGGTGCGGAAGGAGTGTTTTATAGACTTTTTTTTTTCCCTACTAAAACCGGATAAGCTTTTGACATTATCCCTGAGAATAAAACGAGAGCGGCAGAAGACTAAGGGATCACGGCTTAAATAAGTCCTGATCCTATCCCTCGAGAGCGAATGGGAGGTGCTAGAGGCTGAGTTGGGCGGATTGGGACGGTTGGGGGATTGATCGTTACCCGAAAACAGATACAAACAAAAGGCGAAGGCATCGCATTTTACCTTAAAAACGAATGGGCGGATGGCGAAGACGTCGCTTTTCGACAAACCGCGTCGTTATACGACGAATTTATTCGACTGCGGCTGAAATCAAAGTTTCAACGGAGCGTAAGTGTCAAACTTGCATTCGTTAACGGAAACGTGAGCATTATTAAGTTTGAATACAACCAGAAACCTTCGTGAAGTCGTTACATTAACAACCCTTTCGGGCGTAGAATCACCCAGTCCATAATACAAATGCACGTGGAACTCGAAACTTTTACACCTGAACGTTTTTGGCTTATTTTTCCCAATAAAAATTATCATAAATCATTTGGGATATATTTATATATATATTCAAAAAATATTATATATATATATCGTTTGAATATCCTTTTTTATAAACATTAAACGATTAAAATAATTGTCAATTATTTTTATTTTTGGTGCAGATTGATCAATACGTTCGTTGGTAGTTGGAGATCTCAAGGATGAGGGGCATCCTCGATTCCCGTACGGAGCACACGCTCGAACAACGGACGAAATTAAATATTCAGCAGGAATGAACGAAAAAAAAAAGGTAAATAAATAAACAAAAGTTAAACAAAGCTCGTACTGCCGCTTTTAAACAATCCAACTTGGGACATTATTGTACTCGCAACGGCGGCGGCAATAAAGGAAAAAAAAAAGCGTATAAGAGGATTCAAGCAATCTGCCTCTGAGCTGGAGGTCCCCGGGGATACTCCTCCAACTTTGCATGCGCAAATTGGTACGTTCCGATCTATTTTATTTTACTGCTTTCCTCAATTCCATGGTCTGATGTCTGGGAAATGGGAACAGTGAGCGGCGTAGGAATGCGTGAGAGTCGTTGTCGAAGGGAAAAAAACTCACCCCTTATATTGGCAAGCGAAAAAAAAAAAGAAAAACCAAGATAAGTCAAAGCAAAAGGATCCCAGAGGATACTCTTTCGTTTGCCGTAAAGAAACGACGCTTGAAAATACTGTTTCAAGTGCAAATTATATCTCATTGTAAAAACATCGAATTGATATTTTTACATTAAAAATATTTTAATTTCGTATATTTCAAGGGAAATTCTTATATACAATAAACTATGAACTCTTTTAAGATTCATTATTTTTATTTTATTATATTTTTAAATACGTCTAACTTCAAAATTCCATATAAATATCATTGGAATTTTTCATAATCTAAATTTTACTCTTGGTTATTGCATTTTTTGAGATTTAAAATCGAATTTTAAATATTTAAACTTCATACATAACATGAAATATATATATATATAGACGTGAGTATATATGAAGGAGAGCTTTCATGTAAGGGTTAAAACAATGCAAGCTAATACGCCCGAAGGCTTTAACGCGTTCGCGTCTTGCTTAATCAATTATCGTTCCTTTGGTTATTATTCAAATGAGCAAACGCCTCCAAATGATGACAAAACACATCCCTAAAAACTGAGGGTTCTCTTATTGAAATCTTACAAAAACAATGTATGTCAATTCAGGGTTGATTCTAAATAGCTATTATTTAATCATTTATATAAAAAAAATAATGCATGTAATTGTTTTACAATAATTTTAACGAATTCAAATATTTTTAGTATTTATTTAAAATGTTGAATAAATACTTAATGATTAAAAAAATTCTATTCATAAAATAGAACATTTGACAAACGAATGAACTGTGATGAATTTTTAACGACCTTTCAAAATCTTCTTTATAACTAAAAAATTAGTAACGAAATGGATTGAAAATATATATGATTTTTTTTAATATAAATATATATTATATAATATGTATGCTAGTTATAATAAGATTAAAGCACTATTATTTTTAATCATATATATTTATGACTTTTTTATCTAAACTGAATTACGAATGATTATTACGAAACAATAACAAACACATAACTTTAATACAAAATCAGTCACCATGCTTAGTAATCACATCATATATATATATATATATATATATATATATATATATATATATATATATATTATAATAACATGAAAATTCTAACCGTTTAGTTTGTTTGAATTTCAGCCAGAAATAACCAACCGTTCAAAAACAAAAAAATAAAAAATAAAAAAAAATAGACGAAAAACAATAGCAGCACATTTCACGAGCATACTATCATACCAAACATAGTGCAGATTTATACATGTGAATATACACGTATATAATTTGATTTTTGGAAACGTACTCGTTTGCAGATTAAATCCGAATCGTCGTACGTGGTTAAAATCGTCCGCGAAATTGCAGTTGTTTCCCGTCAACGAGACGGGGTTTAAAATATGGGTTCTGAACCCTTGCCAAGCAGTCTGGGTAGACTTTTTATCGAAACTCTAAAGTTTTGTTTGCCACCGAATACACACATACATATATATTATTTTATATATAAATATATATGTGTGTGTGTGTGTACAAATACAATGAATATATGCACAATGACAAATGTGAGAGCACAGTAAGCTTTGCTTGTTCGTCCACCTTCATCAATCATCATTCGCACAGTAAACACAGTTCAAGGGTTAATCCCGAGTACACGCTGTAAAAACTTTAGATCTACGCCTTTGAATTATTCTACGTCATTATTATTATAAATATTATTTATTATTATTTTAATTTTTGATGATATAATGCTGCGCGCATAGTACAAAAAAAAAATTGAGCGCAATTTTTATGATAATGTTTCGTTTCAAAGTTAAACTATTGTAACTTTGTATACGTTCAAACGGATGAGAAATACAAGTTTATAATATTGATTTGTCGTTTAATAATTATATAATTGATAGATAGACGTCTTGTTAATTTGATCGTTTAATGATTAAATAAAAATATTATATTCAGATTTAATTAAATTTCGTCGAATTATTTTCGGTTTAAATTTTATATTTTATAAAATCGAATTGTTTATATTATGCCGTTGAATAACATAATCTAAAAATTTGTAAAAAAAGCATTATGGTTATTAAAATATTTTATTATACTAAAATAAACGTAGACACTATAATAAATATTATATTAAAAAGAAAACTAAACAAAATGTTAATTATCAAAAAATATATTAGCATTCTGATTATTTTTTTTCATATTTAAAACGCATCATTATTATTAATAATTATTCATAATATAATATATTTTCAACTTTAAAAATGAATAATGGATATTGCTTGGAAAGTCGCAATTTCAATAATATTAATTTAGATCGGTAAAACATAAAACATTTAAATACAAATTTAATTTAAAAAAATATATATATGAATTTTTATAATATATTTATATGAAAAAAAAATTCATATAAACAATATATTCATATAGTGGTTGCGTTCGACATTACTTAACTTCGTCAATTGGCTAACATATAGCATTATATTCTATCAATGTCTACAATATATATATTTATATATATATATATATATATATATATATATATATATATATATATATATATATATATATATATATATATATATATATATATATAATAGAACAATATATTTATTTTACATATAGAGAATGAAATTTCGAATGCAAATCGCGCTTATGATGCGGTTTAATCATTCGGTTGGTTCCGCGTCAAAGCTCCGATTTTCGATTTTGAAAATGAACAAATATGCAAATGTCCGATGTTATCACGTCGCATGATATATATATATATATATATATATATATATATATATATATATATATATATATATATATATATATATATATACTTTTATATAATATAATATAAATTTGACCGCATCGATTAAACGGACGGATTTACATTGATTACCGGACCGCAACCGATTTTACAGAATCGGATTCCGGTTATGCGCGATAACCGTAGACAAAAACCGATCGAGTGCATTCGACATTATTATTCAATAATACACCCTTTAATTATCGAATAAACAGTTTTAATATAATGTCATTGTCGAATTCGATTCTTAATTCTATATTATAATAATATATTACCGAATATATTGATTAAAAAAAAAAAATGGTATAATCGATATTATTATTATTATTGAGTAGTGGATTCTTGTAATTAATTTTTCGACTACTTTATAATTTGTAATTGAATTGAAATTTTGCACATTTACTCATTCTTGTTGATTATACACGAATCGATTAACAAATTTATTATTAATCGATAAATAAATCGTTTTTCTTTTTCACATACTTTATATTCAATTTACACTATTTGTTTGTTTGTCGGAATGAATTCTTGTAATTGATTTTTCAACCACTTCCCAATATTCAATTGAATTAAAATTTTGCATATTTGCTCATTTCGGATGACAATACACGAATCAATTAACATGTTGATTAATTAGTGGCAATTATTTAATTAAATTTTTACAGAAACATCTATTTAAAAAAAAATTGAAAATCTCTATATTTTTTTTTATTAATATATCAAAAATAATATTGCGCATCGATTTTTTGATCTTTACAGATCAATATTATATATAAATTGTTAGTGAATATTGGCAATATTGATTTGAAAACCTCCGATACACAATGGATACGTGTGCACGTTATGAGCAACATAACAATTTTCAATGAGTTCGTATCCCAGTTGACTATATTATAAATGATGATGACATATTAACGATATGCTAAATCGTGCTCGTGGCGTATGTCCGATAATTGAAACTAGATAATGCTATCGACGACTATGATCCGGCACTGGTGAGCCCCTATCAATTTCGGATAAATTAATTTCCTAGTTACGGCACTGGTTCGCGATTAGCTCACGATTCGACCCTCCGCATACATATCTCTATATACAAATATATGTATTATATATATTTTACTTATCTATCTTTGGCAATTTGTATATATCGATCTATTTTCCATCCACCCCCTCTCAATTTCATCCCCTTTCGTTGTGTTCTAATAAACGCTTCTAGACGAATTTCGTTCTGGCACATTTCCACATCTCATCCCCTGGAGTCATTTCATCCCCTACCGTATACAAGAAGTGGACAAATTATACTGGAAAATAAGCTTTTTCGTCGTTTAACATAAATATTATTGTTTAATTTGAGTAATTTTCCGTCATTTATTATTATATAATATATAATAGTTTCGTTTATACGATTAATTTGATATGGTAAACGATTCACTTATATATAAACAAGTGGATCACGATTATTAGTTATCATTCGTCTTTGACACAAATTATTATATATAAAATAATTTATTAAATTTATCGAAAAATTAATCATTTATCTCATATTATATTTATTATATATAATATAATATAAATTCTTTATATATTGAATTTCAAAAATCATATATATATATATATAATGCTAGCACTGGTAAGTAGTTAGTGGTAATGTAGCTTTTATTTTTTCGTCAAATGTCACTTTATTTTTACAATTTAATCTTATATGATCTTTACAACTTAAAATATAGATCTTTACCTTGACGAAATTTAACTTAATACTATATGATTTCATGCAAAATATTTCAGCATTTATGACCCAATTTTGCTTCGAATTCTTTCAAACTGACTTCTTAAGGTACGACTTAAAATATAGTTCACTTTTTAAAGGCTATTTTAAATATAAAGATTATCAAAGTACATTAATAATGAATATTGTTGTTTATAAATTCCAATGTTTATTTAGAAAATTTTAATATATTTAAATACTCGGTGAATTATTAAGTCGTATTATAAAATCCTCTCCTTTCTTTATGCAATTATGACAATGAATTTTATCTCGAGTGAGTCTAGTCTGTGTTACAACCCCACTTCGTTATTTCAACTAAATTATAGAGTGCAACGTCTGCGAACTTGAAGGAATATCATCTCGATGTCTATTATGTTAGAAAATAAGCGATTTTCGCAGAGGGAAAATTGGATTTTTTTTTATTATTATTCTCATCGTGACCCCCGAAAACTCGGCGACGCAGCTTAGTATAAATGTCGTCGGAATTAGTGCTTTTTACAAAAGACGACAGTTGTCAAAGAATGAAAACAACCCTATTGTATCTGCGGTGAACGGGTCCTGGGGGTCATCCCCTTACAGACCGGTCATAATTAGATTTGCATTTACCCTATAACGACAACATTATCGGATAAAAGGCAGCGATATATCAAAGGGAAGAATTCCTCGCCCGAGCCGCTTCCAAAACCACGACCAGGATAACGAACGAGTACCCTATCTCCCTTTTGTAATCCAAATTTTCAATTTGCCTTAATGAAAATTAAAAATAAAAACCATCCTTTGATATTCTGCGGACGATTACACTTGTACCCTTTTTTTCGAAACGTACTTTGATCGCTCTTCGATTCGCAGCCGAATAGATATATTTTGTTCTATTCTATCTCCAAATTGTAACTACAAATCATTTAAACTGTTTTTTATTGCATTCAAAATACTAATATTTATATTAATATTATATATTTAAAAAAAATGCTTGAATACTAATATACTTAATATTGAAAATTTTGAGCAAATATTTGAGGCCAATAATATAAATTTCAATTGTGCATAGTTTAACTAATTACACACACACACACATATATATATATATATATATATATTAGTTAAAAATTATTTTCATAGTTTAATAATGGAATAACGGTTCAATACGCCAAGTTTAAATTATATATGGTGCGAAATTCTCTTCCGATAATCGGTATGTAACAAAATTTAATCCGTTATAAATTTTCAGTCTCATATTGAAACTAAAGCAAGCTGGCTCTCAATATTCGATGGTTTTGTTCGACTTGAATTTCACATTAACTTGCTAACCTTCGGTGTATGTTCAAAGTTTTGACCACGAGTGTGACGCTTTGTTAACTAATTTACCTAACAAAGTCGACTCCGGTTCACTACGACGATTTTGCTAAAAGATACAACTCGGCGACAAAAATTAGCAAACTACATCAACATATTTTGCTGCTCACAAAGTAACAGAACGTTTCCATTTTTTTTTTTTTTTTTTGAATAAATTATATTTATTAGTCTACATCGATCTTATCCCATTCAAATAGTCCCTATTAAATATTGTTACACTAATATCAATATTTTCTTACAGTTCTCAGAAACTCATTTTTAAGAGAGCTTTGAGCTTTTTAGTGATGTGCTTTAATTTCATGTATGCTTATAAAACAATAACCCTATGATGCTCTTAGTTATTATGCGCACAGAACCATTTTTGGCGAATATGGAGGCTAAAGAATCGTTATAGTGTTGATTTTTGCTAAAAAAATAAGAATCCATTCAAGAATCCAATTGATAAGATTTTTTGTGGTTTTTCAAATAAATATATCTATAAATATTTTGAGCTGTATAATAAGATTCTTTTAAAAATTTATTTTTTTCAGTTACTTTCTAAACACACCGTGTATACAATATGAATACACATCATAAAGATAACATTTATATAATAATAAAAATTCATATATTACAATATAATAAAAATATTTACGAAAAATATTTTTGGATGTATTTAAAAGTTAACATAATAAGAAAAAAATAGCTAATATATAAAAAATATAATTTTTTAGTCAATTGACGTAAAATTTCATAGTCACCATGGCTGATCACCAACACACAAGTGAAGATCAAAATAAAAGTGAGTTATTTATACTATGAAGATTGTTAGCTGCCGAGAAAAAGGGAAACCTCTGCGAAAGTTTTAAGTAAAGAAACTTGTCATGTCTGAGGCTTTACGAGGGAAAACGTCATCTGCATTGTGCCGCAAGTATACACGTACTGTACAATTGCAGTGATTTTATTGTGCGAATTGCGCAATAATTGCAAAAGTAGTGCTCGTGAAAGTGAAAGAAACGTAAAAGAGAGAAAAGCATAAAAAGGCACCGCTTTAACTATATGTGATGGCGGCTTTATACGATCCTCTATTAAGAGCTTTTCGTAGAAATTTATATCGACTTTTACAAGAAAAATTTTTCGTATCTTTGGAAAATTAAAATATATTTTTATTTTTTTTTTATAAATTTCAATCAATATTGAAAAGTGTATTGTATATGTATTGAGTGTGACACCGGCGGCGGTCATGATCAACGGACGACATTTTAGTTTTTAATACAAATATATATATATATATATATATATAGAGTATAAGAGATAATCAGCTTCATTTTATGAATTAAAAATAAAATTTTTCTATTACAAATATATATTGACAAAAGGGATCGCTTTAGATTTAACAAAGTAATTTATTAAACGAGAAAATACGTGTGATGAGTGCGAAAAAATAGAAATATTTACAATGCAACATTTCATCGCGGACGAAAAGCGGGAATTTTTGATGAATTAATTTTTCAATAGTGACAAAAATGAAAGTGGATAACAATTCCAGGCATTGTCAATGCACGAGCGCTGAAGCACACTTCCAGCGTTTCAGCGAAAAAAAGGGGTGACCGAGACAAAACGAACATAAAAAAAGATAAAAACACCGAAGCGACACTGCAAACGTTCAAATTTTAATTCGCACCAACTGTCGTTAGGGTGACCACGATTTGATAACGATCTGTCAGATAACATTAAAATTAATTGTCTACGAGTAAAATTAATTACAAATATTCATATGTAAACTAAAGAATTAATTAATATAAAAATCTTTATAGTGTTCTATTTCTTACTTTTACCTGTGATAATCATAAAATTTCTCGTTATTTATTAAATATTAATTCTTGTTTATTTATTTCCTTTTTTAATATGTCTTTCTTAATATACAGATAATTATGAACGTCGTTCTTGGTAAGAATACCAATGGCGAACGATGTTATTGAGGGGATTCATGGTGTAAGGAAAGAAACGAAATTAAATTCCTACTATGACAGTAAGTTTGAACATTAGCAATGTCGGTCTATCGGAATTAATTTGGTGAAATAGTCGTAGGGGAGACGCGGGGGTTGGGGGATGAATTGAGTGTTAGTGCAGTCTCTGGTCGAAGAGACGATATTGGATCTCGACTTGGCACTCGAGGTCTGGAGTGGAACCCAGTCGTTGATGAACTTTGGTTCGTTCATTTGAGACTAAAAGTTATCCAAGCGGAATTATGCGCCGACATTTTGGTCACACAGCGCCAATGTTTGGCACTCAAAAGGGATGCGAAAGTGGATGATAGAGGGATGAGGGTGTTGAGAGCTGGTGGCTGCGTAAAAGAGCATCATTAACTACAGCTGACGAGGACGTTTGGGGTGACCATGTTACGAGTTGCGTTCTGGATACGATTTTATATACGTAAACATGTTGAGATTTATTTTTATTTTATTCTATTATAATATATATAGTCTATAAATTATTATGTTTATAAATTTAGCAATATATTCATTAAAATTATTATGATTTACAATTTTATAAAATAGACCATTTATAAAGACTTTCAATATATATTTTATATATCTATATATATATAGTTTCCATTTTATGAGGTGTGAAAAAATAGGAATCAACATTAAGTTTTTCATAATATTTACACATTATTTTTACTCGGTTCAAATACAATTTTCTATCCGTCAGATTTACTTTTCTCGTTTCACATTAAATCTTTTAAAAGTTTAATGATGAATTTTTTAAGAGAGAAAAGAGAATTTTAAGTGGTAAAAAAAGTGCATTTTTATATATGAAAAGAGAATTTTTTTTGATAAAATATTTTTCTAATAAAAATATTTGACATTATAAATTATGTATATTTAAATACTATTATTATTCAGACGTTTTGTTCCATATTCACCGAATCTAAATAAAAAATAATTAAAACTCAACTCGACCGGCAATTTAAACCGTATTAATTTTAAACGACACACATATATATAATTGTTATTTTAAAACTATAATTTAATTTTCTAAATATTTTCGTCGTTTGTACCGTTTGAAAATAAATCGACTTCCGTTTTTATCGATATATGCGTGCAGTAAACACGTGCCGAGTTAACGTCGAACGATTGAATAATAACCGAACTGTGCGCATGCAAAACACGAGCGTGCAGAAAAATGGCATGAATATCAATGAGATTGACAAATAATAAATTCATACGAATCTCTCATAAGAGGATAATGCATGTGTGTATATATGTATATATATATATATGTATGTGTGCACATCATGGTATAGGAAAAAAAAAGGCAAGTGAAAATTCGAAAATGCTTACAAAGGGAATGGTGAATGAAACGGTCCGAGCTCGACTTTATACAGAGAATACCAAATCGAAGCGAATTTTCCTGGACTTATCGTATATTATATATATATATATATATATATATATATATATATATATATATATATATAATATGAGATATTCGAAAGTGGTCGTGTGTATGTTCACTTATGTATCATGTGAAAGAATTCGATAGTTGTCGATTTTTTTTAACATATATATCGTTCAAGTTAGTTAAATGACAATGATTGCCGTTTCAAATGGGTGACGAAAAATTTTAATATATAATGTTACTTATAATTGAAAAAAAATATATATTTTAAATTTTATAAATGTTTGATAAATATTCAATAATAAAAATTATGATATTTAAATATTTATATTATATCATAATATGAAAATTTTCATACTTACATTCAAAAGAAAATTTTGCTAAATATGAAAAATTTTGCTTACCTGCAACAAAATAAAAGAAAACAATTATTTATTAAACTATTAATATAGAATTCACAGTTCATGGATGCAGTATATTAAGAACTAACGAAACCGTTAGAGAACCGAGCTTCTCCAACTTTCCGCAACGATTCAGACGAATAATAATTTGTATACGGCTGTTAACTTGAAAATTGTAAAGCAGTTTTAGCAGTGTCGTCCGCACATTGACTACACCGACTTCCTCCATTCCGAGCAATTTTCTTCTAACAACGATGGCCGTTTCCTATTTTTTTTTCTTTCATTGCGCCATTACTTGCGGTAATGCACATTGTACGAGGGGATTTTTCACGTGGAAAAGCGAACGACGAGTGAGGAAAATTCGCATCGAATCGATCCTGAAATCTCCGTTCGTCGCATTTATACCGGGCGAGCTTTTGACGCGTGTGCGTAAAAAAAAAAACAGCGGTTCTTAATATTTGTTTCGCTTAAATTAATGAGATCTATTATAATTTTGTATAAAAAAATAATTCGTCTCGATTATATTAAAAAATATATACAATGTTAAAAAAGTAGTGAAAATTTTCATTTTTTTTTACGTTATCCTCTTTGAATTCCCATAAAATATTATTACACTTATGCCACTGCTTTTTCCAATCTTCAAAACACTTCTGAATTTCGATATTTGGAATAGCTTTGAGCTCCTTCAGTAATGCACTTTAGTCTGAATTATGCTTGTAAAATGACGGACCTTCAAGGTTCTTTTATTATACGCACAAAGCCATGTATGGCGAATATGGAGGTTGGGGCATCATATTAGTATGTTCAAAAATGAATAAAATTACTTTAATTTTTTTTATAAATAAATTTCAAAGCTTTTCTATATATTAATATTTTCATAAGATTACCGGTTGAGAAATATCGACGCAAGGCAATGGATTAATTATGTTCCTGAGAGATAATCTCGAGAATTTTCAACGCCGTAAAACGTGTAAGAATCCCTCCGTTGAACGCGCCCCTTACTTCCGCACCCTTCGCCCCCGTCCCTTCGCCCTGTACCGGAGAATATATGAATAAATGTAAGCATTTATATATATATATATATATATATATATATATATATATATATAAAGCGAGTTTAGGTGACGTTATATCGAACTTGAGTAGGTAACGTCTAGATTGTTTAAGTACTTTGTTGTGTCCCAGAGCGGCATACTCAAATTGGCTCATTTAAAATTTTAAAGCACCGCGAGCGCAAGTTTCCCGTTCTCAATGTTGACGGTTACATTACGTCGCCAAGAGGAAATCTCGAGAATATTTATATAAAAGCCTTAATATATTCAAACAATAAGTGGGCGGAAAAAAAATTAACGCCGTAGAAAAGGTTGTTTTCTTTTTTTTTTTTTTTGTATGCCGGTTGTTGGTGTCTATCGGTTAACTTATTAGTTTTATTTACTCTGAATATATATATATATATATATATATATATATATATATATATATATATATATATATATATATATATCAATCATTAATGATTATTTTTTTATTTTGATTAATTTGTACTACCATTCAATAATAATTTATTTTTATATAAAAATTATAAAATTGAATCTCCAAATTAAATAAAATTGAAAACTAAGATTTATAAAACTATTAAATTGTCTTATTTTTAAAACATATTCAAGTCGTCTGAACATATTGAATTGACTAACGATAATTACGAGAAACCGAAACTGTGACTATTAAATCAATAGCTGTCTAGTTATAGTCACAAATGAAATTATAGTTCGCACTAATTCACATTAGAAATTTTATTTTATTTTAGTTCATTATATATAAAGATATCGTAATCTATACATTAATTAATATCTCGAATATTAAAAATTATTTTTTTTGAACCAAAACTGTTTCCTCGAAATATGAAGCTTACATTAATTTTTAATCAACTCTAAATCTATATATAAATTTTGTAAATAGAATCCTAATGAAATATTTTGATATTTAAAAAAAACATAATCAATGAAAGACTGATTATATCATTAGGCCAATCGTCTAAATCCAAATTGTTACTATAAAATATTAAAATTATTATTATTTTATTATTTTTTTTTTTTTTTGGAGATAGAAATTGCCTGATCTTCGATATTTCACGACAGTTCGGAAGTCTTTCGTCTATCAGCACAGGAGACGTCTCATTATTTTAAATAAAGTAAGATTGAAATTGGGCAACCGACGAAAGACCGATTCTCCAGGTCGACATTTTCCCAAAAACCGGGAAACAAGTTTCTTTAACCCGTTAACTTTTCGGCGCAGAAACGAGCCCGTCGGGAATATGGAAGACTCGCCTAATCGACGACCGTTAAAACGGACGCAATAAATCCATAACGACGTTTCGGAATTGTATTTTAAATTTTCCAAAAAGCCACAAAACTCGTTGGCTGATTAAAATTTGATTTCGTAACTTTTCTTCGTGAACGAAATATTTTTGCCGTTTTCTTTATGACAAATTCCATTTTCAAATAATGCACGTTTTTATTAATCGCATTTTAATTCTACTAATTTTAAAATGAAAATTACATATATATTTTTTACGCATGAAAAATCGTTATAATTTTTAATATATTAAAAAAAAATATTTAAAATAAAATAAAAATATATGGTATTTCTTATTCATAGTTTATATTTTAATACTGATCTACAGAGTGCTTTCTAAATTATTTTTATCAATAAAATAAAATTTAAGGATGCTTCTAAAATGAAAAATAACACACACACTCATATATATATATATATATATATATACCATATATATAAATATAAGCTTTATCACTGAATATATACAATGCAAAAGCAACCGACGCAGAAATCACGAGCATTAAAACAGTCGTGCAATTATCGAGTGAGTGCTCATTAGGGAGTGGCCACCCCTTGTTTAAGTTGAGCAACGAATGCGGGCCGTTGATTTAAACACCCCTGCTGTCGCCACCACGGTTACCGCCGCGCGGGCGAACCCAACAATGCTCAATCGACGCCCGAGTCAGGGGCGTCAAACCAAAATTACACGCCGCCCCGAAAATTATTATGCAATATATAATATACCAATATTTTCGCAAAAAAAAAAATCATTGTTCCATTAACGTACTATATAATAAATAATCTATGATATTTTTTCAATATAATTAATATATATATATAAATTTCTAAAATATTAAAAAATATACATATATACAGTACAATTGTTTTATATTCACAAACAAGTGTTTTTGTTATATATATATATATATATATATATATATATATATATATATATATATATATATATATATATATATATATATATATATATATATAACATATTATTTGAATAGCAATCAAAGAACGCGTGCATTTTCAAGTACTTTTTTTATATAATGAATCAATCGATTATTCATTCAATACTCTCAAGCGTTAAATAGTTAATTCGAGGGTTTTAAACATTAAAATCGTAGTAAAAATATATATTTTTTTTTTATAAAAAAGAAATATCACATTTTCCATCCATCTATTTTATATGATATATAATAATATGATCGATTATAGTCGTTGTAAAGTTATTTTTCCTAACTTATTCTATCAATATATTGATGTGAAATTCAATTTCGATTATTTTATAATAAATTTTGTCAAAGAATATATTTAGATCTCTAGAAAATTTTTAAAAATATCGTTAAAATGATTGATTGAGTCGATATAATTAAATTTTAATTTTGTATAAGAAATAATAGATTTATTTTTTTATAAATATTTGAGAATTTAAAAATATTATATAATCTCATTAATAAGAAAAAATATATACAATTATATATCACACAAGAGTTTATATTATAGGAAGCTAAACTTTTGATTATTACTTTTAAAAATCTTTATACCTCTAATAATGGTCTCAAAATTTTTTATATGATTTATTTATATATATTTTTAATACAATTCCACATTTATTTTATTTGATTTTCATCAATAAAATAGTATTCGATTTAAAGTTAATAGATTTATATTGACTTCTGTGATCGATAAGTGGGCCAAATATATGAATTCGTGCACAAAAAAAAATTATATCACAATTAATTAATAAATTTAAAAAAAATTCTATACATATATAGATTTATATATATATATATATATATATATATATATATATATATATATATATATATATATATATATATATCATCCCCTATTCGATGACCGCGTGTGAAATATATATATAAAAAGTACTCGAGACCCGGGTACACTCGAATTTCTTTCCATTAATAGGCACGTGTGTACACGTGAATTTACGCATGCTTGCACACGAAATGGTATGTATATATATATATATATATATATATATATATATACATGGACTAATTAGCGTTATTACGTATGCGTGCGAGTGTCGACGGCAAAGTTTCGTTTTTACGACTCGCATAAAATCCCCTTGAAATTACACGTGGAGTAATCAAAATTACATATTGAACAAACAGTTGTTTAATGAGACCGCGGATGTGAACTCGGGAACGGAAAAATTTTGTGACCCCGTAGTCGCAGCGCAACATCGGGTTAACCCACCGTCCGTATTCGGTTCAGTAGTGATTCAATTTATTCTATTATAATAAATCGGAAAATTTTCCAAACGATTAATATAATTATGAGTATAATTGTCTGGAAATTTTATTATTAAATTAAATTCGTAATCTTTATTTATAAAATTATATTATTTTTATTTCAATGACGTATTTCTTAATTAAAAATCCGTGAATAACTTATTTTAATAAAATATGAAATAAAAGTTAAAATATTCTTTTAGTTTCATTCGTTTACATTATAAAAATAAATAAGTATATCTTGAATATAAGATTTTTTATATAGATATGTGAAAATGTGAGTTCAATTCTTGATATAAAAGCATTATATTTTAAATTGAATTTCAGTCAACAGATCAAAACAAAAATTTTGAAATTTACACTTTTTTGATGGTTCAAAAAAATATTAACTATATTTTTTTGTACAGTTGCTATGATTTATATGTATCGTTATTTTTAATTAATAGCACAAAAATATATATAATTGATCATTTTTCATATTTTAATTTCATATACCCAATTATTTAAATATTTCAATAAAAATAACATAAAATATTAATATAAGAAATAAAAGTAAATATGTTTGCACTATTTAATAATTCTATTTAATTTTTAAATATAATTATTTATCATTATTTAGCTATAAAAATAAACAGATGTATTCATTTTAATGTTGATTTTAATTCCAACAATATATTTGTTTTTTTTTTTTTGGCTATGGATGCAAAACGAATAAAAAATATGCGTGCGTGTTTTTCTACGAGTGCGCTTGCGCTTACGCAGCGCTTAACGAGGCGTGCTAGTTTTCCACGAGTTTTCTCGGAAAATTCGGCCAACCGAGAGTCTCGCCTTACGTTTTCCTGTAATAAATTACACGCACACACGTCCGCTATACTAGCACAAATGAAAAATTGGAATATTTAACAATAACAATAATATTGTAATTCCGCTCGCTTTGTTAAGGATTTTTCCTTTTTATTGTTATTATTAATTTTTTTTTTTTGGACGGTAAAACGGATATTTCTATTTTTATTTTTGAGAATGAAAATATTTTCCGTATATAAATATACAATAATCTAAATATTATCGTCTTATAACTATTCTGTTTTAAATGATGTAAAACATTATTATGTTCTATTGTTGTATATATTGATAATTTCGAATTTATATTCAGAAATTTGATATGTTCATTAAATAAACTGCTGAACAAAGTATTGTAAATTTTATAATTAAATTCAATCATTATTATTTTATTTTTCATTTTTTATATACTAATACAATACTATATTATATTAACGAATATCATCATTATTATTTAAATTAATAAATATCCATATATTATTAAGTGTACAAATAAATTTTCATCATTGAATAAAAGATAAAGCTACTGGTAAATTATTAATAAAATTATTTCCTTTAAATATTAGAAATAAATTTATATTATAGTGTATATACATAATATATGTAAATATATTATAATATAATCGTGAACATCGCGTAGAAGTTAAACAGTTTGTAATCGTCTGAAATTTCCGTTTAATATAAATCGATAATAATAATTAGTTGAACATCATAATCGGCACAGATCATCGTCGTTGACGTCTACTAACGACTTTGAATAATTCAAATTTAATTCACGGTCCAAATTGGGGATTAATACGCGTTTAAGCCTCACCCGAAACCTAAGGTCTCAAGCGACACAATGATTAGTCTTAATCCACAATGGCGCGCACACACAGGGCTATTTAATCGCGGGGTCACGGACGCCACTTAAATCATGCATGTGTGTGTGTATATATATATATATATATATATATATGTGTGTGTGTATAAGTATTTAATGTAAAGGTAACGTCTTTAGTCCTGCAGCATAACTGTAATAATTTTATGTATGCATGTAAAGTGGGACATGTACAGGTGAAATATTAACGAGATATTAATTTAGAATAGAATTGTACGAAAGCCGAATATGCGAAAGTCAAATATCATATATAAAATTCAATATTATATTTTAATAGCATATATATATTTAATTAAAAATATATTTTTTATTATATAAAAAAAATGTGCGAAAGTAGAGGATATCATGTACTATAAATAAAAATGGATAGTTGTAAAACATACACTGATATTATGATGCAATTTCTTGCAAGCATCTTTACGAGAGGAAAAATAAAGCGATCCGTTTCTTCGTATTAATTATGAATGATTTTTTTTTCAGTATGAAAACTTTAACTTTTAAAAGCTGGCTGCGCGAGAGCTTTTTCGCAACCGTTAACGATTAATGAACTTGGCAGCACTTTGCACTGGTACTTTTCGAATTTACGTCTATGCACAAACGATACAACTGCATTTTTTTTTTTTTTTTGGAAAAGTGTCACAACGACATCGCTAACGAAATAAATTTTGCGCAATAACAAAAAAAAATGTCAAGAGAATATATTTTAAATATAAATATGTCCGAATATTTCGACCGAGACTATATATATATATATATTATATCATAATATAATACGGTTGAACGCGTTTAACATATGTACAATTAATTTTCAAATTATTAATACGTTATCAAAGTTTAAACATCGTTATATACGTACAACAAACACACTTTCTCAAAGTGTTGTGAATTTATAAAGTTTGCAATATTAACGTTTAATAAATTAAACGTTCGACTATGAGTCGCGTTCAACGAGTCAAAGTTTTATTATGCGTTTATCGATTAATTTTCATATCATTAATAAAGTTATATATATAATATATATATATATATATTTAATCGTTGATAATTATTCTTATTAATAATGTAAAATAAAATAAAATTTTGGATATAGATAAATGTCATCTTCTATGTTTTGTAAATAGTTTTTAATGATCGTTAGCTTGCAAAAGTTCTAACTGAAGTAGCAAAAATCAAGTTTCACTACGATGCAAATTTTACAATATGGACTCGTAATAGAAAAGTTAACGTCCGGAACTTTGGCGCCGTTGTCATTATTTTAATTCACGTGTTCTGCCAACTTTATTGGGGAGGCGGAGGGCAGTAGGGGGCTGTCCATAAAATTGTTTATTCTGGCGTAGGCCGTGTCGATTTGCATGTCTGGGGGATGATAGTTTGACTTCCGACCCCTCGTCCCACATTGCCGGTCCATCGTTCGAAAAATTATCCAGTATCGATCACGTATATAAATTTGTGTTGTTGCTTTTGTGCGTCGAAATGTGTCGAGTTTCGAAAATCGTTGCAATTTAACGCACGTTTGCCTTCACTTTTGAACGTTATCGACTGAAAAGCACTGTCAATTAACTGAAATTCGATTTGGTTGCCATTTTATATATATATATATATATATATATATATATATATATATATATATATATACTCTATTTGCAATCGTTGCAACAGTTCATCATATATTTTGCGAAAATGAAAATCAACTTATTATTTTTATATTCAAGATTCATGTAACATTTATATTTCGAATATTTTTATAATATTAAAAAAAAATGTTTACAATATATTTATATACATAGAGTATTTTTTGAGATAGTTTAAAACTCTATTATCTATGTTTGCAAAAGGACGGCCCTTCACGGTTCTCCTTATTATACGTACGGGGTTGCATCTGGCGAATATGAAGGTTGGGACGTTATTTAACAAATTCTGAAATTGGTACGATTTCTTTGATAAACATTTTAAAATATATTGATTTTATACATATCGTATATAATGTAATATATTATTTGGTAACCGTTATTTAATGTAAAGAAAACCCATATAATTGCAAAATAAAAGTATTCGGTTCTATATCCAAAAGCAAATCGAAACTTTCTAATTTAAAACGTTTAACGTGAACGTTTTCGTTTACACATATAAAGGATTAAAAAGTTAAAGCTATATATTGTAATATATTTACAAAATGGTCACATTGTTGGAACAAATCGCAGGCTTGCGGCCGGATTTAGAGTTACATGCGGCTCCGAAATAAATAAGAAAAAAAAAATAAACGAAACCAGCTCATATGTCAAGTGTTTGCATTCTGATATATTTTTTTCCGACGCCATATAAGTAGTGTACACGGGCAAAGAAGAGAAAACCAAAGTCGAACACTTTGCAATATTTTCCCGTCGGAAAAGCTCGCATTTCCTTCAAAGCCTTTGAGGAATTTTCCAAAGCATCCAAGCGAACGTTTGATGAAAACCGCACACACATACGTTTACACACACACACACACATATATATATATATATATAAACACATATACAAACACACACACATTATAAGAACAATGCACCTTTGATATGGAATATACGCTGCAATGAAATATAAAACATAATATGAAAATTGAATCAAATTTTAACATATATTATCGCCGCAAAAGACCGGTCAGCTTTATGTTTCAATATATTTTATTTTCAATTCATATTGTAATATTTATTTATATTAATATTAAATTTTATAGACGTTTATAAATCGATATTTATATGGTAAAAATTGTGAATAAATATATAATAAGTATATAACATTTATTTCATGATGCGTAAATAAATTGACATTTAAATAAATATGATAAAGATATAAGATATCGAAGTAAATTTCAGAATATTATTTTAACGTCAAACAAATTCACTCACTTCGAAATATAAAATAATATCATAACTGAGAATTATATGATGATAAAGAGAAATCTCTATGGAATATTTTTATTTTATTTTATTATTTTTTTTTTTTTTGATATTACATCTTAAAAATATTTCATGTCAAATATTGAATATGTCAAATCGGAAACCCGTTTTCATACATAATTTAGGTTGAATTTATATTCGCATTATACGTAGGTTTATTCGTTAAGTTCGCGTGCATTACGGGGCGGGGGTGCTGTCCGTCCACTTTGATTCATGGTCTCGTATACATTTACTTCTAAAAGGAAGGAAGTGAAGGATGTTCTCTAGAAAATAAATAACAGCCTCTCTAACCATCCCCTAGTTTCGTACTCGGGTGGTTACTCTCGTTTTTGTCCATGCGAAAAACGCATACAGCCTCATATCTGTATGTTCATCCCTTTACGACGTTATCAATTATGCCACCACATATTTTAAACTGTAAAAAAAATTATTTATTATTATTTTTTTTAATAAAACTTCATCAGTTGAATCGTTGAGCAAATTTTTTTTGTAAAACAGAACCGGAAAACAATAAACAATAGCGATGACAAATTAATACATGCAAGATGCTCTATTGTTCGAGTCGATTTTAAAGGGAAAACGAGGCACAATTTTCAGACGAAAGTCGAGAAAATGAGAACAAAAGACCGCCGGATACTGTGAAATAAAAAAACACGTATATAACAATGCACTGCTCGAAATGAAATTCACCATCCGGAATTCGAAAAACGGAAGTCACGTCATCGTCTTATATATAAATGAATCGCTAATTAATTCACGACCGTGAATGTTCAGCGTGAAAAATATCACTTGTATCCTTTGAACATGTAAAGTTTAATAAGACCGATTTGATTTATCGTACATCACTACTATTATAAAATTTTATATTTTTTTTTATAGAAATTGTACGTTATATAAATATAGTGAATTATAGTGGTGCAGAGGCGCTGGTTTTTTTTTTTATTGCGCACGTACATAAATCTGCTTGAAACGAGTTCGCAGGTTGTAAATCGCCGAAAAACTAGATGCGTTTTCAGCGTGAAAATGTATGAGTGCCGAATGGCTGCGCTAAGAAAGCCGTTAAACTTTTAATTATTTCCATGGAACCCAATAGGGTCTTTAATGAAGGCACTCGCTCAACCCTTAACCAGAACTCATTCAAACAAGTATTCTTTATGAAAGTTTTCAATTTCCATGGCAAATATTTACCGGGAATGAAAAGTTATTCTTCGAAAGATGCAAGAATCGGTGTGGAGGGGCGGAGGGGAGATGAAGCGGGAAAATCTCGGTGTGGGGAAAGGAAAACGAGCGATTTTTCCAAGGGTACCAAGTATACAATGTAATTATGCCTCTCGATTTGACTTCGGTTGTAAGATAAATTTTATACAAGATACCTAAATTAGGTCATATTGTTAAAAAAAATGTTGCAATAACAATTATATAATTTTGATTATCTTATAATCTAACATTTTGGATTGAATATATATATATATATATATTTATATAAAATGGCAGAAATTTTTATTATATTACAAATCAAATAAATATAGTTAACCCTTTCCTGGCCATTGATGCCATCTGGAATCATGTTTTTTGTGAATTATATTTATTTACGTCAGTATAGAAAATTACTCCGGTTATTTTAAAGCGATTTTTATAATCGGAATCCTGTTAGTTTGTGATTTATGTCGCTTCAAAGTTTGTTGTGTCCGAGTTTTGGGAGCCATATTTTGTTGTAGCGAAGTAAGTATGTTTCAATTATGATTATTACATATATTTATATATAAATCAGATCTGCTTTTTCAGTTTGAATCTTGTTAGTAAAAATCTAACACTGTATTTAAAAATAAAATCCACTAATACTAGTATTTTATATTAGTACATACTGATGATTTCATATGATATTGCCTCTATTTTTTATGTATAGTAGAAAAAAAATATATGAAAACTCTTTTTGAAACTTTGAATATACTTAAAAAGACACTTTTTAATATTTTCTATCGATAGACTTTTATTCAATCAGAAAAGTATTAATTATAAAATAATTATACTGAAATATGAATATTATTATTAGAAATAAAGAAATCATGACAAGATCTATTTAGTACAAGTCATATTTTTTTTAAATTATTAAGATGAATCTAGAAATTTATAATTATCAATAAATAAAATAAAATAATGATATTTTTACATTTTTTGTTGAAATATTTGGAAATGTTTTGATTTATATAAAAAAAATTAAATAGTATGAAAATGATAAAAGACAAAAATTTTCTATTTTTTTGATTTTTATATATTTCATTTTCATTTATATAAATATTATTACACACACACACACACACATACACAAATCATTATATAATACAATAGGTGCGTAATGTAAGCGTTGCCCGAAACAATAAATACGCTTTACGCCGATGCGCTTCGGTATTTTACGATCGTTCATTTCCCGATTTTCAGTTTTCCCTTGTACATAATAAAAATTTATTATTTCGCATCTTGGAACTTTTCCAAAGTCGCGTGTACCGTATAAAAAGAATTCCGCTTATAACACGCTCACACTTATTATGATCTCGACTAGTAAAACAAAAAGCAATATATATATATATATATATATATATATATATATGGTATATGAAAAGAAAAGTGAAGGAAAAACTTGCCAGAGTGAAAAATTCGGAAAAAATATCGCATACAAAGGGAATAAAAAGGCGAATAATAATAATAATAATAAAAACGTGTATAACAAAAAAAAAAGCGAAGAATAGATTTAAATAAAATATAAACCTAAGAACGAATGTGTATCTTTCGAGTCGAACATTGTCAAAGGAAATATGTGATTTTTTTTTATTCGTCGTCGTGTTAATAAAAGAAAATGCGATAAAAGACGTGAAAAAAATCCCTTCATCCCCCCCTTCTCCCCTCTTTGTCGCTGAAAAAAAAATTGTCGCTCCTTCGGTCGTCTTTGAAGTCAAAAAATTA
This sequence comes from Leptonema lineaticorne, assembly GCA_024500535.1. Taxonomy (NCBI): domain Eukaryota; kingdom Metazoa; phylum Arthropoda; class Insecta; order Trichoptera; family Hydropsychidae; genus Leptonema; species Leptonema lineaticorne. Next base: position 6,650,830 of record JANIJI010000004.1, on the reverse strand, counting down.
TGTAGTCGTAATATTTTTCGATTCTAGCAGTCGCAAAAATATAATAATAAACGATGTTTATGCGAAAATCGTTGTATATATATATATATATATATTTATTTTCCTTTTTTTTACATTTTGAGCATAGAACTGAGAAATAAATAAACACAATGTAATTGGGATGTTTTTGGAATGCTTTTTTTTTATGCTATATACAAAATGTAATATAGAGAAAATAAAAATTACCGAACATTTATTAGCCGCTTTATATATTTATATTATTAAGGTTAAAATAATATTTATTATAATTTCGTTATAATGAGATTTTTTTTTATGTAATGAAAAAAAAATGTAATATGTAGTGTAAATATTTTTTTTTTGTCGCTAATTAGGCGTCGACTTTACTGGCTGCTGATTATTTGACATCGAATATACGTAAATTAATTTCGAGTTTAAATCGAAAATTTCATATATTTATGAAAAAATATATATATTAATTTTGAAATTTATATTTTTATAAAACACATACACGCTCGTTTTTCGTTCGATCATTGTCCGTTTATATTTTAAGAATCGTAAACGGGGGTATAAACATTGTAAGGGTCGTAAACGATTTACGTGGACACCGTTGAAATTTTACGAGACCATAATATTATACATTTTTCTATTATACAGGCGGTGAAACGTTTTTAAAAGGGGTTGAATTTTATACGTATCAGGTGATACCAATCGACAAGTCAGACACTAATACCATCCTTAAACTACTACGAATGCAAGGATACCGTCACTATTCGCCCCTCAAGGCATTCACTAATGACTTTTCAGACCTATTAGTCGAGGCTCATCCCATCACCGGGTCCTGTCAGACCCGGCCGCTGATCATCTACGACGGGATAATGACTTGGGGATCAAGACCTGGTCCAATCTGCTGGAATCTTTCCACCCTCGCGTATTCAATGCGCCGACCGAATATCCCTCATTACGTCTTAAGACCGACGAATACGAAAATCTCTTTGAAAATCGAAAAATAGTATAATGTTTATAAACAAGATGACCACAAATAATCATTCTGAAACAAGTCATATGATAATTGTACTACGAAATCATATATATATATATATATATATATATATATGAAATGCCGCGCGCCGCCGGAGTCACACTCGAATTCCACTTTATTTTTACAATTAAATATTAAATGATCATTATAACTCATAATATATATTCTTGTCATGTTGACGTTTGATTTATTACTATTTTTTTCAAATAAAATATATATTTACAATGAAAATTTTGCTTCGATTTCCTTCAATTTTAAAAATACAACGCGGACATTGAATTTTTCGCCATACATTTCATCACCATAATTTTATATATTTAATATTTTTTTATAATCATCATCACAATTAATTGAGATTTAATCTTTTTCATTTTAAAATGATTTTTTTTATTTTTTTATTTATTTCTATAAAATCTGATATGTTATAAAAAAAAACTTGTATACTCTTTCTGATATAACAGAATCCGCAAGCGGGTTCATTTATATTATGATAAAAATACATTTATATAATATTTCTATCATCATTTATCTGCTATCGCTAAAATCGAATCCATTAAAAAATATTAATCAGCGCATCGCATAAAATAAGCGAGACGACTTTTAGAGTTGACGTCTATTTATTTTCACCCATCCATTCGAAGATACACGAGCCACGCTTCTCTGTGGACATTTTTTTTTTTTTCAAATCGTCTAAGTCGTAAAAAACGAGGGGTCGTTATCGATTTTCCGAGATAAGACGCGATTATTCAGCGCGGGCAAATAGATTTAACATTCTCACACCGGCGCGTCGGTAATTTAAAAGCCTCACAAAGCGTTGCCGTGGTGTAGGTTCAAGTTTTCCGGATGTCACTCACCATTTGACTAATTGCACTCTCTCAATAGGTAACCGCCCTTGTTCGTATCGCGCGCCCATTTCGTAAGGCTTCGGCGTCTCCCCCTCCCCTCCCCCCCACCCGCAGGGCCGCCCATCGTCCGCCCTCCCGTTTTGGAACACTTTTCAGCGGCGAAACGTATTCAGGATATTTTCTTCTAATCGTCGGATGGTTTCGACCGGGCGTTACCAATGGCAACGGAAAAGTTTTCCGCGCGGAAAAATTCGACTTGCTAGTTTTTCCGGTCGCGCTTAAACACATTTTCACTTCTGAGCTGGATTTAAAAACACGTCGTACCCAAATATACTTTCATGATAAATAGAAAATTGTTTGATATTTTCGTCTTATTTTCACAATTTCAATATGTGAAACTCTTTCATACAATAAATCGTGTTAAATATTATTAAAAATTAATTAATAAAACATTTCTTTTAATTTTCAATTTTTACATATTTCATTTCACAGAAAAAAAAAATATGAATTTAAATTTCTCAATATGAAATCGAACATAATAATACACAGATTGTAATGTTAAAATATGGTAAAAATTCACATTTTTATCATAAAAATTCAATTGAGGCACGAAATTCATACAAATCGCACGTGATAAATGTTATTCCACGATCGCGGTCCACATATTAAAATGCATTTTTGTATGCAACACCTGCAGTGGCACCGCATTCCGCCGTATATCACCGATGGTAATTTCTCTAAAACTGTTATTAAACCATAAGTTTTCTTAACGACTGCGTTATGACCTTCTAACCGTGTACTTTTATAAAACGAAAAACCGACTACAGAGCGCTGGTTTTTTTTTATATACATATCGCCAGCTGCTTCTTGGAATTTACACTATATCTCAATTATTTAACGCCGTTTTCTCTCTTACGAGTAAAAAACGAGTATCGATGTGAAAAATAATTAACTATTAAAAATTAATATAATTATACGTTAAATTTATTTAAGTAAAACATTATTATATATTTAATGTGTTTTGAAATAACGTAAATTTTTATTTTATTTATAGAGACTGAATATTTAATATATACCTAAAAAACTTTTTTGTCAAAAAAACAACACTGTAACCATATTCGCCAACTCAGCCTCCATATTTACCAGACGTGGTCCCATGAGATAAAATAAAAAAAAATCTTAAAGTACTATCGTTTTAAAAGTATACATTAAATGAAAGTGCGTCGTTAAAAGAATACAAAGGTATCCTAAAGATTATATTTTATAGTGTTTTAAAATAGACTAATAAATTAAATTCTATATAAAAAAAAAAAATGAAAATATCCGTTACTTTTTAAACAAGAGTATGTTATTAAAATTTTATTATAGATATTTATGAATGCTGTGAATTCGAGGATATTTGTTTCTAAAACGTATATTGAATAATTGGACACTTCGGATAGACTCGCGAAAATGTTGATATTTCAGGGAACACCGGTTGCAAACCGCTTTATTATATATAGATTTTATGCAGAAAAGTCTGTTACAGGTGTGCTGACGAATTAAGCTGTCAATAGTGGAATTGGCAGGAAAGCTTCCTACCTAAATGCAACTTAGCTATCGACTCACGTTCAACGTCGTCGACCCATTTTCCAAAATACCCGCTTTTAACAATTTCAAATGTTATGTTTGTTATATACTGCGGATTTATAATTGTGTTGTATTTTAAAAATTTCATAAATATTTGAAAAATAATGCTCAAATTTAGTCTATACGTCTCTCATGTTTCATATCCAAATATGCAATATATTAGCATTTTATTATAATTATACTATATTATTATCTATTTTTTTACATCTTTCTAAATTGAATATCGAAAAATATCTTTATTTTTCATTAATAAAAAAATAATTTTAAAAAGTAAAAATTCTCATCTACATTATAATAAATATTTTTATCGTGATGTAAATCATTTTTTTATTAATTTGATTGAATTTAATTGATTATCAGATAACTTTTTTATTAATTCAAGACTTTTATTTTATATATTAAATACAATGCTTATAAAATTATGATAAAATAACAAAATTATATTATTGTTGTATGAATGCAATCGATAATTATTTAATCGTTATATTAATAAAAATCATTTTGAAAATAGTTTATACATTTTATATATTAAAATTATGATAGATAAATCGATTTCAATTTATATCATTATAGAGCTATATAAATTTCATATTTTTGAATAATAAATTTAAATCTATAACATTCATTATCATCAAATACGTATTTTATATTATATTTAATTTAGAAAAAAAATGTAATTCCTGTATATAATAGATGAAAATAGGCTCAAAATGTATACACGAAAAACGTGCTTTCCGTTTCTAAACATCAAAAACAAGAAACGTGCCACCCTTAACTATGCAACAACCGAAATAATGCACAGATTTATCCATACGATATTAAACAATGTTATCAAGGCTACGATAAATTCGAGATTGATTTTGTGATTTTCCTACACACACAAATATATATATATATATAAATATGGTTCAATCAAAGCGTCAAAATTAACCGTGCCATGTCGCACATTCGTGACGAGACTCTTAAGGCCACATCTGTAGATTGCAATTTACCCTTAACTATCATAACCGTCCCTATCTTCAAATCTTCCACCGCCTTAACCAACACTACAGCGTTCGCTACCCCTGACAATTGTTCGCTTTCGTAGGTGAGATTTAGGTGGGGGGGGGTTGCAAGGCAAATCCGGAAAACAGATAGGAACCATGATGAACTAGACGATTGAGGGGGATGAGAATATCGCGTGATGTGAATTCGATCGCGTCTGCTTTACAATATACAACATATACAAATATATAAATTAGTTTTTTTTATTATTATTAGAAAACATACTGCAATATAAATAAATATCTATTCGTAATTAAATTATTTAAAAAATATATAATATTAGAAATCAGCGCGTTATAACATAATAAATAAAAAGATCCAACTTCGAAATTGTTTTACGATCGGTTTATATTGTTTTGATTTTGGACAATATTTTGGATTTTATTTTTTTTTGATAAATGGCATTATATGAGATCGAATAAATTTCATTTTCACCTCGATATTTTCTTACGTCTCGTACATATTACTAGTGGGCTATATTAAATTTTCTTCGATATTGACCGTCCCCCTATTCTCATGTATAATCCTCGAATACCGTCCTTATACATAAGATATTTTATGCGGATACCAAAAACTATGTACAAAAATCACGAAATATATATTTATCAGTAATAAATATTTAAAAATTATATCTAAATAATAATAAAATTAAAATTTTTAATTCTTATAAACATTTTTTGAATTTAGAAATTTGTTCAATAAATTCATATATTCTATATAAAACTACTTACTACACAACCAAAATCGCCAATAATGCACGAAAACATCTCGAGTGCGAAAGGTTAAAATTTGCAGAATTTTCTTATTGTTTTGATTTGAGACGATATGTATTCAGTGATAACAAAAAAAAAAAGCGATAAATATTTGTTCACCTATTTGCAGATTTGAGTTGACAGGACTCTAGTCCGAATCACACGAACCAGTAAACAATGGCACCAGTACGTGTTGGCAAATCGAATCATTCGAAGTCGACCGGGATGAAATGAGTTTTTCTTCGTTTCGCTAGAATGCACCCGGAGCCGATAATCGGGTTCTTTCGTCCCCCGTCTGTCGACATTTTCGAACCCCGTTCCGAAAAGCTATACCGTATTCACTCGTACATTTTCGTCCGTCCGTCCCCCTCCTCGCACCCCTCACCCTCCCCCCCGTATATAACGGGCCGGTTTGACTATATACGGGCACCGGATGAACGAATACAGGAAAATGTTTGTCTCTTCACTAAAGTGAAAGTGAAGAAATCCGCTTGTCTATCGACAGCTGCCATATTGTCGTAGCCGTTTTCCGTTGTGTCGTTGACAAAATCGATTCTGTTTCACACTACACAATTGTTGTGCGCAGTTTGCACAAAATATTATTTCGGCTAAATTTGTATATATATATATATATATATATATATATATATATATATATATCAAACCTGGCACATGAATCTAAATGCCATATATTCTATATATACTAAGACAAAAAACGTTCTAACATTAATATATATTATATATATATATTTATTAACTTCAATACATATTATCAATTGCTTCAGAAAATAAAAAAAAAATCTTTGATTAAAATTTTTCCACACATAATTAATATATATGTGTCTATGAACAATGAGAACATATATTTTTATTATCTTATGTACAAAAAGTTTCTTTAATTTTTACTCATTTTATAAGTAATGATTTCGTTCAAATATACATAAATGCTTCGATCATATTAGATATAGTAATTTATTAATATAAAGACATTATTCAAATTCATCAAATCTTTCAGTAAGGAAGAATATTTGAATATTGAACGCATATATAATTGAATTAATTAAGAACTTAAAACTTGGAAGAATTTTTAAACGTCTAATTTTTTAATAACAATGCGAATGAAATTATTTAAAATTATAGTAGCAATAATAAATCACTTGTGAAATATCAAAATTGAACATTTTTATTTTATTTAAAAAAATCATTTAATTGAGTGTTAAAATCTTCAAACTAATAAAATTAAATACGCATGATTAAAAAAATATCGACATATAATACTTTAAAAAACAAGTTCTTATATATATATATATAAAAAACAACATCATAAAGATTACGACAAAGCGACATAATAATAAAAACATTTTTATACGTAATAAAACGGAAAATCGCATTCGCTCGCGCGACATCATTGTATTATAAATATAATGGAAATATTTACGTATAGTTGTATCCGAAGAGCGGAGGGGGGGAGGTGAAGAGGCTCCAACGGAGGGGGTGAATGGAAAAGCCATTTTATATACTTGTCAGTGGAGCGATAACGCGGGTGGCTCAACTGTGGAAAACTCCGCGAGATTGAGGACTATTTTCCATGACAAAAAAAATTATATGGGCAAAAATCCACGAGATGATGCCGGCAGTTTTCATATCGCTTTCCCAGAGGAAAATTGCCCGTATCGGCGGAGTGCTAAATCGATATTCGAAAAAAGAAAACTTTTTAATGCTTGGAAAAATCTCGCTTAATTTTTTCCACATTATCATATCATATATAAAAAAAAATATGATTCTCTAATATTTGAATATATGAAGTACTTATTATATTATGATTCAAATTTTCACTGATGTCACTATCTTTTCCTATATGTATATAAATTTTCAAATAAGAAGAATTATTAAAAAATATATTATCAACCAATAGATGGCGCTCTATATATGTTCACACAATCAATTAATACAGAATGTTTAGTGATACATTTATATTAATTTTATTAAAAATAAAAAAAAATAACGACCATTCTGTGTACATTAATACGTGTCGATTTAATATAAAAAAAAAACAACTTTCAGATCAATTTCCTGTCGAGCTCCGATACACCGGGCGTATTTTGAGAAATGAAAAATCCATCGTCTCGCACTACAAACGATATGAGACGGCCGCAGTGGAACACAACGGAAAGCCGATACGAACGAGCGGAAAATCTATCGACAAAATAAAATAGAATAAAGAGAAAAAAAAATACATCGAAAGCGCGAAGCATATTCAGCGGTTCGTTATTAAATTTGCGGCCTGTTGTCGATGCAAATTGAAAATACACACACACACACACACACACACACACAAAGAACGGTACCGTACAACCAGCGCAGTGCAACCGAAATATAATCTCGCATTGGACGCCGCATAGAAACGAACTACGGTTTAAACGAAACCGTGAAACACCGATAAATCGATCGTCCTTTTCACTTTTAAAATACCAATTTTCAACGTTTTTTACTGAAATAAAAATAAAAAATATATATACATAAATGACGTCATAGATAGCTTTTATTTTTTTTTATACAGATACCAAATATATATATATATATATAAAAGATATCACTAATTTATTAAAATAATATATCACTAATGAATTTAAAAATACATTTAATATATTATATGAATATTCGACATACAGTATTTTTGAAATTAATTGTTGATATTATTTTACTATTCAAGTTTTTCAACATGAAATATTAAAAAGAAAAACAACGTTATACAAATGATGAAAATTAACAGAACAGTGAAAAATAGCTACAACTCCGTTGTTTTTCCGAATGCGTTTCAGACGAGTCAATGAAAAACTGCAAGAAAATTTTTAATCATATTTACCATTCTTTTCATTGCATTGTGTTTCATAATAATAATGCCGGTTTTACAAACCGGTTCTGAATTAAAACAATGCAACGGCTGATTATTATTTTCTTTCATTTTTTTTCCGCTACACCCTGTATTATTATTATTATTATTATTATTGTACCGGTAAATAGAAATACTCGTGAATAATTAAGACGGAACAATGGACAAATGAAATCAGTCGTCGCGCACTCTGATATGCAATATTGCCCGAGCGCCATTGTCGTCATGAAAACCAGCGCAGTGGCACATCCGAATATTAACAGCGGCATGAGGAATAAAAAAAATATGCGCTTTTTTTCCACCGGTTCGTTCGTTCAAAAGGAATAAATGCAACTTGCAATATCCAAAGCGTGGGTTCACAGCGCAGTCGGGGGAGTCGACTTATTATTCAAATGGGATTGTTAGCTTTTTCATCATTTTCTACGTATATATATATATATATATATATATATATATATATATATATATATATATATATATATATATATATATATATAATTTTTTTCTTATATTTTAATCCGTCCCCCCATCGGATAAAAATGTGCGAGTGAAATATTAAGCATTTCTAAGGGTAAAAATACCACACAATGAGGGATGATCCAAAATGGCTTTCAAAATTATAAAACGCTCTCGTTACTCGCTCTGGCTGGGAAGAAAATGATAAATGATTGTTTCCCGTAGGATACACTTCCGCGTCAGATATATGTGAACGTCACGCTTTGATGAGGCTCTATGCACCCTGTATATATATATATATATATATATATATATATATATATATATATATATATATATATATATATATATATACATAAATATTTTCAAATTTATATCACATTTTAATAATTTTATAGCGGATATTTTCAATGAAAATTTAATATAATTCAATTTTCTGTCACTTAAATAAAAATAAAAATTATATAAAATATTTGCATAAATACGTATTTAATTAAAATGAAATTGTTTTAATGCGGATTTTTCACTTATATTTTCCAAATTTCCACGTCTTAGTGACTCGTATTCAATAGGGGAATTGAAATTAATGATTGTAAGATTACTTGGGGAACGGTATGCGTAATGAAGAGGGCGAAAGTGCTGAAAAATCCGGCAATATATATAATTATTTTATAAATATATATATATATATATATATATATATATATATATATATATATATATATAAAGTAATTTAACCAAATATATGTATGAGTTATTTTTTTTTTTATTATTAAAAAAGTCATGTCACAGAAATCGAAGGATAGAATAAAATTTAGATATATTTGTAATTTTCCGTACAATTTAAATAATTATTTTGCATGTAAATCAGTTATGTTAATTATTATTTTTTATATTATTTTGAATATTTTTCTATTCATTCTTTTATCATCCCAGAATCCATCATATTCGCGGCGAAATTCAGTGGAGAGCACTTTTTTTTTTTTTTTGTATATATACGACCGATGATGTTAATGTGAAGAACAGCTGTCGGTTGACACAATTTTCCCATGATTTATTACTATCAATCAACCGGCCGCTTTTTTTTTTCCAACGGAAAACGCGCGGTGGCGGTTGAAGCGGAGGATGGAAAGTTTCGTCGTCAACTTCCGGAAAAATCGAGCATAATAAATGCGGATACGCTCACACGTTCAATCTCACAATTTTCGCCGAAAGGCCATAAAGTGAAATTTTCCGATTTTTTTCTTCCCCGTTCGAATATATGTAAATGTGCAAACGAAATAGATTTAAACGAGCGACGGATTTAATTTATATGCACCCTTTCGATTTTTACAATTAATTAGAAACAAAAAAAAAAAAACACATTTAAATACAGCCGTCTATTCTAAAATATTGTATTTTAATGTATGATATTTTGTTAAAAAAAAAATATAAATATATTTATATTAACGCATTGTTAAAAATATTTGCAATGAAAAAAAGTTATCTAAAATTATACGCACAGTTAATTTATTTTAACTTTCAGCCATTGAACGAATGGACGATGTATAAAATTGAATTTTCAGCTTTTGTCCCGCTTTTCAAGTTCGATTTTATTGTGTTGCAGATTTGAATGCGGGGATTAAAATTTTTCCATATACTGTGAATGTGTAGAAATTGCCGTGCAACATTTAATCGGCCACTCGATGAAAAAGCGCCATACGGCGTCGAATATATACAGCGTGTTTCGAAAAAAAAATGCATATATAATATACATTTTTAATTAATATCGACTATTATATTTTAAATTTATTATTTTTTTATATGTGTACTTTTTTTTAATTTGATACTTTTTCATTTTTATTTCATCGTTTTTTTTTTGATATTTTTAATTAAATAAATAATTAAAAAAATACTGATTATCTATATTATATTATTTATAAGACAATTCTAAATATACTAAGTTTAGTAAATATATTTTTTGAAAGAAAAAAAAACTAATTGTTAATAAGAAAAATCTGTATTTTGAAAAAGCTCATATAAATCATATATATTTAATATATAATATAAAAATATATTAAATTCCTATGTATTTATATGAAATGCTAAATACATCATATATCATATTCATACAATATGAAACGCTATTCAAATATTTATTCTGTCTACTATATTTTAAAAACATTATATATCAAAAATAAATAAGTTTGGATAATCCTTTGACAAAATATATTTTTATTTTGAATTTTAAATAAAATTCGTATATTTTGCATTTCAAGTTTTATTAATATTTTTAATAATATATGATATATATATTATTATGACACGGATAAACTAATCTAGATATAATTTACAAAAATACGATTAATATTTAAAAAAATATATAGCAAATTTATAAATCATAATTATGCCTTAAAATTAATTAATTAAAAAAAATAATTATTTTAAAATATATTTATGATTTTATAAATGCCTGTTCGAAATCGTAAAATTTTATCGTCGAATCGGACGACGAATGAAACGATTGCCTTTAAAAGCGAATAAGGCTGCGCGTTGAGAGAGAGAGAGAGAGAGAAAGAAAAAAAAATTCGCCATTTATTACCGTCGTTAAATCGAAGAAAATGCTCCTCCCCCGCGCCGTCCTTGCGTGCCCCTTTACCCCCCCCCTCCGTCGGTTTTCGGATTAAATTTACATGAGACCGCCGTCCCGGGGGTCAAAACGTGGTTAAAAGCGGCTTCGAATTACAACGATGTCCGGTAATGGACCTTTAGTTCGGCTATGAACTCTGAACTTGCCGGTAATAATTTGAAATTTATCTGCTCCAGATTCCTCCAAATATACCGTTTTAATATAAAATTATACGTTCCTTCTACACACACACACACACACATTTATATATATATATACTAATACAATTATTATATTATATAAACACATACATTTATATACTCATATATATATATATATATATATATATATATATATATATATATATATATATATATATATATATATATAACACCTGTGATAGTCCATATAATGTATGATACTCTTATATTCATTAAAATGTCATGTTATGGTTCATATCTCTATTTAATATTTGTTTATTACGTATAATCGTCTTTCGGTGAAAATAAATATTTATAGGCGATTTATAGATTTAATCCATTGATTTCATATAGTTAATTTTAAGAGGGTTATTCAGATTTGTGAAATCAGAACTATACATAAGAAAATGCCTTCAATACGTTATTTAAAAAGTAACGAAAATTTTTATTTTATTTAATCGTTTATATCGATATTATTTTTGTCTTTATTAGATATTATTATAATTATTCCAACATTTCTCTAATCTCTTGAACACTTTTGGAATAGCTTTAAGATATTTCAACGAAGCAATTTAATCTTATTTGTTCTTGTAAAACGACGGATATTTGACGTTCTTTTCATTTTTGCGAATAAAAATTAATCACACGGAGCAGTTGTGTGGCGAATATGAAGATTGGAGCAAAGTTTTCAAAAAGTAACGTGAATTTTGAAATTTTACAAATTATAAACATTTTGAGTGTTTAGTTTATATATATATATATATATATATATATATATATATAATTATTTCAAAAACAAAATCCGTTACTTTTTGAACATACCGAGTAGCATAATATTGATAATCTTAGTATCCGTCAAATAATAGGCAATATTCGCATAGATTCAGATATCTGTAACAATCTAATATAATCTAATGATCAATATTACAAATTGAAAAGAAATCTCGTAACATAAAAAAAATCTAATTATTTCGACGGCATGAAAGTCATATTAATAGCAATATATATATATTCGAGAGAAAAAAAAACACGTCATAATAATAATAATAACGATGGTATAAATTGCTATATCGAGTTCGTTTTCGCGGCGCAGAATAAAAAAAAAAGAGTATTTATATAAAGAAATTTCATTATGATGGATCAAAAGCACGGTTAACCGAAAGCACGGATTAGTGAATTGGAAAGCCTTTTGGCGGAAAAAGATAATTTCATTTTTTAAGGCAAAGAAATACACGGGGTTCATAACATGATTTATACGCCGTTAATGCGAATAAATATCCAAAAATTGATATATGTATGCGTCGCCTTATGTGCGTTTATATATCAATATTATTTTGATATATAAAACGGTGAAAAAAATTATGTATTGAAATATTTTCAAAACATATATATATATATATATATATATATATATATATATATATATATATATATTATTTGTGTCTGTATTATATATTGTATAGTAAAATCCGAATAACTTTAGTTTTTCGCTTTTTCTCAACACTCGACGACATTTTGAGTAAAAGGGGTTCGTGCGGAAGACCCTCGAAAAAAAAAATAATGCGATCTTCATTGGAGAATCGAAACCGTCGAGGGGTCGAATTCGCATTGCGGGGGTTTCAAACGCGTTGTCCTCGTCGACGATGACGATTAATCACGAAGAAAAGTGAGTGAAGGGACCTTCAAAAACACGAATGCACCATCACATATATTCCCATCAGCCCTCTGATAACATAAAAGACCACTAAGAGTTGTAAAAAAATAATACAAATGGATAAAATAAAACTTTAATATATCACAAATTAATATATATATATATATATATATATATATATATATATATATATATATATATATATATATATATATTATTAAAATAAAAATTGATATATTTTCAAGGTGTAAAGACTCATTTCATTTTTCAATATTAAATCAATACGACGTAAAATATTAGAAAACTCGTTTTCACCGTATAAAATTTAAGTACTGAGAATATAGACTCGGATAAAAATTCATATCTCGTTGAAAATTCGATATGGCTAAAGCCTTCTGCCTTTGGCTTTATATACTAAAGGATCAATTTAAGCACATTTCTCCGACAATAAGCTAACGGATCGTTCGTAATCGCGCAATATAGAAAACAACATAAAAAATATGATACGTTCGCCAGATTGACGTTTAGTTTGAAACGAGAAAAATTCATGATTGATAACAAAAAAATAAATAAAATTAAAATTTCATCTATCATTATTTCAAATTAATCCTATGAAATCCTCTAATGACTCTAACCATGTTGATGCGATTATTCCAACGATTCTGCTGCATTCAACATTATACGAGAATAGATGATCCATAGTCGAAAAGGCTATATATACACACACGGTGGATATCAAAAATAATAAAAAAAAAACGTAGAATAAGGCTTTAACGCCGTAGCGATTTTCCCATCATAGACATCAAACGCCATTAAAAGCTCATTTCTTAGTCTGGCGTCGGCCGTTATAGCACTATTCTGTTTTCGCTCCATTTACCTTTTTTTTTATTCCTCTTCTCGTTCGCATCTTACTTTATTTTTCGTTTACACCATTCAAGTGCCTCCATTTCGGAGGGCCTCTATTTTGGGGGGCCTCCATTTCGGGGGGCCTCCATTCGGGGCCTCCGTTTCGGGCTTCATTCTTTTCAACGCCGACAAGATAGAGATACATGCCGCGAATGTTTTTCCTCCTTCTTCATATTCTTTATGCTAAATTTTTATTAAAGATTACGCTCGAATGCCTTTTTGCACCTCAAAATGGCCATATCTGAATGTTTATGCACTTCAACATTATCATTATTTATTTTGAAGATTGAATTAGATAATCCATGTTAATGATGATAACCATATCTTAAAATAACACTAAAATCTATCCTATAAAAATATTTTTAAAATCATATTTAATCTCTATATATTATTTTTTATATAATATATAAATATAATAATATATATTTGGGTCGTCATAATGATTTTTAACCGCATTATATATTAATAAATCTTCATAAAATTGATAATTTAGCAGAGTTAATACATTTATTGTTTATATATATATATATATATATATATATATATATATATATATATATATATATATATATATATATGGGCATAATTAAAAAGTTAATTCGACGTTTTTAGCCTGAAAAAAAAATGAGCTTTAATTAAAATTATTAAAAATGTACAGCGTACTTAATAAATCCATTTAATTTTGTTAGCGTATTCAAAATAATTGGTTTTTAATCTACGGCAAGTAATTTATTAAAATCACAATTTCAAATTATATACATATATATAAATAAATATACATATTATATAAAATGTGATATCAAATGGAATAATTAAATATCTAATGATTTATTATTAGTATTATAAGCCAAAATATATGGATTTAATATTTTTTTACGATGTTCATTATAAATATTATATATAATTACATAGCTGCTCAGTATAAATTTTATGTTTATGTCCAACTTTTTGATATTTGTGATACTTAAAATATAATTTTTAATATGTATTTTATGATATAAGTTTATTCATTTCTTAAAGTTTTCTTTCTCTTTCTCTTTTTTTTTTTGAAAATTAATATTTTAATTTTAGTGAATATATATTCAAATATGGAGTCTTAGAATATTTTCTCGTATTTGACGAATATAAAAATTAAATTATAATAATTTTAATATAAATATTATTATATTAAGTAGAGTAAAAAAATCGGTTATAATTTACATATATATCATCATTTTGACATTTCTATCGAATTTTGATACGGTTAAAAATGTGTTTTGTGATGAAAAAGTTCAAATAAAAATATTCTTTATATATATATATATATATATATATATATATATATATATATATATATATATATATATATATATTTATATATATATATTTATATATGTATGCAGAATATAAAATACAATATAAATATCAGAATATGGAAAAAAACAAAAACGTATATTTATATATATTTTTATATCGAACGATTATAAAGCGGTTTCGATATATTGAATTCGATATAAGTAAATAATATAATACACGGGGATTTCCGTCGTAAATAAAAATACATTTGCAAACATGCAAACACAAACATTCGCGTATACTATATTTCGAAGGGACGGGGCGGGGGCGGGGGGTGTATTTCGACCGAAAAATAAAAAATAAAAATAAATAAATAAAAAAAAATCTCTTCTACCGCCTTCGAGGAAAACGTCGAAGGGAAAAAAGTGAACAAAATAAATAAATAAGCAAAAAAAATAAAATAAAAAATAAACACACGAAAAATCCGTACAAACGTATAAATTTCCCTTCAGCCAAATAATGTATACGAGCACTTTAAGCGTTCGGTTCGAAGGGAAAAAAATAAATTTTCAATACATTAACTGCGACGAACGAGACTTTATTTTGTCAACATTCAAAAGGTCAAAACACGAAAGAAAATGTTAAAAAAAATATACGGATACAGCGTGATTCAAAAAAAAAATCAAACCGATTTTCATGTTGGCCGTAACACTAACTTTTAACCGATACTATATAAAAAAAATGTTTTATAATAATATTATATTTATAACATATAATATATTTGAATATTTTTTTTTTGACTATGTATGAAATATAATTTCATTTAAAAGTATTATGTTACAAATTTGCGGTACATTCTGTATAAATATGAGGAAAAAATATGAAGCGGCGGAAGTATTTGAAAAGTTTGCCAATTTTTCAGAGAATATGGAAAAATCCATTTTTATTTTGTTACAAAGCTATAGAGAAACCTTTACGAGACCTTCGAAACCACCGCTTAACACTTCTTTGTATGCAAATGTCGTCATATAGACGATAACTTATCACTTCCTTTGGACAAAATGTGTAAATAGGCTGTTTTTTATATCTAAAATATAAAATGATAACACTCAAAAATAAATATTATTTATTTAATTTCATCTAAAAATGACCATTGGATAGAAAAAAATATATTTAAGTTAAATTTAAAAAAAAAAATAAAAAGATTGAGAACCGCTGATTCAAATCATATTTGATATATTACAAATAATTAAAAAAAAAGTATTCATATTAATATAGAATATATTATATATATATATATATATATATATATATATATATATATATATACATATATATATATATATAAAAGTAAATCGAAATTTTATTTTTTTTTGGTCGATTATTAAGCGAAATCTTATCAAATTTTCAACTTTTCCTTTATTGAATATTGAAAAATAGTTCGTTTTACTTGAAAAGATGGAAAAATCGCTATCTTCTGCGTCATTTGCTTTTTTTTTCTTACGGAATTACTTCAATTTCAATCTATTCTTCTTTTTATACTAATATCGAATAAAATGAAATTTTGCAGTTTTTTCATCCAATTTCACTGTAAAATAATTTCATTTCACTAGGAAAAGCAGAAATTTTCCGCATTTTTTTTTTAAAACGAGCGTTTTGTCGTATTCCACGCGGAATTGTTTCAAATTCAATCTATTTTCACATTTATTGTGGTGAAACAAAATTAAAAATCGTTTTTTTTTTCGTTGATAAATAAAAATAGGGATATTTGTAAAGAAAAAAGTCTTTCGATAACAAATTATCATATTTATAAAACTATATCGCGTGAAAATCTTTAATAAAATATAAAATAAATTCAACATATATTTTTTTTAAATTTATATAAATACATATTGTATTATTATTATATCAATTACTTTATAATGTATAAAATCTATAAGAAATTAATCATTTTTATTAATTATAAAAAAAATTTTAATTTGATCAAAAATAAAATTAGATAATTTTCGTACTGAAATTCGCTTGAAAAATTTTCGTGTTATAGAATATTTAGAAATAATAAAAATACTAAAAAAAAAAGAAAATCTCTCCAAAAATAGAGAAAAAATTGTTTTTAGTCCCAAATGACGAGAGCAAACTACACAAGCGATAAATCGCATCGTCCATCTGTCAGTCTGTATTAGAGTGTTTCATACTTTATATATATATATATATATATAGAATATTTTATTTTTCCAAAAAAAAAAAATAGTAAAAAATAATAAAAATAGCGAAAAACCACAAAAAAAAAATGAAATATAAAAAGAGAATATACATTTTAATGCACTCGATGTGTGTACATCAAAGCTTTTCAAATCTGAACGTACAAAAAAAAAAAAAAGCTCGCAAGTGAAATTTTTGCACTTTTAAACCGACGTTTAATCGCGCGAATTATTCGATGCACAATAAAATTTGACCGAAATAAAAACACCTTTCGTCGTCCATAGTCTATAATTATAACGTGTAACGATTCGTTTTTGATTTTTAACGATTTAATAATGATAATATAATTGAAAAAAATAAATATATATATATATATATATATATATATATATATATATATATATATTGCGACATATAATCAAGTAAAAAGATAGCTTTTTCGTATATACTTTTAAAATAACAATAGAAAATGAAGTGCACAGGAAACGAACAAAGAACAAAAAGATGTTCTATGTCTCTCAGTCAACTGTGCAGCATGCTGTTCAGGTTGTGCATCTGGTGATGCAATTGCAGTTATAAAACCGTTGCCTTGCTACCGTGTTTGAAAGACTCGTGTAGACGATGTAATCTTTTTTATTCACAATGAAAACGTTAAACCGTATCACAATGGAGATAAGTGTTGTATAAGAAAAAATTCCGAATAAATTCGCATCCACTGTGACCGTGCATTTTTTCATTATTTTTTTTTTTTTTGGTAAATTTAAAAAATTAAATATTTTTAACAATCTTGAAAACATAACTAAAATTATTTTTCCTATCATAATATTTTTATCAAATTTTATTAAAACGTAAATCATCAATATTTATAATGAATTGTTAAAATATATTATATTTAAAATCTAAATATCCGTTTGATAATAAATCATATATATTTTTTTAATATTTATAAACTTATATTTTAAAAAATATTGTTAAACATATCAATTTTTAACATTGAAAATAAATTTGATTTTAATCAAAGTACAACAAACCCGACTTTAACATAAACGAGA
Organism: Leptonema lineaticorne; assembly: GCA_024500535.1. Taxonomy (NCBI): domain Eukaryota; kingdom Metazoa; phylum Arthropoda; class Insecta; order Trichoptera; family Hydropsychidae; genus Leptonema; species Leptonema lineaticorne. The sequence goes on along the minus strand of JANIJI010000004.1, from coordinate 6,632,275 downwards.
ACCTATCAATACTGTTTTTATTTCAATTCGTCGTTTAATTATTAAACCGTGTTCGTTTCCGATGTTTACTTTTTTTAAAATACATTTTTCTTTTTCGGGCATTTTATAAAATGACGATTTAACGTTTTTTTTTTTAAATTAATTTATTTATTTTATTCAGTCGATTTATATTTGTTTGGCGTTTGTGGACTGGAAACGAATTCCAAAAAACCAAAAAAAAAATAATAATAATAGAAAAACTTGACATTTTTCCGGTTTCGAACATCGCCGGATGCGTTTAATGTGAAAATGCATATGCAAATTGCAGTGGAACAATAACGACGAACCACCGTGCATAATTGGAAAATTTCATTGTTGTGTACTTTTTATGCGGCATTCAAGTATTATTACTTTACACTCAATGAAATCACGGCTCTCGTAATTGAATAATAAATCGATTTTTATTCGATACCTTCGAAGTTGGATTATACCAAATATTTAGACTTCTATTATTATTACATAAACAATTTATTTGCAAAATTTATAAGAGAATAATGAATTATATTAATTAAAAATAATAATATTTATATCAGTTTATATGTTTGAATTTTAAATTGCCTTTAATGTATTTGAAATATATTTAATATAATTTCTTTATTAAATTCCATCCATCAAAAATATATTAAAATTAATTATTAATAAAATATTCCTTAAATTTGCAAACAAAAATTAATGATATTGAGAATTTTCAAAAAAAAATGTAATATAAAAGTTAAAGAATGTGATAATTTATTAATATTATTATTTATCAATATATTATAAAATTGTTACAAATCAAAATGAAATTATTAAATAATTTAATGAAGATAAATTTGAAAATATGATAATTGAAATTTCCAAGTGTTTTATATCGACATCTATAAAACGGCTTGTAAACTTTTATATACAATAAATTATCAAAGTTACCCACCATTATTTTTCGAAATTGTAGAAAACTTTTATGTATTTCAAAAGATGTCGCTTAAAAGGTAAATAATTAAATTTATTATATTAAAAATTTTAAATATTCATCATTAAAATACAATAAATTAAATTATTATTTATTAAACGTATTGACTGAATTATATTTATATTTAATGAATTATTTGAACTAACAGTTGATTAGCAAAAACAAAAATATATTAAAAATTATTTTAAATATATAAAATTAATTTGGAACGTGTTTTTTCTAAATAAATCGCGTTATATTCCATTAATAGTCGTTAGAAAAGAGTAAAGTATTATGGAATGTATAGATTGATAATACCGGGATATTGGAAAGGAATATATTCTGATGTGACCATAGCTTTAGAAAGCATAAGGATTTCTTTCGGTGCGAGAGGCTTTTGTGAGCGCATTAGCCGCCCAATTGCTTCGCCGCATTGTTGAAAGATTCGCGGTCTAATTTCGCCTTATTTCCTGTCCGCCCTCGCCGCCCATCCCCTTCCCTCCCGCCCATCACGTCCACCACCTTCGGCAAACTTTCACATTCTGAAAACAAAAGCTTTTGAAGGTTGACTCGTTCCAATAAAGCAAAACCGCGGATTGTAACCGACCGAGCAAATACTGCGAAGTAAACGGAGCCGCTATCCGGAAAATGGAAAGGGTGGAAAACGGGGGAGAGTGAAGCGAGCGGTGGTAAGGGAAGGTTGCAAAGGGTTTTCCGAAGCTTTTTCCGCACAGGAAGACCAATAATATATACGTCCAACACCCACCACCGCCTTCACTTATCATCATGACGAATATATTTACTATTCTACTATACATTTAACTATCCATTGAAATGCCTATATATAACGTTATTACAATTTAAATCAATAATTTTTAATATTTCATTTTTCAAATTTTGTGAAAGATTTATATTATATATAATTTATCATTTATATATAGAGATATTTTATCAGAAAATTTCAATATATTTTCCGTTGAAATTTGAAAACCAAAATCAAAATATGCAGTCGATTCTAACAATATATTCGCGTAGGGATTTATCAGACACGAAAAATTTTCCGCATGAAATCTTCGGATTTTCCGCGTTCGGCTCATGTCTGATTTTATTTAATCCGGCTCGATCTTATTCGGTAACGTTTCGCAATATCCAACGAACCGCCACGAAGTTTTTCCGCCGCGGAAAAACTTGGCGTCGCGGTTTTATGGTAACGCGCTTCAAGTTTACGCGGCGCCGAGTATTAAAGGCTTTAACACATATCTTTCCGGACTTTTAAAATGCGGAAAAGCTCCAAAGTAGTGTTGCATTATCCCGTGTGAAATATGGTACGCCTGTTTCCGCCCAAACAACCGACCGCCTTACATCTGAACGTTCAGTCTAAATAAAAAAAATATATAAACTTATAACAAATTCAAAATATCGGTTTTTCTATCAGCCATCTTTTAGCATATATATTATGTTACTAACTATACAGTTTTATATTCATTCTATATGTCATGATAAATCATTGTTTTTTTTTTTTGATATTAGATTATTCATCTAATTTTTTAATACTGTTTGAAAGATGATTTTTTTTTTGTTAATCGATATCTATATATCAGGGGTGGCCAACTTTTGTGTACGTGAGATTGTGACACATTTTTATTTGAAAAATATATCACGATCGACTTGTGTCTAAAATTCACACCCAGGGGAATTAAAATAACATCAATAATATTTATTAATTCAAATTGGGTAAACATATATACAGATGTTATGATTTCATTTGTCATAAAATACTTATGTCTACGCGATCATTAAATTATCAGTAAGAAGGCATTTTGAAAAATATCAACAATTCGAATAGTTTCAGAAGGATCGTTTTAACTAAAACACACACACACACACACACATGAATGCACTTGTCGACGCGGGTTTCCGTCAAAGTAGCATACGGACAGTTCGTACAGTCAATATTAGCACAAGTGATTGAATCAGACGGCAAACCGTCGGTAGGGGAGCCGGTTAACCGACGGTTGTCTCTTCGCTTTCAAAACGGGGGGGGGTGGTGGGTCAAATTCACCACCGGACTAATTAGTTGCCCCCGTTATTTTACTGCGAAAAGTGATTGATTGACGTCGGACTTAATGCAAAGTCGCATTTCTGAAGCGACACCGTCAACGATCGCGTCGATATCGTACTAATTGGACGAATTGACAAACGATCCGGTCTAATAATCGATCCATAAACTATATCCAACGAGAGATTATAGCAATTGTGGTAACGCTCTTGTTGATTTGACGATCGATAACGTGGTTAATTTAAATTATAGTAAATAGATTTATTTTTGTTTGAATCTGGAACAAATTTTAAAATAGAACTATATATATATATATATATATATATATGAATTTAACATTTTTTTACCACATTATTCAAGTCAACATTCATATACAAAAAGAAACAAAATTTGTTTTTTGAAAAAAAAATTTTTATACATTTAATATAAATCAAAATATTTTATTAATAGATTTACCAGCACATCAAAAAAAAAATTCGTATAATATTAATGCACTAATGATCCAACCTACATATTCACCATACATGACTCTATGCGTATAATAAACGCCGTTTACAAGCAGACTGTGTATTATTGAAACTCGTCGAGTTTCAAAAATGTTTTGGAAATTGGATTTGACATAAATGTAATAATGTGTGATGTGGATTATTTTGAAAGAAATTATATCGATATAAACGAATAAAAAAAAGAATATATATATATATATATATATATATATATATATGTAATAATAAAAGTTTATGTAGACCTGAAAAATAATCGCTGAAACATCATAATCGATTTCCTATTGACCCTATCGTTCGCAAGACACTGTTAATCTTCGCGTAGGAGTATTTTTCCGGCAGTTAATCTTGGTAAGTTTAATTTAACCTCTAAGCGCACATATCATTATTCCGAGTTTTGGGGGTGGGGGTGGGAGAAGGGGTTAGGAACGGCGATTTCGAGAGCGATTAAGTACATATTGGATTTCGGGAAAACTCCGCACGGCTATCAACATCAATCTTACTGGACTTTTACTGTAACGCACCGCAAACTCGATTCGGCCAAATCTACCCGTAATCGAAGTTTATCCTATATCTGACAGGGACGTCTCTCAAAAAAAAAAAAAAACCATTTTTATTCAACTATTTTGTTAGTAAAATGATCCCAGAATTCTGCCATTTATATTTATTTATATAATATATTTCTATTTTGATTTATTTTTCAAATTAAAATCACCATGTATATATTTCATATGCTTCGATCATATTATTTAATTAAAATTATGTTTATAATAGTAATATAACGATGTAGAAGCATAATTTTATATTAAAATATTCATGAACTGATCAGTTTGTCTATTAATAAATGATCCCGTATATTTAAAGTTAATTAAAATTATTCTACCCGATGGACATATTATATTCCTAATTATTTCATATTAAAAATATTGTTACATATTTAGTAGCAAATTGTTAAAAATAATGTAAAAACAAAAAAAAAATTGTCGAGATTGAAAATCGAATATCGGAAATGCGGAATACTAAAACGTCAACGATATATTTTAAGTTAAATAAATAAATGCGAAATAATCCGAGTTCATCTTTAGAAGTGATTTAAACGCGAAAATTCCCCAGTTAAATCCACTTTTGAGTATTTCGAACCGTTGAATAGGAAAAGCGTGTTTTGCCCGTCTGTAACGAGTTTCAGGTATTTCATTGTTACGCAAATGCGTTCCCCGTTAACTTTATTTCACGCGAACGGACCTCACGAGGGTCCCGAGGGGAGATGAGGGAGGGAGGGGGGAGGGGGTGGGAGGTGGATGAGGCGGTTTTGCGGTCCGGAATTTATCTTGAGTGCAGCACGAGGACAGCTTTATTGGAAGGCGGGAGGAGCGGGCGGGGGAAAGGGGGGCGAAGGCGTGTAGGATGGGGCTGCGCCCCGCGAGGATTGCGACAGGCAGCGGTCGATTCGGTCCCATTTCGGCTGCCGAATTTATCGAAGAGCTCGGATTATGGACGATCGATAGGCTTCGAAAACCTTCGGCCACGTTTTGCAAAGCCTCCCCCGAGGCTAACATATCACACACCTCGTGGCCCACCTATGAATTTGTCAAGGCGTCCCACATTCCGATTAACGGCCGTTTATGAGATTATCCTCGATCATCCACATCCGTAGTGGATTCAGCGGATGAAAGGGGAAATATAGTATCTTTATACCTTATACCCCTTATTATTTTATACTATAAACTTCAATGTAATATATTAATTTTATTAAATCAATATATATATATATATATATATATATATATATATATATATATATATATATATATTGGAAAAAAATTAACAGCCTGATATTCCATTAGACACTAAGAATTTATTGAAAGTTTTATGATGTTGAGTCATCAGTCCTACGTCCAATCTTTAGGCATATTTATTTCTTTTTAAGACATATAACTAATCGTCACATTTTTTTTGTATTTCAGGTTAAATTAAATAATTATTAAACATTCAACCCACCAATATAAATTGTTTAAATTATTTTTTTATTGAAGTTTATCGATTACTATCTATTTGAGTACCATAAGAAAAATATTCTTTAACGATATCTAATTGTGTATTTTTATTGCAAATCATTTAACCGTCAACTTAATATAAAAAAAAATGATCATGTAGTTAATAATATCATACGACTGATTTAAGCTAATGAAAATAGATTTAAATTAAATTACAATATATATATACGTGAATTAGAATGCTTTATTATTAGCATGATTTTTTTTTTAATAATTAAATTTAATTAAAAAAAAAGTATTATATCACAGTGTATAATGTTATATATTATATATTTATATATTAAATTTTCACACAGTAAACCATTCCAGAAGCAATACAAAATTTACATCAAATCAAATGACTATTGCAATTAACGATTATGCAATAATGAAATAATATCAGATTTATGACAATATAACGGATTATGAATTCTATTATGTAGACGATGCACGTTGCATAGACGCATACGTATATTTTTATATGACACCGTGGGTACATTGGATGCGCGTTCATATTGCGATAACCAATTTAATTTTCGACACGTTCATAAACAAGGTTTAACGTCGGCGCATTGTGCGAACTGCAATCGAACCTAAACCATCACTATAGCCAATACCTGTTCCCAAACCACCGATTTTAACCCGCTAACCACCGTATTTAACCCTCAAACCATCGAATATGGGGGGGCGGGGGCGGTATTGAATGCAAATATCCAATGCGCCAAATCGGCTAAACGACAAAAATAATATTTGCATTATTAGCTTTTGGCGAAGACTGATTTTTTTTTTTTTTTTTTGATTCTTTTCGCCCGCTGATTGAAAATTTATTATCTTGCAAAACCAGCGCTTGGTAACATTAAAAATTATGCACAGTTCGAAGACGGCTAAAAAAATAATCCCACAATCGAAAGTAACAGTATATTATAATGAAAGATTTTTTTAATAATTATTTAGATAAAAAAAAATATAATATTATAATTAATTTTATTACGTTGTGCTTAAGTGATATTGTAAACAGAACTCGCGACGAGTATATAAGCAAACAATTTTAGCCACAAAGCTGTGGTTTAATTTCCAAAATCATTATCTGTCATAATTATAAACTTGAGAATATATATTTGACTAACGCATAAAGGAAATTAATTTTTAATTTATCAATATTTAATTATGTAAATTATATATTAAATAAATTATTTTTTTTTAGTTGAAAATAATCTTTATTTTAAAAGTCAAAAAAAAAATACTCGAATCTAAAAGCCATTATTTACCATCATAGAGCTTTCAAAATAAAATCTTCTTGCATCACTACTACAATTATTTTATTTATGTTTTGTCTTCGTATTTTTTTTCTATAATAAAATACATAAAAAAGACATCCCAGGTACGAGTTCAATATTTATTTTAAAAGAACTAAGAAAAACACGTCGCTCTTCTATTATATTTTAATGTTAAAAAAATAATCCGTATATCGCAAAATCAAGTCTGCAGCAATTCAACTATAAGACTATACTAAAATTTTCTATATAATATTAAATATATATATATATAAAATCAATTGTTTATATATATGGTATATACTATAAATTTAAAATAATGTACAAAAAAAAAAATACATAAACATAATCGTAAACGACCGACCGATGCCAACAAAGGACATCGCCGCCGAGTCCCAATAAAGATTCAACCCCTACGGTACCGAAACAGAGGGCAAAATTAATCGATTTGTATGTTTAGGATTATAATCCCCGTGGCGTGGCCATCTGGCGATGCATCAACTATACTAATGCTTTAACAGTTGATTCCATGTTAACCGCATGCTGCATTTAACTTCTGTTTACAGAACGTAACTTCGAAAATTAACAAATTTAACTTTTGTATGCCGCAACGGAACCATAAACGGCATCGTCGAAAACCGATCGACTTTACGGATCGAAATCATCATATTGACAAATATATATATATATATATATATATATATATATATATATATATATATATATATATATATATATATATATATGCTATATAATAAACTTAAATATTTTGTATTAAAGATTTACGAAATCAAACTTAAAATTTTACACTTCATAATAGTATGGAAATTCGTTGCAAAGAAATTAATATAAATAGTCATTGTCGTACATCGAGTTTTCGCATGTGACCAAACGACACCTCTCGAGTGCAACGAGTTAATATATTAAACCATTTTAATTTATAAAAAATATGTATATATATATATATATATCGTTAATTATAAATAAATAAATTTATTAAATATTTGAATTGTATTGATATAATTGAATCGTTTGCGGCTCGCAAAAGTTAGACGTACGCAATTCAATGGAATGAAATTTTTAGCTATAAAACAATACATTAGTTAACAACGGAAGAACTCTTCTAGGATACTCGAGAATGGTCCAAACATTTTCAGTACATCCCTAAAGTGCGAACGTTACGCTTTCAATGTGACGGCGCCCGGCACAATTAAATTTCCACGAGGATTAACGCCTAAGCGTCGAACGTATCAAAAGTCTTCCCGTTTTGAATTCATTTTAAGATCAAGCACTGTTGTGTATGAAATTAAGTCCCCCCCTCCCCCCCCCCTGCGCGTTTTGAATATTTTGAAGAGGATGAGCGGCGGTGAAGGGGGTTGATTTCGCGTGTGGATTTTCAGCAAGACGTCTCTGAACACTTTCAGACGCTTTTCATTTGTTGACGATGAAAATTCATGCAAAACCGTCTACACTTACAGCAAATAATATCGAGACTTCCTAGTTACATATATTTTATTCATACGTCTTATATCGTGCGACAACGCTTCTCAAACTGTCTACACACAAACAATATAATAATTTGAATATAAAAAAAAAATCTAAAACACACACATATTTACGATATAGAGTACTAATTTATTATATATATTCATCTTAAAATATTTTTTTTTAAATATTGAGAAACACTGAAAACTGAAAATATCCAGCTTTCGCTTATTCTTGCTTCACTTGCAAAAGTTTCATAGCAACTTTACAGACACACGACCACAAATGAGATATTGTAATTTCGATACCGAATACAGTAAACACTGAAATTCCCACTTGTATTACCCGTATAAAGTACGTTATGAATCTTATTGAATCGGTGACTGCGTTCATTGTGCGCCACGTTTTGTGTATACCCAGCCTTAATATTTTGATTGAATTTTATATGAAATCGAACAAGTTGAAGAGGGTTCGCCGGACGATGACTAAACCATGCACAAACAAGATATAAAATTCATCCGAATGAATTTCGACTCCATTGTGGTGCATTCTTAAATAATTTAATATTATAAGCTATTATATTCGATTATAATTTGAGGCCTGATGATTACAAACTTCATATTAATCGTATATCAAAGTCTAAACAAGGGGTTTCAACAAATAAATAATTTAATACTGAAAAATAAGCCATACTTCGTTCCTTATAATATATATATATATATATATATATATATATATATATATATATATAAGTGTGTGTGTGTGTATTGTAATTAAGCGGTATTGGAATAGTATATAAATTGAAAATATTAAAAATTAACACTTGTACAGCGGGTACAATAATTTGTTTAATTTAATTTTTTTTCATAAGATTATAGAAATTTGTAATTGTTAATTGGCGCAAATAGAATAAAAGCAAATATTAAGAATATATTAATATAATTATCAGAATGGAGGGTTGTTTTATAAATTTTCATAGTTTCGGTTCGCCAAATTTTGAAAGTAAATTATTAAATTAACGTACTCTTGACTTGATTGCTGCAAAATTATTTATGACATTCTTAACGTTAACACAATTTTATCTTAATCAGTTTTAATTTGCATCAAAAAGCGTAATTTAAACCCAGAATTCTGATTAAAATATTTTACATCCGCGTCTCATAAAAGCGTCGTCGTAAAAGCTCAATGTTCGCAGAGTCTGTATATAAAATTAAATGAAAATGTCCTTTAGGGTTAGGATGGAAATTTTTTTTTTCGCTTCATTCTTTGATGACTAAAATGATTTTTTTCCTTTTTGGTTTAATATAATTTTATTGCCTGATTTTTTTTTATTATTATTTTTGAAAATGAAATCTTTTAAAAAACTTCATATTTTTTTACTACGCGTTTGATTGACATTTATGACAACTTGCAGCAAATCTCGGATTTTGATAGAAAAAATTGACAGTAAATTTTTATTTCAAAAATATCTTTTTTAATTGAAGATTGATAATAATTATTAATAATTTTAAACATTATAAAAACATTTTTGATGTTATAAAAATCACTATTTATTGATTAATATTAATATTATTTCAATGAAAATGAATAGTTTTTTTTTAACTATATCATGTTATATAAAAATTACTGTTAAATTTTAGAATAATATGTGAAATCGGTTACTTATTTTAAAAATATGTATACAAAAACTGAATGAATTTAATATTTAATTATTCATGAGACCATACATGGTCTACAGATCGCAGATTTTCCGCACCTGGCGTTCAGAACACAAACACCTCACAAATTGACACGTACAATGCAATATTTTATCATATGAATTTTCGTATGTGGTCGTCTCGAATTTTCAACGGGACCACTCTGTTGAAAAATTAAATATTTTCCGTTTCGTCGGAAAAACGTGCAAACGTGCAATCAGAGAGAACTTTCGTGTTTTTCCAGCGATTTTTCCGCATTTTTACTTTTACTCTTCTATTATTATTATTATTATTTTTTTGTATTTCAGATGGAAAACGACTACGATTGCGGAAAACGAAAGACTTTGGTCGTGAAGTCATCCGGTTAATATTTAGCGCTCGTACACGAGCCGGTTCCGACGTTTCTGGCCGTTTTCCAATCCCGGGTGCGAATGTGTTAATTCGGTTGTTCGCGTGAACGCTTGTTATGATACCGCAACGGACACTAATTGGACACGAAATGTACATGCGCTTGCATACATTAACGTTTGTTTATTTATTATTTGTGCAAAGAAATTATCGTTATGACAACAACAATCATGATAAAGCTATGTTGAGGACCGATTTCATTAAAATTATGACATTGATGTCATATTAAAATCATATATATATATATATATATATATATATTTTTATGTTATAAATTGGACTTTTAACCGAATTTTTAAATTAAAAAATAATATTATAATTCTGGATGAAAAATAGAGTAATGAAACATTCTAGTTATTAAACGTCACTTTTAAAATGAAAATATACAAGTATTATTATAAAGATTTAAGGCCATAATAAACGAACGCTCTATCATCAGGACAGTTATGTTTAACCCTTATCTCGCGGGTCACATTATACGCGTTTACTATATTATGTAGTTTTCAATCTCGATAATTTTCAAATTTAGTAGTTTATATAATAGTTATAATATTATTCAAACTAAAATAAAAAAAATGTAATATAGAATTAATAACTTATTTTTTAATATATAATATTAATATATATATAGAGAAAAATAAATATTGAAAAAATCTAAGGAAAAATTAAAAATACATCACAACGCTAATCTTATCGTTTTAATCGAATATTTATAATTTATACGTAAAATTTAGCTTTGCATATAAAAAATTATCGCGATTTAAAAAAAAAATCAAGAAAGAAAGAAAAAAACAACGTCACAGAATTTCTCGGAATTTCAACGAATGACTTTTAATGATGAATAAACGGCGGACCTAATTGAATGTTATTTTGTATAATTGAACATTTCGACGCAATTTAGGGCCGTTTTTAGAACGGGCCCCAAAACATTAAATGTATATAATATTTTCGCTTTTCACGCATGCACAGCACGCACAAAATCGCGCGCGCGCGCTCGCTCACGCGAATCGAGTTAACGAGTACCGATAATCTCCAATACAAAATTAACATTATGCGGTTTAATTTTGATCGTGCCGTTATTTATTTGCGACCCGACGTTGCTTTTTATTTATTTTCGTGCGCCGCACGGCGTCCCGCACGACAAGTGTTTGATGTTTCTGAATATACTATGATCGATAACAAAATTACAATTCATTCTATAGATTTTAATCTTTATATATATATATATATATATATATATATATATATAATTTATACAGTATATATATATGTGTATAATACAAGAGATTTGCACCGTTTTATAAATTACGTCTCTTGTGCAATATGAGAACGTGTCGTTCATTGTACTGAACACAGTCAAAGTGCAATATCCAAAACTCGAGCACAATCTCACATCTGTACATTGCCAGATAAGTGCCATGGGGCTGGTTGTGCAGACTGAAAACTGAGGGCCAAAGACCAGAATCGGGACCAGGTTGGCCTTGGGCGGTCTTGAAAGCACTTAACTCGGTTACGACCATAATTTGGCATTAGGTTAACTTGCGAGTGGAGTATGCCGTAATCGCAACGATGCCACAGTCAAATATCTCATGGGAAAATAACCCGTGGTCCCGTCGGTACATTCGAAGGATCCAACTCAAAATTTCAACTTGTGGATTTCGAGGGGAAAATAAAATTATACCGAATATACGGAATATACGGATATTTCGACGTTTGCGCTCGACACAGAGCACTCACTCTGTTTAACTTTCGTATTAAAAAAAATAACAAGTTTATATTTGTACTAGAATATATTGAATGTTTAACTAAAATTAAATATATTTATATATATTTTTTTAATTACAAGGTAAATTTGATTATTTCAAATATTGACAATTAGGTTTAAAATTAATAAATTTTATCTAATATACAAAAAAAAAATTGAATTCATGTTAAAGCACACAGTTCAAATTCATAAAGGACAAAAATGCTTCATAAGTGGTCGTTTTTTAAACTTCCAATTGAAACGTTGCGCAGACCGTTCACAAAATTGGTATAACTTCTAAGACGAAGTGCTCGAGTTCGCGAGAACACTTTGTCCGCGGGAGTGGAAAAACTCAGACGAGATATGCATAACAAAGCGATTAAAGACGGAAACGAATCGGCAACGATAGAAAGAAAAAGAAGTGAAATTAAAAAAGATCGCCGTAACCTCGGGCGGTTTGCGTACTTTTAAAAAGACGTTGAAACATTTTCTTCCAACAACAAGTTGATGGCGAAAATGTGCATCCGTTAAATAATCGAGTTTCTACCGACAACCATTTGACTTTATAATATTTTCTCACTTTATATATTTTAATATGCCGGTTAATTAATTATAATATATTGATCTGTTAGGTATGATCGTATTTCATCAAAAATCTAATATAAATTAGTTCATCGATTCTTTAACTATATATAAAGAATTATTAATTTAAATTAAAATATCTTACAAATATATTTAGAGATATTATCACAATTTTACAAAAATAAATCAACCATAAAAACTTGAAAAATAGGCTTTAATTTATATATTATTGCTATACTGATTTATTTTGTCTATAAAATATGTCAATAATATATGGGTTCAAATATATAAGAACTACTCGACTTGAATACAGACAAGTAAACTAAATCATAGAACTTATAATATTTTACGATTTAGAAAAAAGTTATAATATTATAATCAATATTGATACTTTAACTTATTTTTAATTTAAATTATCTCTTTAGATAGTTCAAGCGAAAAAAAATCATCTTTCATATTATTCCATTTCCAATTAAGTCGACTTCCGGTCGTTTTAATAGAACGAACAATTTCGGAAGTCGGTTGCTTACTCATCGACAAAACTCGCCAACGTTTTTAGTTTTATTCCGGCAAACTTGACGATTTCAATTCACAACGAACCAGATTTTTCGCTTATAAAAAGACCCGATCGGACTGTTGGGAAAATGGAACGGGAAAATTTTCGCACCCTTACTGAAACTCGGCTGCCGCTGCACCCTCGTCGTCGACAATGTGACCTGAGCTTTAATACAGAACTCTCGGTTGGTAATTACCGAAAGCTCCCGACAGAGCCACGGTTTTATTACTTTCAGATTTATAGCTTTTCTACTCCCTTCTGGTTCCCTTTGTCTACCGTTAGCACCTAACGACCGAACGGCGCTTTCTTTCCTCTTCTTCTTCGTCTTCTTTTGAGTCTGCCGATGTGTTTTTTTTTTCTTTCCTTTCCAATTTTATTTCTACCGCCGGGTTTTTCGGTCGCCTTTCTTCTTCTTCTTTTTTCGTCGTCGTCGTCCTCCTTTTCGCCCCTCGAATCGAGCCTTTTCGTTTTCCGTCGGTCGTTTTATCTATCGTGAAAATCCGACGATTGTTCTATTTGTTCCGTGCCAATCGCTCGTGTTGCACTCGCTTTTCCATTTCGACATAATATTACATAAACAAGATGTTGACGATTGAATATGCTCTTCAAATATTTTATAAACTAGACATTTTTTTTTTGTGACGTAAATAATTCGTCAATATTGTCAACAAGTCAAATATTGGAAAGCAGGAAAAGAAAATATAAATGAACATATATATATATATATATATATATATATATATATATATGTGTGTGTGTGTGTGTATGTATATATATATATATATATATTCTACTACAAAATTTCAGTATTATTCATTATTCTGAACTAAAGTGATCAATTTTTATAGTAAAAAGGAAGACACGATGAAATCAGTCAAATAGATTTTCAAATTTTACAAAAACGGTTTTTAAGTAGATTTTTTCAAACTAATATATAAATATATATTTTATAAAGCAGATATATTTAATATACGATTCGCAAACAAAATTAAATAAAAAAAATACTATATTAATATATAAAATTGTATAATTATCAAAAAGAGTCAAGTGTTGACATTTAGAAGAAATAACAAAAAAAAAAGCTTATTGTTTTAATAGAAAAATAAAATTATTTTAAGGGTGTTACATCTATCAAACAGGGTGCTAATGATGATTCAATTTGAAATGTGACTCGTGTTTTAAAAGCATTGTTATGTTTTCGCCGATAATTCTCACCCTCAAAAACCTGAAAACTTTTTTTCAGCGCTAAACGGATTTGTCGACAACGATAATCCTTGCGAAATCTGTTTCATTAAAAATTTTAATTGAACTTCGAATTGAATAATAATAATAATAATAATAAAAATGTCGTATCGATATGCGTCTGTTTATAATTGCTGTTATTATTGAAGTTTAAATTGAAAATTATGATTTTTAAATATATTTTGAAACTATTCAACTGTTATATAGTTTGATAAATTGTAGTTAAAATAATCTAATCAATGAACGCTGTTAGATATACTTTGAAAATATAAGTCTTTATCAATTTTCAAAAAGTAATTAGAAGCTTATCTATTTCAAACTTATTACGATTTTCATATAAAAGTTGTACTATATAAATGATTACACAAATTGTAAAATAATCGTCTTAATTTTAAATTCATTGATTAATTTTTATTTTATATAATTTTCATATATTAAAATCAGAATTTTCACTTACATATATAAAAAAAAATAATAAAATATATACTTACTAAAAATTTTGCATTCAGTAGTAAAAAGAGAAAAATTCTAGTGTTGAATTATTATTGACATACCTGAAAAAAAAAGAATGTATTAATAATAACAATTTAAAATATCAAATTAAACATTTCATATAAATATGAGCGATTTATGATATATATATATATATATATATATATATATATATATATATATATATATATGAATTTATAAACGTTGAACATATTTTATAACATATCATATTCATACCATTTGATCCCGACGTACAACGGAATCATGTACACAAACAGTGCGCGTACGAATTTGTACAAATATATAATATATAAAGTGTTCAGAGACGTGTTTTGAGGCCCGTCGGTTGAATCGCGCCACTGTTACGAAACGTCCCGTCACAAACGTGTTAACTTTGCATACAGTTAGAGGAAAATAATGCGCGAATCGTGACTCGGTTACGTTAAACCAGTTATAACTTTGTGCAGGAAAAACCGCCGCCATCTTTTTTTTTCCTTTTTTTTTTCCTCCACATTATACACACGCATTTATATAAATATATATTCTTATAAAATAGATCCGCTTTTTTTTTTATTATTCTGTCGTTCTACTTTCTTTTTTTGTTTGAGCTTTTTGTGACTATTACAATTTATGATAAGTTGCGAATTTTGATGCTTTACTTTGTTGAGTTATCGTCTTTACAAAAAAAAAGGGATCCATTCGGCAAACATGTATTCTGAATGTGAGGAAAATTTATCAAAATTGTTCTGAATTACGTGTCTTTTCGTCTATATAACATAAAATATTATTATGTTCGTGCGAATAAAACGGAATAATATATGTATCAACATTTTTATATACAACATAAAATATTAATAGTGATTACTCTTATATCATATTATTTTATGAAAATTAAATTTTGAAATCGTATTTTTAATTGAGTAAAATTATTGAATACGAATCATAAAAATTTAATAATTATCATATAAAAATATTATACAATATTTTATAATGAATTTAATCATAATATTTTATAACATGTAGAACAATTTTAATTCATTTATCGAAGTTGAACAATATATACATACGTATTGAATTCAATTGAGAACATATTATATACACATATATAATTGAAATATATTAAAATTTTATCATAAAATATACTTTGATATATTTCGATTTTTTTCAATTATATATGTATATATGATATATTGCCAATTGAATTCATCACATATATAATATAATATAATATAGATATATGAATCAAAATTGTCCTATATATATTATAAAATAATTTAATTAAATTCATTATAAGATATGATAATTATTATTTTTTTATAATTCAATTTTTTTTTTAAATATTATAATAAGACACGTGGCTAATCAATATTAATATATAAAATTATTAATTTTTTTTTTCGAGAAATTCTATTTATATCCATTGTCCTATATAGTGCGATGTCAAATGCGAATTTGGAACGTACGTGCATTTCTCTAGTACATTCATATATATATATATATATATATATATATTTGTATGTATGTATGCGGTGCCTCGTGTCGGTTGTTATTTGTGATGGGTGTCACCGTGACATGAATAATGGTAACGGGTGTCGTCTCAGCATTAAATGAACTGAGCGAATTTAATTGAGCGATGGCTTCAAGTTCCAATCCTAACGGGAGTAGAACACTCCCCCAATGGTCCCAAACCGCAAGTGTCTACATAGTTATTTATATACATGTCTTTAATATATATATATATATATATATATATATATATATATATAATGTGTATAAATATATGTGAAATGCGTGTGTAATGGTCTCACGTATCTTATTTTGTCTAGGGTAGTGGCCCTAGACGTCGTTTACGCCCTGTTAGGCGATTTTTGGAAACGGATCAAAGACTTACTTTTCCATTGTTGTGCTCGTGATATATACAATATATACAGAATGTTCCATATTTTTGTCTCATATATCATGTTCGTCTTAAAATATTTAAAAAGCAATATATTTAATTATACTGATATATTGTTTTATCATTCCATATTTATAAAGATTAAAAATTTTTATTTTAGTAATCCATAACCAAAATTGTCGAGTTTAAATCAAAAATATTACAAAGTTTTCATGTCGAAAATGAAGTTTGATTTGTGTTTACATGGTTGCAGATTAATTTAAGATCAGAAAATCTTATCTCTATTTACAAGTGTTATTTTACACTTTATAATATTATATAGAAAGAGAATGGTAATTCATTACAAAGAAATTAATATAATTAGTCATTGTCGCGCATCGAATTTTCGCATTAATCTAAATGGCGACCAAAAGACACCTCTCGAATGCAAAGGATAAATATTATTAATATTTTTATTTTTAATTGAAACAATTATTATACTAAAATTGCTATAGATTTATATGGGACATGCTGTATATATATGTGGATGAATGAATTCTGTCATATAAGCATTTTTTACCCTCAAATTCGGTTACACTACAGAAAATAGATGGGTGAACATATTCACAGATTAAAGAAAGATATGAGATGATGACGAGCACATCAAGGATTTAATGCGATGAAGGAAATTAATTTATTTCAAATATTATATATATTAAAAAAATATTGACTCATTCAAATACACATTATAAATAATAATATTGTACTAGTGGATGGAAAAAAAAAATACGAAATCATCAAAAATTGTGAATTGTGGCACAATTTCGGTCACGAGTGTCGAATTAATCGGCGGGAATCGAACGCCGAAAGGAAAACGCAACGTTGGTCTCGTCATTGTCGATATATATATATATATATATATATATATATATATATATATATATATATATATATATATATATAAAGAACGATGGGCGGAATATGGGCGGACGGTGGTTGATATAAAAGAAAATTTACAATACGACAAGGAGGAAAAGGAGGACGACGATACGATTCACAATTTCTGACAGTTCATCCCGTTGGAGTGTCGTTCCGGAGAACCTGTCGAGTGCCTGTGGTGGTCGGATGAAAAACCGCCCCTCTTACTCCCAACAGGCAATTACCCAACTGTCTGGGACCCCCCTTTGCCGGGACTCCACGGAACAACTCCATCCCTTTTATTCTGGCCTTCCTCTCTATTTCCATCTATCTATCGTTGGAGTGGTCTCCGCCACAAAGGGCTGAGCCCGCGCAAGCAAAATTGACGTAAAAAGCTCCGGCGCGGACGTTTCGCAATTTGCCCGCAGCCATTTTTCGGAGGTTTTCCTTCGCTTTTTTTTTATTTTATTTTAATCAATGCCTCCTTCCAAAAAATATTTATATATATATATATATATATATATATATATATATACGTATAGATATGAAAAAGGTGACGACAGAGCACTTACTCTCCATTCAAATGAGAATGCGAGAATTTGGTAGTCCGCTCCGGATGGCCATAACTCCTCGAACGTCAATTTGCGCATTTTACTCAAATTTATGTGTAATCCTGTGAATTCGCATAAAATCAATAAATATTTATGTCGATAACATCGTACCTTTTCACCCATTTTTATCTCACCTCAATATTACAATTCTCATAATAAAACTTCATTTTTCAATACATGATATCAATTAAAAAAAAAAATCAAACAATTCTATTAAAAATAAATTTCAACAATTTGTATAGTAAATATTGCATTTTTAAGCGTAAACATTTACCGTTTCAATAAATATATAATATACGAACATTTATTGTGAATCAAATTATAAGATTCTCAATATTTTCATATATTTTTGCGCGTTTTATATTTTTCAATATACGTATATATTTCAGATGCTAAAGGTGCTTTTCAGCCGCAAAGCTTGCGTCTCGATGTGAAATCAAATAACGAAAATACCAATCGTAAAGTTGCATTTCTTATATTATGTACCGATACAGGATTTCTATTTACGACTAAATATTTTCTGCACTATTTTCTTTTTCTGTCAAGTTAGAAGTATATTGAAACTATTTTTATTTTCATTTTTTTTTATCAACTGTAATTCATTTTATCATAAATATACAAAAATATATTTGAAAATTAATGATATTAATATCATTGACATTAATATCATTAATGAAAAACGATGTCAAAGACCTCAAATGAATATGAAAATGAGTGTCAGTACCATTACAAATAAATATTCAGCAGCATCAGCAAAAAATACACCCTTCATTTATTGATGCCGTGCGAAAAATCGTCTTTAGACCAACTGAAGATTCTTAAAAAAATACAGTTTTTTTATGTATATTTATATGATATGTATATAAAAAAAAGTCGAGAAGTAGAATATGCGATCGGAAAAGATCTCGAGTTGACGCTTCGACGCCACATCGGGGGTGCATAAAATTGAATCGGAAATTACTGAAGACGAGCCTTCGACAAACAGATTTCAGCTGAAAAGAAATAAAAAAAAAGTGTCCGAAAGTAAGAGAGAGAGAGAGAAGGAGCGAAACTAGAACCGGAGAGTACGGAAAAGATACGATCGAGATAAGAAAAGACAAGAAAATAGAGAAACGAAAGACGTAGAAATCGACCGCATTCGCAATTCCAAGTGGGAAAGCGCGCTTTGAAAATTTTCCCATATTAATTCGAACGAAGAAAGAAAACTCGCTTCCGTTGTTTCATCAAATATTATTTTTTTATTATATATGTATTTTTGCTACAAGAATTACAATCATAAATATATATTTATATATATATAAATATTTAATTTAATGATGTTATTAAGTATATTTTTTTATAAATATGTAATAAAATAAATAGGAGGGTGGGGGGGGATGATGTGCATTAATAAAGTTGATTTTTGTTCATTAGTGTTGAATCGTCAATCAGCCCCCCGTTTAGTTTCTACGATTTGTGTTAACGTCGAGTTCTTAGTTTCGATCGCTTGATTGGAGGCTTTCACGGCATTCAATTATACGCTTGTCGGTCGGATACGGAAAGATTTATGAATTGGCCATTCCTTATTGATGACGTCGGGAAAATATTTTGCGGGGAATATTTTCCGGAATTTTCCCGCGCGACACGCAACATCGAAAGCGTAATTTATATATATATATATATATATATATATATATATATATATATATATATATATATATATGAAAATGGACGTCGTGTTCGTGAACGATTTTTATTTTTATTTATTTATTTTTTATATATTTTTTTTTCGGTTACTAACTACGTTCCCTTTTACTCTTTGGCCGTGAGGTGCGTTGAATGAGACCGGTGAATGAATGGGAAAAAAAATTGTAACATCGACGGTGCTACATCAATGTCGAATTTCACAGCGGTGCATCCTTTCAAACTATTATTGTTCGAATTATGATTTGTTTCACTAGTAATATTATAGTGTCTAGTAGTATATCGAATTTTATTTATACAAAAAAATATATCATTTTCTACATAAAATAAATTATATATTTTATATTTCAAATATGCCATTTTAAAATATAAAATGATATTAAACCTAGGATGATTAAAATTTGAACTGATAAGTTCAACCTTTTTTGTTCTTATGTGATGTGATTTTTCTGTATTTTTTTTTTAGTATTTTATATACAAAATATTTTAACTCACATATAAGAATTTGTTACATTTGAATTATATATACAAATTTTCATCATTTTACAAATATGGCTTTAGTAGTCAATGTACTTAAGTAAATAGTTTACCCGCTTCTGATCTAAATTATAATAGCTGCCTTAAGACTTTCAAAATTATATCGCTGTTTAAAGATTTTACTCAGTTGTAAAGTCGACATTTGATTCGATATAAAATTTCAATGATGAATAGTCGAAAGCCTTCTTAAATTTAACAAAAACCACCATTCGTCAAATCACCGTAGATCGCTAAACGTCAGTAAAAATATACGACTTTTATAACATGAAATGCGACAAATTTATAAAATAAGCTCAGAAGTGGCGTCGCAATTCAATGAAGTCTTGCAGTATTGAATCATAGAAACGTCCCTAATTTGGCGCAGTGTATATATTTGCATTGGCATCGTCGGGGGGTAAAAATCACCCCAGCCGAAGGTTTGTATTTTCAAATTATAAAGAATAGACAGAAATATTCTCCCCGGGCAGATTCTACGATTGCACAACATTGTTTCTCGAATAAAGGAGAATTTTCCAATTATAAAGGCAAACAGCGATCATAAAAAGGCTAAAATGGCAATTATCTAGTTTTATTTTAAACGGGGTTAATATATTCTATTATATTTGTTAATTCGCGTTTCGTTTGATTATGTTTACGACTGAATTAAATCGCATAAAAGTTTTTTTTTTTAATAAATATATCATATATATATATAATATTGGCAATTTAATCCGTTATAAATAAATATTAAAAAAAAATGAAATAAAAATATTCATAGCGAGAAAATAAATTGAATACGACGTTTTTTGATTTATTTGGACAGCATTTAAATGTATGCGCAGGAAAACTCTCTTTCAAAACGAAGTTACGCTTTTCAGTCATGAAAGAAGAAAACGAGAAAAGGACCCTGCATTTTCTTATTCAGCGACGAATGTATTATAATAAAAGAAAATCCGTTGTGCTGATGGAAAATTGTAGTTTAAAAATGAAAATGCTCCTTATTTAACGGTATATTTTTAAATTGAAATGCTTATAAATACGAAATAACGTTTGCTGAATTGATGCATTTTATACGTCGTGGAATAATAAGCGTTAAGACGCTGAAAATCTAGTGATCAATGAAAGGTTCAAAAAGTCAAAACTTTTCGATATTATCCGGTTGGTTATCGCAGGTGCGAATGTCTCCTATTTTCGCACGATGCAGTCTTAGATTTTTTCTTCTTTTTTTTTCTATCTATTTATTCGAAGATTGAATAACATAATCGCATACGAACTGCGCAAGGGAAACCCTTGTCTGCAGTGACAGCTGACACTGACTGCACCTGCCTCACACTACGGTCAGCAGCCGTCAACCTTTGGCGTCGAATATATAAACTCCCACTAATACCCGTTTTATACTTGCTCTGTCAATTTTCAACCCTCTCTGAGCATTAATTATTCACTAGATCATAAAATGCGCGTATATAAAAGACATCCCCCATAATTAAAAAAATATATATATCTATCAATATATTTATTTTTAAATAAATATATTAAATTGTTAATTGATTCGTATATTGTCATCGATAATGAGTAATTATGCAAAATTTCAACTCAATTCAATATTGAATAGCGATCGACAAATCGATTACAAGAATCCACACCGACAAACACACAAACAGTGAAAGCTAAATAGAAAAATAGTGCGCGCGTTTAATTTGAAATGCATGCGGTGTGACCGCCGCCTTATCGTAGCACGTAACATACCATACCATACATATTGGACAATTTTTAAATGGAAACATTCAATTCGACAAGTTTACTTTGTTCGTATCCATAACATCAGTCAATGTCAGCGACACAGCGATTTCTTTTCGAATCCAATTTATGTCTCAATATCTATCTACTTTCTTAGAATGTTCTCATTTATGTCACAAAATGTATGTATGTTCAGATTGAATCCATTTTTATACAATGTAAGATTAATGTATAAAATTATTTTCGTACGCTAAATATATATATAATATATTATAAACAACATTTTTATATTTTTAATATCAATTTAGATTATGATTATATAATCTATATCTATATAATATCAGAATTATGAATAAAAATAATAAATATTGCACCACCCAATATTTTCATTGAAAT
This sequence comes from Leptonema lineaticorne, assembly GCA_024500535.1. Taxonomy (NCBI): domain Eukaryota; kingdom Metazoa; phylum Arthropoda; class Insecta; order Trichoptera; family Hydropsychidae; genus Leptonema; species Leptonema lineaticorne. The sequence continues at coordinate 6,609,496 of JANIJI010000004.1, read as the reverse complement.
CGCACGCTAAAAAAAATATATAAATCCGCATACTTTTCATACCGACATGTATAAAATACAGGATGATCACAACACTTCTCATAATATAATCAAATTTTTTTTTAATTGAATAATAGAAATATGATCCAATTTTTAAAATTGACACAGCATACGTTTTTTTTTATAAATCAATTTCATACACGTGTATATTTCACGTTTCGCCATTTTAATTGTATGATATAACATATCACGTTATATAAATTACATTTTTCACATATATATATATATATATATATATATATATATATATATATATATATGTGCGTGTCAAAGTTATATTAAAATCGTCATAAATATAATCGAGCGTAACTATCATTAGCTTATTGCCTATGTTTTTTTTTTAATTATCATTATTGACTTTTATTCGTACAATATCATTAAAAAATAATCAATGATAGTAATGAAAAATGTGTTAAATAAAAATTACAATTTGATATTTCAATTATAGAGTTTATTTATAATAAAATTTTGAATATTTTATAGTGTATTATGTTTTTTTTCATGATATTTTTTTATATAATCTAACATCATTATCTTCTAGCGTTTTTCTCGCGTACTTTCAGAGTTCGCAATTAAGTTTTATATAATCTAGCATATATTTTAAATAAATTAATATTTTTAAAACACCCTGTACAGATTGACGTATGCATGCTATGTATAAAATGTGCAATATACAGGGGTGCACACCCCAATATTGCGCAATTATCAAAATTGAACGTCGAAATGTTGCGACTAATGTGACGCGCGTTGTTTTAATTTGACGGCGAATCGGTTCGAACGCATCTCAAACTTTGGCTCGCGCTAAAAACCGATTCGTATCTTTTTTCGCACCCTATATAGTATAAAGGGGAAGAAATTTAATATGCACCGATAATCCGGCCCTCCTTTTTTTTTGTATTATTTTGCGAAAGGAGAACGAATTTCACGCGTATCGCATGTCAACTTTTCTTCTTTTGACGTTACAAAAAATAAATAAATATATAAATAAACGCCGGGACAACCGAAGCGGAACAAACGAGACACTTGTCAGTCATCTGGACATCATTGTTGCAGTTCGAACCCTATTTTTCGAGGGAGAATGACCTTTGAAGGACTATTCAATTGCATGACGTTTGACATATGAACTTATCTTGGTGTTAATATTGAACAATAAAATAGTTCGATTGATGTGATTTTTTTTTAATTTTACTTTTATCATGAATTCTGTTTTAAAATTATATTGATTATATTTTTAATATATAATTATATTTTTTTTATTCGGAATACATTTATTTAAAAATAAATATGTATAAAATATTGTACTTGAGAATAATAAAAAGGAATACATTTCGGATGATCATTCAGAAACATATATCAGAAATATTCATACTTTGAGATTCCCCTTATAATTTTCCTTTTCAGCAACCCCTTTCATAACAGAGATGATGGATCACAACATGCATTATTTCAAAACATCATAATTTTCCCATATATACTAAGATTACTATTATTCATTATACATAAAGAAATATATTCTTTTTATCATTTTAAAATAATATATAATGATACCTATCAGTATATGAATAAACCTGTTATGAATATATACTTTTTAAGTTAGAAAAAAATTTATATTTTCTGAATAAGAGAAAAAAAAATAATATTGAAAAGGATTTTCTATTATTTGAATAAGAAATTTTAGATGCTTTTAGCAGTTTTAAATCCCTGAAAAATTGTGCTGAAACTCGTAACCTAAAATGATCTATAGTTTTGTTTCATTCACCATAAAAGAAAAACTAGTTTTAATAAAAATGTAAAATCTTAGTGATTTTTATATTCTTTTATATTTAACAACCATTTACAGCGAATATTTTTTCTAAATTATTCAATTTGAAAAGTTTTACAATATTAAAAAATGTACAAAATTTAAATAAAATATAATTCGATTATAATTATGTAAAAAAATATATACATAAAGTGATTAAACGATATCAAATTGAAAAAAAATACATTTTCGCGCAAATAAAATGAAGACAATTAAAAAAAATAGGCACCTTTTCCACCGACGACATGAAGGACAAAAAAAAAAAGGGAAGAATTCTCAATGCCAAACGATCCGCTTATATCCTTTCCGAGGCCGAGGCACCCGATTATTATGTTCCGTTAATGTTTTGAACGAGCGGAAAAGCTTTTAAAATAATCGTCTGGCAAATTCGAAAAGTCACCGTTACAATTCGAATATAATTTTCGTGTCGAAACGTTTATTTCGTCACTCTTTAGAAGTTTCTTAAATGAATTAAGTCGCTCGAATCACTCTCGAAAATTATTATTGCGAATCTGCCTTTTTATATTTATTTTCGTTTTTTTTTCAACTTTATTTCATGTACAGGAAAAATATATATAAATATAACGTTTATATTCTTTTTGACGCTAGATTTCTTTTAACTTTTCAGTATTTTATTTATCTGATGAAAAGTTTTCAGCCCTCTTTTAAATACTTTATCCTTCTTGTTAAAAAAAAAGCAATAAAATATACTAAATAAAAACATCACATTTCAATTAATATTAGATTAATTATAATAAAAAAAAATCTTAACAAAAATAAAACATTCATTATTTTATGTCAAACGCTGTAATAAAATTATTTTTATAATAATTTTTTTTTCACAATTTTTCTTTATAAAAATAATTATATTATTAATAAATATAAAATATTCACTATATTAAAAGCAAAATTAAATTATTAAAAAAAATTATATATATATATATATATATATATATATATATATATATATATATATATATATATATATATATTACTTTACATTTATATTCATTTATAAAATAATGCAAAATAAAACAATTTGTTATGAAAAGACGAATTAATATTTAAAAGTTATAACATTGAATCTAATTAATATTATTAACGTGAAATTAATACGTGATTGAATATTTTAAATTCGATTCGGCAAACATAAAGGGGGGGAGGGAAGAGTGGGCGGCTAATCGAGACTTAATTTCGACTGTAATAATGTTTTAGTTGAATAATTAATCTAAATTGAATCGCAAATTTTAATTCTGGCTTCGGCGTTAAACTTCGAAACGAAACCACGGTTAACTTTAACCGCATTTCCCATCGCCGGGCGCTTCTGAGGTAAATCGTGCGAGATTTTCAATGCTCGGTTAAAGTATTATAAATTCTTAATTATTTTAACGTTTGATAATTTAAACCGGCGCATGATTCTAATTATATTATATATATATATAAATTTAATCTGATATAAATATAAATTTAGAGATATTTCAAGATTAACGTTTCATTCACGTTGTCACATATTATATAATATATATATATGTAGAAAATAAATTAAAAGCGTCTAATAAGAAACGTCTGATAAACGATGTGACACTGCAGAAAAAAATCCAATTGTGTTTCTTTTATTGTGTTGTCTGTATTTTACGCGTCAATATATGAAAGAGAGCTCGCACGTGAGAAAAGTTTGATAGCTTTCGAAAGATTCAAATCAGATAAAGTCGATGTTTTTCGCGAAAATCGCTTGTAAACCTCTTTAACGCCCCTCGAGAATTTTCCACGGCACTTTCGAAACGGTGAAAAATCAATAGATTTTTTTTTTGTTTGAATATACTGAAAAATATACGACAAAATCGCAACGGTTAATCGAATATTGCTGTATAAATTTATATTATATATATATATATATATATATATATATATATATATATATATATATATATATATATATATATATATATATTATATATATAGTTATTATATTGACTATAAAAATCCGAAAAAAAAAATTAGAGTATGGCAGTGTCAATGACACTATTTTTCCGCTACACAAATTGACATGTTAAATATTTTATAAAATGTTGAAAACGACTGATAAAAAATATCAACGCCGAAAAATAATATTAAAATTTAATAAAGTATATGGATTTTTTGCTATTTATTATTCAAAATTCACATACTTTCATAATGTTATACATAATTATATTATATTAATACTGATAATCTAAATCTAGTATTTTTTGCACTGTTAATTGGTTTGTTTGCTTATCAAAATGGATTCTTGTAATCGATTTTTCGACCATTTTCCAATATATAACTGAGTTGATATTTTACATACTTGATTATTATGCTTAATAACAAATACACGAATCATTTATAAAATTAAAAATTAATTAATTAATTGATTTAATTCAAAATTTAAGAAATGTGCAGAGTATTAACATACATTCATCTTCCCCGTTATGAATCGTATTTATAATGAATAATAAACAAGTATATCGTCGTTAAACGATTTAAATATATAATAATAAAGTAGCGTATTTCTAGTCAGGCGTCGAACTCGAGCAATTTGTCAATTAACGTCGTCGCATATAAACGATCCATTTGTCATAAGTAAAGTTCTGTCGTGACGGTTTTATCCCCTATTAACAACTCAGAATGCGCCCGCAATGCTTCGCCAATGCTATCCATCTTTCCTACGGGGACCTCGAAAGCCTTCCTGGCCAAGGTCCAAAATGGGCCGCCCGTCGTTACGATTGTCGTAACGCCAGACAAATGTACACCGCGAAACGAACCGGCTTTGTTTTATACGTCGCACCCAATCCGCCCGTTGAAAAACTGCTTTAACTAGCGAATGTGCAAATTTACTGCATAAATAAATAAATAAATATATATATATATATATATATATATATATATATATATATATATATATAGTGTGGTTATGTGTAGTTCGTTATCGTGCATTATTGACTATATTGTTGTATTAAATCAAAGTGAAATAGTATTGTTCTCTATGGCAATAATATATCAATGTGACAGAATTTCTAAATAAACTACGACATACTTTTAATACGTTAAACAAGACTTGTAAAAAATGAACTTTTTGTTTACAACTATTCTCTAATATTTAAACTATGGAGTCACAGTTGTAAATAAAAAAAAAAACTCGTACAGTCAAAATTTTGAATGTTACATATTAACATTATATATATTTTTTGTTATAAAAATTACTACATATATATTTTGTATTAACGATATGAAGAATGATTGAAAATAGTCTTGCATGTAACTAATAGACCGCGATCGCCGCTTTGTACACCACTGATATAGATGAAAGGTTATCGAAAAGATGAATTCTATTATTTGAAAAAGATTATGGAAAAAATATAAATTTCAAAATTGAAAACGGATAACAATAGAAACGTTTTAAGAAAATATGCAAAATTCATTAAGTATCTAAGATAACCTCAAATTTTAATTTCCTTTCAAATATATAAATATTTATTATTTAAAATAAATGTTTTAAAAAGTGTATAAAATATAAAATATATTACTCAAAATTGATATTGAATCAAAATTATCTAAATATGAAAATTATATATAGGATATATATATATAAATATAAAAAAATATAAAGAGATATATTTATGAAATTTGTTAACATTACGTCTGTGATAAGTTTTCGCTTCATACATATTCCGCCATTCGCAGTTTTATTATAAGTGCATGTATGTGTGTGTGTGTGTGTGTATGTGCGTGGATAGATTGTAAACAAACGTAGCTAATCAGTCGTTAACGCGCAGTTAATTTAAACTGCCGCAGTTCGATTCGCAGTACCAATTGTTTACCTAATTATAAATATTCACTGTTTATATTGCGCAGACGAAAATCCGGGATTTTCACGCTGCACAAATCCGAATACAGTTTTACGCAAACTTTAACAATTCAACCGCCCCGTCTTATTTGATGTGTGCAATATAGTTAGAATATAAGGGATGCATTAAAAATATTTCCAGCATATTTAAAATGTTTAAATTCGCAGAAATATATAGATATTTTATTATAGAAATAGATTATATAATAATTTATATATATATATATATATATATATATATATATATATATATATATATATATATATATATGGAAATATATTTAAAATACTTTATCAAGAGTATTGCGTAGGGTGACCAACTTATTTACGTTATAATATAAAGTAACAAGATTTCGATGATGATGTGAAGAAAGGTCGTTAAAATCCCGACGACTATAAAAAAACTAAAAAATAGTAAAATGTCTTAAAGGAAGAGATAATTTACAAAACGAGAAATGTTCTTCCCGAATGAGGACCTTTGATTACTTTAGTGATATGTTTTTGAAAAATATAGTTTGCGTTTTTATATTTTCATTTCAATATGATTAATCAATGATGAAGCGGAAAATTTTTGAAAAATATGTGAAGAAAGACCGTCAAAACTCCGATAACTCCAAAAAAAAAAAAAAAAAACACGAAAATGTAGACAAAAACCAAAAATGACATTTATGATGATATAATTTACAAAAAGGAAGACGATTATTCACCATACTATTAATAAATTTAATTTAATATAAAGTCAGTAGATGAAGATAGAAGAAAATGAAAATTGTTTTTTATGAAAAAAAAAATAAAAACTCATTTTTGATTGTTTTTTCATAAAAAAAAAATACGCTACGTTGAACTATTGTATATAACTTACGTTTTATGAATTATTACCATCAATATAGAAACAAAACGTATACACGATTCTAAAAACATCCCCAAACAATAAGACCAATCGGGCGTATAGAAAAAAAAATCAACAAACTTCCTCCACCGGCACACGGGGCGAAAAGTAAATTGAATCATCAATTTAATAATACAACAATGTCAATTTTCGTCGTTTAGCCACGCAGTCGAACGCATTAATTAACTTAACGTGCGAGCCTCCACAAAAACTCGCCACTTTTTCCACGCATATATAAATATATTTATATATATATATATATATATATATTTTAATAAAACCACCCCCCTCGGACCGCGTATACACGTTTATATCAAATTTTTTACGCCTGAAAAAAAACTAAAAAAAAAAAATACATCGTCAACGACAAGCGTTTATATCGTTTCACCCCCTTCTAGAGAAACCGCTTCGTTCTAAATAAATGAGCGCTGATTTGCATTTTTCATTTTTTCCATATTTTTTTTTTTTAGTTTTATTTTTTTGGTGAAGAAGGCAGAAATGCGCCTTGCAGCAGTCACTCGGTGCTGATTAATGATTTCTGTTTGGACGAAGTGAAGCCTTGTGACCCTCTAGACGCCCCGGGGTGAAGGCTTTATGCTCAAAATATGTGCAAAGGCAACGCCCTTGTACCGAAACCAATCGCCATAATTAAATATATATATTTTTTACGTATATTAAAAAAAAATAAAATCCCATATAATAATATATTTCAAAATCGATTATAATAAAAAAAAATATTCTAATCATAATTTAACATTGTAAATTAAATTTTCATAAATGGCAAACCAATTCAAAATTTAATATAAACCAAAATCGATAAAGAAAATCCGAAAATAAGCATTTCAAAACGCAACTGCGTCGCTGTTCAACCCTCGAAATTGAATCTTAATATCCACTCTATAAACATGTCACTAATGCGGTCGACGCAGTTTTAAAAGGGGGGCGAATCTTGCAACCCTTCTTAGAATTTTTCGCAACATTCTCTAGCGCGATCGACATATTGAAAAGTATTAGGATTTTTCCGCGAGATACGCCAGGATTCAAAACCCGGTTCCAGTGAAATAACGGCTAATCTTATCGGAACGCGTGCGCCCTTTCAATCAGCACACCCTTTGTGTCTTTGTATGATCGCAGACCAAAGGGTGCAAGTGAAAATGAAATAATAAAAAAAAGACGAATTTAACACTCGACTACGCAAAATAATGATTATATGATCGCTTCGATACAATTACAAATTAAATATAATAGAACGAACGTCTCGGCGATTCTCAAACTTTTATTTAACTTGTCGGTTTGTCCGAGTGAATTATTGTAATCGATTTTTCTACTACTTTCCGATAGCCAATTGAGATGAAATTTTGCATTCTTGTTCATTCTCGATGACGATACACGAATCGATTATTTTTTTTTAAATATCATTAGCGTTCGATTATCGATATTGTTCGACACTCGATGAACTGTCAATCGAATGTATTTTTTTTTTGTGCTCTTATCCTGCGAGCACCCCTTAAACTCGTCCGACCTCATTTGTAAGTGGATTTATTTGCTCCGATATTGAATGGATCATGTTAGCATGCGAAAGACGGACATTTTTCACACAGCCTTATCTCTTCGGGTCGTACGTCTTTTTTACAGTCGAATACGGAAGGATTTCTTTTTTTTTTTCGGTAAAAAAGGGATGGTTTTGTTGCGAGCTATGACGCAATACAAAACTTAGATAAGAATGTTGCTTGTACGTGCGCAATTCGCTATCTCAAATATTTATACATATATTCAAGAACATATATATATATAGAAAGAAAATATATAGTGGAAAAAAACTATAAGCCTATCTTGTCCAGTGTATCTAAAAATTATCCAAACATAGATATTATAAGGATTTTTGGAGACAAATTCAAACAAAGATATATCGCAATCCAAATACTTCATTTTATTTTTATTTATCTAAATAATTAATACTATATATATATATATATATATATATATATATATATATATATATATATATATATATATATATGTGTGTGTGTGTGTGTGTACTTATTTTTCACGTGTAACGTAAGATCTAACTAAGACGTTTTCCCGGTTAACATCGATTCTTTAAAATACGTACTCTTTGTAGATGGGGGTGGTACTTTAAGATCTTTTTAAATAGTTTGCAGGGGTTGGCGGGATTTAAGGGTTATTTTCCAATGCCTAATGGTACCTGCAAGAAGAAGCCTCGCCCGGTAAGTGCGGAAACAAAAGCGCTTAGATGTAATGGCACTTGAGAAACTTTCGCCCGTATTTCGAGGCCACCCTGTACAAATGATGAATATAAATTATGCTAACCGGTATCCGGTGCACGTTTTATAACGCCTCGTTAAGACGTTATACGCGCATTTGTTTAATTGCCCGTCAATTATGCTATTTATATGGAAATTAATTCCGTGGTATATAAAAAAATACATGAAATATAGTTTTTTTTAATAGAATATTAAAAAATTTAAAATTATAATTTTAACACATTATCAAATTTGTTAGAATTTTTTTCACCGATTTTTATCAAAAGAATGAATATTTTATATTTATATAATTGAAAAATTGTACTTCTTGAGTGAAGATTGAAAATTTAAATTTTCAACATCGTAAACACATTATAGAAACATTTTACTATGAATTATAACATCTTTTACAATTTCATTTTTATTTTATATTAACTTATATTGTTTTACTAATTTAAAAAATAACTGAATTTAAAACAAATTTTAATATTAATTAATAGAATTACAATCAAACATACGTTAAAAAAAATGGAATTATAAAGAAATGTAATAAAATTATTTTTTCCTGATTACAAAACTCGTGGAAAATTTCTCGTCGCTATTATTTAATTAATTCAATTTAGCACTTTTTCTTCATGAAAAGAAAGAATTTCAGCTTCATTTTTGTCCAATTATAATATTAATAGAACAAAATTCCCTTTCTGTCGTGTACATTTAATTAGATTATTTTCTTCATTTATTATCCATATTTTTTATACAATATATATATATATATATATATATATATATATATATATATATATATATATATATATATGTATGTATGTATATGATATATATTATAATATCATTGTTAAACCCCAGTTTTAACGGTAGCAATTAATTAAGGTGCCGAGTAGTTAAATTTGTCGTTTATATGATAAACAGTAACCGCCTTTCATAAGGGAGGTGTAAAAACCGCCCCTTTGCAGATTTCAAGATCTCGCTAGACGTCATGAATATGTAAATTGAAGATTTCATATTTAAATAAATAAAATAAAATAAAATAAAAGTCTGTTTAGAGGGCAGGAATCGGGATTAGATTTACGCCCCGCTCCGGCGGCGGACGTGCAGAAACGCCGCTAGGGGTTGGGGTTTGATTTCAGAAACGCCACTAGGTGCATAATTTTGTATCGCGACAACGCATTTTACGTTTTCAGTAAATGTACACATCGCAATCGACTAGTGGCGTGTGTGGAATTTTGTTCAACATACAACACAAACAAATAAATAAATAAATAAACAAATAAAATAACAATCCAGTGACCGCTCGTGGAGTGATAGTTTTTTTCTTTTTTTTTTAATTTTGCGTGTCGCATTTTACGGAACACGTGTTTTTGCGCGGACGTTACGTGTTCGATTTTTCAATTTGTTACACCGGCGCCGGTTTTATGCGAACCGAAAAACGTCGTTTGTAACAAAACCAAACGACCGCGCACACTGTGACCGTTCGAAAAGGTGTCAAACTTGCACCGCAAAATTACGAATGCGCTTTTCGAATGCGCTATGTAAAATTTTTGTTTGTCGCATTCGAAACTTTTATTTTTGTAATATTCTAGTGCATTTAGAATGAGTAGAAATTGATATTTACTCTATTGCAAACAAAAAAATATACTATTGATTAAGTTAATTGTATATAAAATATATCAATTATTTTATACTTAATAAAAAAAAATCATTTTTATATGATTATTAAGAAAATTTTATTTTTGAATTAGATAAATGTGCTATTTTTATATAAATTCTTGAATTCTACTTAAAAATATACAAATATTTTTTTCAAAAAAAAAATGTGAACTTCTCAAGATTTTTCTGATATTGGATTTATTAATTTTATTAAATCTGAATTTCATGTTCTTTTTAAATTAAATTAAAATGATTTTTTCTAAGTTGAAACACGTTACAACATTCCGAATCTTTGTTATCTAACTTTTAATATATCGTATCAACAAAAAAAAAATGACTAAAAATAGATATACTTTAATAAGAATATTATTGTAAATTGTTAAATTTACGAATGCAATGGCGAATAAAGGAGTCACGGGCGCCCCTGATCGTGGGGCCGGAGATTAGAAACGACCCCAGCCCGGTTATAAATTGTATTATAAAAAGTTAACACACAATTCTAGGCAGAGGGGTAAAAGAGAGACGGGAATATATATATGTGTGTGTTTATATGCAGGAGGTATTTCACCCCCTTCGGAGAAATAAATGAATTCGCCGGGGGTGGTTTTTCCGTCTATCGCGCGCGCGCCGCCACTGCAACGGAATTTCTTTATTGTCGCACTTTCAATGTTGAACGCATAACACGTGTTCCACAATTGGTCCTCTGAATGGATTTATGCTGAATTTATGGTTTTTTATTTTATTTTCGAAACGAACGGGGGGGCATGGGGGGCGAGTCAGTGGCGGGGGATGAGGATGGAATTTGGGAAAAGGACGCAATTGCGCGCTTTTGTTCGACAATAATGTGTGTCTCGTGTGTTGGGATATTTTATTTTTTTTTATTATTCTAACCACTGAAAAAATTTTATTGACAATTTAAAATATTCAAAAAATATTCTTCATGACTTTTCATCATATTAAATATTACAAATATACATATTTTACAATAAATATTTTTCAAACAAACCATTAAAATTTACGATTTTTTTGTGTTGAAAAACAAGATATTATTTTTGTATTTTTTTCTTCGAAAATAAAATAATATATTTTCATAAAAAGACAAAAATCGTCGTAAAAATTTTATCTTAAAACTCCCAGACAACAAATTTGGATTGAATCCAAGGCAATCTCTTTAGGCAAATTACGACGTAATTTCATAAAATTATGATGGTCTTTCAAAAAAATAAAAATAAAAAAGTAGTTCCGTACTAATTTTGAATTTTTTAAAAGCATTAAATCTTTCTAAGTATTGTAAAATTCTAATATTTTTACTCTATATATTACTTTTTTATTACATAAAAATAATACAAATATTTGAAAATATTTTAATTTAAATAAAAATAAAAATCTGACCTTTGAATTAAAAAAAAAACATTTATATATAATAAATAAACAGATAAGGCGGGGTTAATTTGACGCGTTTAATTGAAACGTCGTTTTTAGTTACTCAATCGCGAAATCCGAATTGCGTTTATTAATTTTGTAATTAAAACGTATCGAAAATTTTCTTCGGAACTCAATTGTTTAGCATTTTACTCGGAATATCGTCGGAATATTATCGGCAACAACAATGTACACCTAATTGAAATTAATGGGATGCCAACAGGCGATATTCAAATAAGTTTTTTTTCCATCCCTTAACCGTCGAAACTCACCCTTAAAACCCTCCTTTATACGATCGATACGCGTCAATTTATTTGGTTATATCGAAGAGGGAAAATAATCCGTGAATTTGTCTCAATTAGTAAAGCGAAACGAAAAAATATCGACGATTTCTAATAGGAAAGAGTAAAAAAAAAATGAAATGAAATATTACAGATCGTATGTCACGTGATTTTATTTTCTTTTTTGTTTATGAAAACATTAAAATGGATCAGTAGTTAATTTTCATCACCTTTGTGTTGAATTTTATCCGACCGGAAAATTCATATCACAAAGCGTTTTCGCGTTATAAAGGTGCATTTTCTTGCACATGGCTTCACTAAGTGCCTCGTATTCTACGTCACTGGATATTACCTTAAGTATGAACATTTAAATAATTATATTACTATTTTTATAGATTACAATTTTAAGTTTAATATTTTTCTAATATAAATACGTCTTTTGATATATAATTTCATATAATTTTTTATTAGCTACCTTTCTTTTAAATGAATTTTCTTTATATATGCAATATTTTCAATTTATGAATTTATTTTTGTCGACATTTTCCTTCAAAAAAATTTTTTTTTTTTTGCAGAAAAAGCAGATTTCAAAAATCCAATATAATATATTGTATTTTTGAACAATCTTTCTATATAAAAATTTAATATATTTAGAAAACAATATCTGAAATCGAATTTATTTCATAATTTTAAACTCTTTTTAGAATAAAAATAACAAAATCATATTTTTCAATATATGAGACTAATTTTATATATTCATATGTCCTATAATCACATTCTAAAATTTCATCAGTCAAAAATTTATTCATCCCCATATCATAGAATCAAGATTTTTTTCACAGAATAGATTTAATTTTCAGTCAAATTCTATATTAAAATACAACTTTTTAAAGAAAACGAAATCTCAATCACTTGTATCGTTTGGCAACTGAGTATCGTTTCTCGCAATCGAATAGGTTTCGGGTGGCTGTAGTTAATAGGTTGGCGGATAATTCGATTTGTTTCATTTAATTTCATTCCTCCACTTTTCACCCCCAATTTTCCGCCACCCCTTCCCCCCGATTTTCTACATCCCCCCCCTTCTCCCTCCCGACGATAGACGGTCAATGAAATATTTCCAGCCGATGTAGCAAAGAAAATGAACAGCTGTCGTTTTGTTCGATTTCTTAATTAAAAATTTTCCGTTTTCTTGTGTATTTTCCATTCGTCTTCCTGTATTTTATTCAGTAATTAATAATGCGCGACGTAATCAGATTATTGATGAACTAATTATTTTATCGAAATTATTCGTGAATATTTAAGCATTATGCGTTAAATGAAATTTCAAATATATAATATTGAATAAATCATCACAAAACTATAGAAAATATTAAATTAATTTATATAGTGATAAATAAATCATAATTACTTTTTTATTTCCAATATTTTCTAAATCTGCTATCAAAATTCATTAAAAATATTATATAGTAATAGTCTAATCGGTACTGAATAAAAACTGAAAATTAATGATGTTAGAAAAGTTTTGTATTGAAAATCAAAAGATCAAAAGTCATCCATCAAAACTTTTTAGAACTACAATATGGAAGACAACTGGGAACCACCGCATTATATATATATATATATATATATATATATATATATATATATAATGCGGTATATATATATATATATATATATATTTATATATATATATATTTATATATGGGAATATCGTAAAGATATTCTAGTTTTCGATTTTTTCAATCAAAGTAGTCATTTTATAATTTTCTTAATATGATGACCTCTATTTTTGAACATATTTTATGAGAAATTGAAGAGAAATACACAAATTATAAATAGAACATTTTTTATGTAGAATTTTATGAGGAATATTTCGTACGTTGACATCTTTTCGATTTGAACGATAGTTATGAAGAAAAAAATCGGAAAATATAAAAAGGGAGTGGTTTTTTTTTATGAATATAAATTGGCAGCGATCAATCCTCGTTCTAACACGTCACTCAGAATATATTATCATAAAAATGAAACAATTAATTCGTGATAATTCTACAAAAAAAAAAAAAAAAAAAATAGTACTAGTCGCACTGGTATAGCACTTGCACCCTTTTGTTTCTGAAACATGCGTGCGTCACTCGAGCGATTTTCCTCAAATCCAATATAAAAATTCATAATAAGAAGTATGCTGAAAAGTTTCGCCGAGCGTATTTTTTCAATTTACATAACTCCATAGAAAAACGGCGACCGAAGCAGCCGCCAATCTAACTTCATCCACCAGTTTAATCCTCTTTCTTGATTTCAGCCCATATTCATCACCTGTCCCTGGTATAAATAAAACCTTACTCTACACCATAATATATATATTACGTATATATATATATTGAATATTTTACAGTATAACCCCTGTAACGAATAATCCGTCGCATATAAAAACGGATCAAAAGCGCTCAGGTCAAATTTGCTCTTACTTATACCATATATATATATATAAAAAAAATGCGTTATAAAATATATATTAAAAATGTTATATATATAAAATATATTTAATAAAGTGAAAACTTTTAACGAACATACCGAACGAATGTAATTATCTCTTTTTCATATAATGGGTTTAATGTTGTGTATATAACCTTAGAAAAGTACCGGAGAGGATGAAAGGATATACTGGGTGAAAAGTTTTTCTCTATGAGCTTTTCGTTCCGCAATGGCTTTTACTGAACTTAAAATTTTTGACGATAATTCAATTATATCAAGTTTGTTACATTCAATTTGTGTTGAACAGTTTTATATACAAATACAATGGAAATTGCTGTTTATTTTGTGATAAACGCTAAGAAAATTAATTTTAATTTAATACAATATATATAAATTTTGAATATAGTCTTTTTATTATAATACACTAAGTTGTTAAAAAATGTTTTCAAGTCGTTATCTTGAAACTTTCTTTTATAATAAAGCAAAAAATTTTAGTTGAAAATACAGAGAAAAGTTACACAATGTCATATCAAATGAAAATGAATGCTTTAGAATAAAATCTATAGAATTTTAAATATAAAAAAAAAGATTGATATAAGTAGACATTTTATGAAAATGAAGAATTCAACGATTTTTTATCCAACCAAAATATTAATTTATTAAAAATATCACAATATTAATTATTTTTACTAATAGTTGTAATTGTTATTTGTTGTCTCGTTTATGTGTGTTTTGTGATGTTTCGAATATCTGCATATAGAAATTGTGCTTCATCTACACTATTATTGCAATCATTTCGAGCGTAACATTCGTTTCCGTGATGCACTTTAGACGCTTAAACTGTTTATATTATTTCAAACGGTGCACATGTTGAACAAACACACTTTTACAACCCAAAAATACGCTTTGCACAAGTGCACCGAAGCGCGAAGATGCCCCCTGCCCCCTTCGACGAACCATCACTAAAAACGGGTCCACATCAAAAAAAAAAAAAAAAGAAATATTTACATTTTAATAAAATTCCAAAGCGAATGGATGGAGTACGAAGTTGGGTTGTTGACATTGAAAATAGTGCATGTTTGCATCTCGATCGCATCTGCTTTACCCCAAAAATATTCGATGAATGTATGCAGGATGATTCGCTTATATATTAAGGGGAACCGTGGTTAGTTTCAAAGTCTTAAGACCGTGGGTTGCTCGTGTGTATGGGGTATTCCCGAAAAATTTTTAGGGACTATGTAATCAGGGGACAATCTCTGCATCTTGTCCGACCATGTTCGATGTTGCGTAGGGTCGTGAAAAGGCATCCCCTATACTAAATGCGTTTAATAAAAGCCACCCTCGACTCGAATCGTCTTCTGAGACGGGAACTTCCCGACACCCTCCAAAGCTTTATACTATATATGAGATTGTTACGCATAACTTAATTCTTATGGATGCTTCATGTTCGAAAATCGATGGGCGGTATACGATGAGTGAGTCGTAAAATTGAACGAATTTACCTTATTTTCCATTGTTACCCCTTAATGTTTCATATTTACGGGGGAAGATTTTACCGCGTATCAATAAAATTGATTTATATCTTCGTTTTATTGAACACTGATTGATTCTGCTGAATGTTCAAAATTATGATAATGAAATTCTTTTATATATATATATTATTTGTTAAATGTTAACAATGTTACGACTTTCTTGTTTTTCTATATGATGCTAAAACATGAATCTAGACCCGATAAAAAATTGGCAGGAATCCTTAGAGATGTGGTCAACATGGTAGCAAATAATAAGATTTTGGATAATATTATAAAAAAAAACAGAAATATTGAAAACGATTAAATTAAGAAAAATTCGATACCTCTGTCATATCTTAAGAAATGATAAATGCAGACTTTTCTAGATAATTTTGGAATGAAGACGTCAAAATTCATGAGTTATAAAAATCTTCGTCATCGGTTCAACTGATTGTCAATAGAACTCTTTCAAAGGAATCTTTAGATGTGTAGATTGACAATCTTCTTAAGAAAATCAAAAGAAATATTATTATGTGTATATATGATATTTTTCCATTTATACAACAATCTCATATATATTTGACGTCAAATTATTATTTTTAATGTTCTCAAATCGATTCGTAAATATATTCAAACTGCATTCGAATATATATAGAGAAATTCGAAGCCATAACTCCAATATCCATCGGGAATTTATCCTCATATCCATTCGTCCGTCTCTCCACATATATCCGTACAAAATACCATTCAATAATTCCTGTGAAACTCCTTTCATTATTAGACTTAGAACACACACACACACACACACACATATGACAGTATATTATATATATATATATATATATATATATATATATATATATACAATGCCTAGATATATGATTTTAGTGTGCCTTTCAATTCCCCGCCCTTCCGCCCCTCGAAGAAATGCTTCGTTAGGCGATTGATTGAAAAAGTGAGCACGTCGTAATTAAAAACGGCTCATCGATAACGCTTAACGCCGCCCATTCCGCCGCCCTTCCATTTTCTGCGGCTTCGTTTTCTTTTTTACCGATTTTTTTTTCGCATTTTATATATTTTTTTTTTCCGGCTCGCCTTATTTATCGCCAATATATATTCAAATCGCAATTTTTCCTAGTGGTGCGAGAAAATTAAATTTTTCCAAGTCGAAGCGGCGGCGTTTTAAATCAATCGCGTGTACATTTGCGGAATTTCTTGTATATTATGGACTTTTTTAAAGTTATATATCAATATTAATATATTATAAAATTTCGTTGCATTTATATTAATATATATATATTATATCTTCAATTAAAATACTGATATGTTGCATTCACTTTATACATATAACATTATATATCTCAAAATTATATGCAATAGGACAATTTCTTCAACAGAAAATCGATATAAAAATTACTTCAAAGTATATAAAAAATATTTTTATTATAAAATAGATAATATTAAATATTATTACAATATAAAATTGATAATATATTAAATAAACATCAACTTATTGCGATTCAGTAACGACAAACCGATATATCGATTCTTCAGCGAAATTTTCATAAAATCGCTCATAAAGACCGCCATTATTCGATCTTTATATGCAATTTTATGAGACTTTGCGGTCACTTTTAAAAAAGTTGTCCTCGGATAGGATAAGCCAGGACATGCAGCATATGCTATCACGTCCTCTACGTGCACTTACACTATGTACGAATAGTGCATAATCGTTTCGCGTTTCTTTGCCCGGTTGGTATCAAAGGATTTATATCGGTGGAAAAAGTCGAACGACAAAGGATATCCAATTTCGTCGTAAAATTCAAATATGTTTATGTTCCGTTAAGAATTTATTGAGTGAAAATTATGCGATTGTTATATAAAACTAAAAGTCGAGATACGACGCTCGGTTAAAAGTTTAATCTCTCTTTGATATTAATTCAACTCGGAATGTTTGATAATTTTCTGTTCTTTCGGTAATATAATAAAATGGTTATGAAGAAAATCATATTTTCATCTATATTATTTTTAATATAATAATAGTTTATAATAATCATTTTTTGATAAAATATTTTTTTATATAATTATATGATATAGCTATATAGTATATATTATGGAATAGGATTTCACGTGTTATTTCTCCTATCGTATGATCAATGAGATCCTTTGGGAAATTTTCCCATTTTTCAGTTTCCGTTCACTTTATTTACTCCAGAGTTTTTAAAGTACATTCTACATTTTGTTTACGTTGAAATATTAATATTTATACACTAATATAACCGGCTAGTTTTCGAAAACTTCACTTAATAGTGTGATAATATATTATTTTATTGTCCAGAGTATTATATTTCATTCACACACTATATATTTTAAATTTAGTATTGTATATTAGAAAAATATTTATTTTTTTATATGATTTAATATATAAACATAATACTACAAATCATATCTGCAATAGCGTAAATTATTACTGCATCGATCCACTGTCATAAAATATGAAAGAATATACCGGAAATAAGACTGAAAATGTGACTCGCTTAAGATTGATCCCGTCTCTGGAATATCTTAAATCTTTCAGATCAGAAAGAAATACTGGCAATATCAGCAATACATCAAATCAGTATCCTCGGTGGTGCATAATGGACGTTTTATTTGCGTACTTTAGCTGTAAGTACTGCGAAAGGGGAGCAATAACGCTGTAAATCCAGAACTCACCCCCTCGTACCGGAAGTGAGCGGAAAAGCCTTACATTTCGACTGCAAGAATAGCCGTGAGTATTCGAAACACGTCGCATCCGGAAAATTGCCATGAAAATATGATCTCGGACCGTTGTAAAGCAATAATCTGCGACTGCAAATAATAAAAATAGTGCCGCCCTAAAGAATGCCGCCCTATATTTTTATACTGTGCGGATGCGGCTTAATGTCGCCGAATAAAAGCCTCCAATAATATAAAATCAAATTTATTATGCTTATTATATACGTAACGATTTTTCTGTGGAAATGTTACAAAATATAAATTAGCACATCAAAGTGCAATTTATAATTTACTGCACACGGTCAATATATATGGGGTTGTTGAAAGTACAACAGGTGTATTTACATAAAATTCATTATTGTATAGGCGATAGTTTATGCTGTACTATAATTTCATGCAATCATTATTCACATATTTTCATGAACAAACACCGTGCTTCGTTTGATTTAGATTTATTTTACATATGTGCTATGAAAATTTTTATACCTTAATCAAATTTATTACTATATTATAAATGCAATTTTAAAGCGAAAATATTTATATAAAAAAATTAGAATAATTTTTCATATTTTAACAACAGAAATTTTATGAAGATTTTTTTATTTATATATTTTTTATATTGAAATATTGATGACTATATATTAAAATATACATTTTTTTATTAGAAAAATAAATGATATAATTATATAGAAAAATATTTATAAATAAAATCGTTGGTATTGTTTATTCGATCAAATATCAGACATTGCTTAACTTCAACGTTGACATAAACTTCGTTCTCATAACATTATGTAAGATATCACAAGCTCCATCATTCACACCCTTTGACCTCAAAAATAAAAAAAAAAGACCACCCCACACAACAACGCGCGCACGTCTCGTGAAAAAGGATCACAATAAAATCGCAGTCGTTTTCCATTCACATTTTCAACGCAGAATGCGATCTTATTATAATCGTACACAATAATAAATCGCATACGGCTTTTCTTATCGAGCAAAGGACCCACTAAATCATCGAAGCCTCCTCACAAAAGCTGCGGATTAAAGCTTGGCGCGCATTCGTACGCACTCGACGATAATGGAATATATTCATGGTGAACCATATCAACCAGTAGAGGAAATAAAAAACTCCACTTTTTTCCCCTCCCGTTAAAGTACGAGTATGTTTATTTAAAAAATGCGCGGCGTAGTAAAAAAAAAAAAAGCTCAGCCCAAAAAGCCTTCGTTTTGCCCTCATTGGAATTCATGGGGTGATGCGTTTGACGTGAGGCGTTTGAGTGACGCCTCCTACAGGCGCCTGATAAGCGCCATTGCAGAACAAAAACAACAACAAAAACAAAAAAAATAAAAAAAGGCAAACAACAACCGGTATTGCCCTTCTATTGCTACGCTTCAAGATAAGCTCAATGAGTGATCATTGGCTGCGAGTTGAGGTGAAATTGTCAGATAACGTCACGAAGCAATCGCCATGATGGACTCGAAAAAGTTTTATAAGCGATAATTATTCACAATTTTACTAAAATATATATAAAATAATAAAACTAAACTAATATATAATATTCGAAAACAATAACCGTACGATCATCGTGGACAATATATAAATTATATTGTTTATATAAAATATAAAAGTTTTCAAAATGTGGCCCGCCTAAAGAAAGCGTATTTCTTCGAAAAATGTGACACTGTGGCGTTTATTTATATACATATATATATATATATATATATATATATATATATATAGGTATATATATATATATATATATATACAACGTTTTGCGGTTAGGAAAATGGGGAAAATTTTGCTTCTTTTAAATTCAGACGACGTGTCGATACGTAACGTCAAATCTGAAACCGGTAAACTTTTATTTGTTTTTCATTGCTGGATATTTTCATACAACGATATGTTAATGCCATAAGAGAGAAAGGAGGCGCGATAAGATCGTTCTGGGATCACATGATTTTTTTCCTTGAATCCATACGGCGAAGACGAGGAAAAATATACGTGTATATAAAGAAATGTATATATATATATATATATATATAAAGAAGGAGGCCACGCAACAAACAACAAAAAGGGTCTCGAAGTATATCGTCCGCATGGGACTTATAAAAACTCGTGTTCGACCCTGTCCACATCTGCAGTCTGAGTTCATAGTCCGCATTTTGACAACATAAATAATATTGTGAATAAGTAGTATAAAAAAAAATGAGCGAATCTTTTAGTCCTATTCCTAGCCCTACCCCAAACCCACCTCCCCACCTCCCCATTCCCCTTCCCCTCCCTCCGTTGACTATTTTATAAAACCTTTTTATTTAAATAAGTTTGTTTTTTTTTTTTCACATTCGTGAATAACTATTGTAACCGTCTTGCAATCTGGATAATGGGAAACGATGGAAAAGTAACAACAATCGCCGACGAAAATTTTCTCAGTTTAAAACGCGTCTCGAAGAGCAAGTTTTTTTTAATAAAATAAAAAAAAAGTTTTTCCGTTGTCTTTTCGCAGATCAAAAACAAATTTCTCGTATATATACTGAAAGAAAAACTGTTGAATTTATAGAAAAATAATTTTACATAAAAGAAATTCTAGTTTTTATATTTCATAAAATAATATTATATATTCAGATAAAAGTGTTGATCTTACATTTTATATTATTATATTTAATTATTATTATTTTTTTTGTATATAAAATAATCAAACGAATATTCATTAAATTTCTTGATTTAACGTGTAACGCACAGATATATTCAAGTATCGATTGCGGTCAAAAACTAATCGTCATCAAATACAGAAGGTGTCCGATTCGTCGAATTAAACGAGCGGGAATTAAATTCCCATCGAAGGGCTGAAATGAACCTTCGAACGTCCCTCGGGTTTAACGTATAGAATAATACACCAATGGTTTCTAATATTATTTTTTTATCAAAAATTATATATATATATATAAATGTAATAAAATTATAATTTTTATAGTGTCTTAAGGTATGACGTTATTTTTTTTTAAATTTTATTATGATAATTTGAATTATTTACGTTTATTATATATTTTTATTTAAATTATTTATAGATTAATCATTCATTATTAAACTATTTAAAACATAATAAATATAATAAAAATACGACGATAGTTGAACGTAATATTAAGAACACTGATTCAATCGGTACTTTCTAAATATAGATTTTGGTTCTATTTTATTGCGGCGTATTTGCTGTAAAAATTTAAATATTTAAAAGGAGCAGTTTAAGGAGCATCGACATGAACAATTCAGACTCGCTCCCGCTGGACATTCGCACTTCAGGATTCGCCATAGAATTTCGGGATTAGCCAGAGCGCGACGCACACACACACACACAAACAGACACACGCTATACTAGAGAGGCACACATTCGGTTTAATAATATGTAAATTGCGGCAATTGGCGGATCGGATAATGCCGGCCCTAATTGCATTACACGACTCTATTTTACCGGCGCCGAAACGGGGATTTTATTATTTGAACACGTAACGAGGCCTCGAATTCGCAAACCCTCACGCCGCGTCCGATCGACGTCGTCGTCGTCCCGGCGTTTCAACCGCCCGACACCCCTTTTTTTGATTTTGGACGGCGCCAAATCGATTACGACAGTTTCGAATTAATTTCGAGTGGCGAGAGTGCAGTAGCTGCGTCGCAATAAACTTCGATACGTCTCAACGAGTTAAACTCAATCGGCGATCGAAAACCTTTTTTTTTTCTCTCTATTATTATTTTCAATCGGTAGAGTTTGAATGTGATGTCATTACTTGATTTTCTATTACTATTTTATCATCTTCAAAATAATCGCCATTAGATATTATTATAATAATGACAATATTTCTTTCACTTATATAAACGTTTCGGGAACTCAATATTTGAGATCTTCTAGTAATGCACTTTCATCTAATGTATTCTTGTAAAATGACGGCCATTCAAGATTCTTTTTACTATTGTGAACAGAAAAAGTCACATGGTGCCATGTCTGCCAAATGCGGAGATTGACAGAGCGCCATGTATGGTGAATTTGAAGTGGCAAATATGATTCTATTACAATTATATTATTAAACTTACCTAACAATGTTGATAATCATTATGAGCTATATTGAATGTTTAATTTTTTTTTATATAAAAGAATAAAAATTTTGCTCACTTTTTGAACACACCGTGTATTTTAAAATAATTGCACGTTAAAAATCTTACTTTGAATCACACTTAACTCGTCAATAGTTTCAACGGTTCTCACAAGAGTTTTTCAAGCGGAAAAACTCGTCCGTTTTTTCACTCGCAACTCGTAATAATTTCGCCCGTTTTTATCGTTCACGACTAACTTTCAGCACGATTTATCGCACGACTCATCTCTATATTAAATTGTCCAAGCAAAAAAAAAAAAAAACAACAACAACAATAAAAAAAAACATACAAATCGATCGCGATAAATAAAAGCTCGAAACTTTTTACTCGAAAATTTACTGCACTCGGCGCACTATAAGCATCGGTTAAGTGCACTCGGTTCAACTCTTGAGACGAATTCGATCTTATTATTATTATACTTGCAGTTAAATCTATATATATATATATATATATATATATATATATATATATATATATATATGGATCGTTAAAGACAATTTGTTTTGTGCTTCCGTATTATCCGGTCGAACTCGTATAATCGGATTACAGACGCTTATTCGGTTATTAACTACGACAACGGCTTTAAAAATATTCGTTTAAAGTTTTATTAATAAAATTTATATATTAATAAACTATTATTAAAAAGGTATATATATAAATATGTGTGTATATAATACAATGTATAATCGAAAAAGCGGCAGAATCGATAGAATTCGGCCCGCCGGTGAAGCGTTCATTTCTTTAATTCCAAAGATTTATTTGAAGGCTTTTTATTTAATGAAGAAAAAGCCTTTCGGCTCGAAGATTACCACTTGACTGGTTGAGCTCCGAGCCTGTGAGAGTAAATCGCTTTATCCTTTTTTTTTCTAAGGATATTTCTTTTGAAGGGATCGACTGTTGTTTGTGCCCACTTCACAGCTTCAACAGTTCGACGAAAGAAAAAAAGAAAGATATTCGAAAACGGCAGAAAATTCGCCATCGTCGCCAAATAATCAGGATAATAAAAAAAAAATCAAACGAAATCGACGGACGATGTGTTTACATTTAATTAAGCATTTTAAATGTGAAATCAGACGATCAAAGGATATTTGGGTTTAAGTGTGATTTTTCAAAGGACAAAATCGATATCTTTCTCTTTTGAAAATCATCAAATTTATATCATATACGATACTTATGGATATAATTATGTTATATAATTTATTTTAAATCAAATATATTATATTATAAATATAACACTAATTATTAAAATGATTAAAATAAATGCTATTATTTAAAACATAATCTGTATATAAAAAAATATAAAAAACTAACGATTGTTTTGAATAAAATATATAACACTTGATACTTTTGCTATTTGAATTTTCACAAAAAAAATAAATAAATAAACAAACAACACCATCAAAATAGCAAAAATACTTCATTTTTAAATTTACCTCTTGAATTTCAAAAAAAAAACATTCACACACACACACAGTATATAAAAGCTTACTCCACTAGAAAGCTTTTAACCCCATGGTAATCGCACGATACAAACGCACGCACACACATTTTTTTTATATATTTTAAACACATCTATGAATTCATTTCGCATAACGGTTAAACGCGGCCCCGCGTTTTGACAGAATTCGCAACACCGTAAAGGCGACATATTTTACGGGGCCTCCCATTATTATTTTATTTATTTTTTGAAAATTCGCACATAAACCGCCCGCCTAGCAAAAGTTCATATATCATAGTTGATAAAGTGTTGAAGAATGCGCTAAATAATAATATTCATCTTATTTATGACCGGTCTGAAATATTTTACCGTGAAAGTTGCCGACGTACGCGAAAATACGACCATTATCTTCGTATTAAACACGGTACGTATATTAAATACAATATGACTAGAAAAAAAATCAATATTTTTTTATATTTTTTTAATCGACCATAAAGCAATAAATATTTCAGTGATTTTTTCCGTTACATTTACTCGTATTAGTAATATTATAATATATTAGAATTTTATCGTTGAAACAATCTAAATTTACAACATTATAAATATTATTATTTTGCATATTCATTAATATTTATTAAAATTCAATATATTCATATAACATGACTATCAAGTTTATTTTTATTATGAGCTGAATCATTCTGATTATAACATATTATCTAAAATTTTCAATAAATATATGCATCATCATAGAATTATATTTATATAAGAATGCATCGCATTATAGTTCTAAAATAAGGTCCAAGATGCATTTTCTTCCGTATAACTAGATCACATTAGAGTAAAAAGTTAACTTAGTGTATATGGAAGGCTTTCGCGCTGATCGATCACGATATAACATCGCATATCCATTAGGCTAGTTTCGCTCGAACACTTCGAAGTGACGGCGAAACTACCGCCCTTTAACCGCCCATAATATTCTAAGACCGCACCCTTGACCGCCTAATTCAATGTTCGATTTAAATATTAGATCATTATTCAATAACGATATAAAACACTCGATCAAAATGCGATATTCGTGTTTTGTGATTAGAAAATTTCAATCATATATAAAAATAATATAAATATTTATATATAACAATTTATTTAATGCATAAAATATATACGAAAAAGTTCTAATATTTTAGATTTATTCAACTTGTTTAAAATTTTTTTCTATCTTTGCCAATTTTATGTATATATATATATATTTTATTTCAATGTACATACTGTAACGTAAAACAAATAAAGGGTATAAAAAAGTATGTGATGGTTTAAAAAGCTTTTAGTACCCCCTTACGTTTACGTATCAAAATAAAAGAAAGAAGTATATATCAAAGGATTTTTCTGTTTTGAACGGACTCAAAATAAAAAAGATGTTTCAAAAATAATTTATAAAACGTATTTATACTTTGTTCAAATCGCTGAAAATCGTATATATCTTAAAAAAAAACAAGCGTAAAATACTAATTAATTGAAATTTGTTCGTTGGCGCGACGTTCACTTTCGAATTGTCCTATTGACGCTATGCGAAAAAGGACCTGTTTTTTTTTTTCGGGAGAAAGTGAAAAAAAAAATGATAAAAATAAACGAAAAAGGTAGACCGCCGTCGATTTCTTCGATTTTTCCGCCACCCTTTTTCATGCCGCGCCCTCGGAAAATGCGGAAATAAAACAATAAATAAATACACGGGGAAAACGAAGTTGCTCGCTAATTCACCGAGAAAAACTTTTGGCTGTTTCATTCGTTCCACGTTGCCGATTTCGACCCCGGCGTTGTCCTCGAAAGCCTTTTTCCACTCACACTATTTCAGATCAAAAGGAACATTCCAACACAGATATATATATACATATATATATATCCCTATCGACGTTATTTTATTACGAAGGGACTTCGAAAAGGTAACGTTTTACTCTTACTAGATAAAATAATATGGTTAGCAGTTATAATAAATTAATATAGAGTCGGTTTTCAACTCGATATTTAATCAAATACATATTTTTTTATCATAAAAGTTTTAAAATATATTAAAAAATATACATATTAAATTTATCTATTATAATAAATGAATAAAATTTGTATTTATGTCAATTTTATTTTACAATCTTAAACTCAACATTAACCTTTCAATATTGAATATAAAATATTTAATATTTTTGTATAAAAAAAAATTGTCAAAAATTGACAACTTTATTAGTCGAATTCTTAAATAAAATCTTAAAGATTGGATCAATCAGATTTATTGGATTACATTTACAGTATTAAAGTGTTATTGTGATGTCAGATATTTACAAACAGTTCAGTTTATAGATAATTGAGCAAAATTAACCACAAAACTAACTAAAATTTATTATTTAATTCTTTAAATAATTCACAGTCATGAAACATCAACATCAACCATTATAATATATAATACTTCATAACTGATATGTTTGTTTTGGTATATATTATATAATATATTAGTCGACATATTGTTTTGTTTTTTGAGATATGTCTATATATTATATATATATATATATTTTTTATATTATATAAGGTCTGACAACGTTTCATCAATCGTCTATTTTGGATTTTATTAATTCGAAGTGCGTGTTGTAAGTCCGTCGTAATGTTAAACATTTGCTTAGGTTTCGTCGAGTTTGTGTAATCCCAGATTACGCAAACTTTATCACTTGCCTATTTACATTGCATATTTAGCCGAAGGGCCTGTTCAACCCCAAAACGCGGCCGCACTTTAACTCATTATCAGCCGTTAAATATTATTGTCAGACAATCGCTAATAACGTTAATATTATGGACTATTCGTGTACGTTTATATCGAATAAATGTGGTTAAATTATTGTTGAAAATCGTAATATTTGATTATGAAAATATAAATTTTTAAATAATGATGTATATTTATTCAATATAATTGAAATATATATAATAATTAATTATTTATTCATAAATATTAAAAATGTCATATTGAAATTATTGTTTAAAAATGTATTCAAATCAACGATACTCAATCTGTAAATTCATAAGATATTTAATATAGTCTTAAAAAATAATTAACTTTTTTATTATAAAAATATATATATATATAAATATACATATATACATGCGATCGTTTAATTATTTTAAACTTCAAAACAATTTCGCTTATATATTATACAAATTTACATCAACCTTTATAAGCAATCGTGTGCGTGCGCTAGTGTTCACGTAACGGCTGAAAGATTACCGGTGCTTTAAAACACTCACCTGAGTCATCCACTTAACAGACTTAATTTACTCATCTGACACAAACACACACACATATAATATTATATATATATATATATACAGACACATATATATAAAGGAGAAATAGCCGGGATATTTTATAAGTTTACTTAATTAAACTAAGGACAAAAGAGAGCGTCACGGTCTTCTTGAGACCTGTTTTACTGCATAGTGAAAATTTAGAACGAACGTGAAGTGTTCAAAACCCGACTCGCAAACACCGCAAAAGTTGGCTTTTACGGGCGTCGACATTATTAAAATTCGTTTTTGTCACATTATACACTCCAAATATATATGTTATAATACTATAAATAATATAATTTAAATTTAATTTATTTCATTTAAATCAAAATATTTGTTATATAAAATAATTGTGCATGAATTATGAATATAAATATATATATATGCAGTCGAATCTGATTAGTATGTTTGTCTAAATAATATAAGACATTCAAAATTTTTTAATTTTTATTTTTTTTGTTTAAAACGTAGAGCAATTTCCATTGATGTCACAATAATCAAACTAGACTGTATAATCGATTTAAATAAAACATTTACGTTCAATTTGATATATGTATAAAAAGTACGGTAAAATATTCAGAAATAAAAAAAAAATGTTTTGAAAGTTAAGTGTAAAGCTAATGACTCAATTCCGTAAATAATCGCGCTATTTTATTTTACACTACATAATATTTTTTTAATATTCATATATTATATAAAAAATATTTATCATCATTTTTATATGTATATATATATATATATATTGAATAATTTTGTACAATTTAATTATTATATACATATATTTTAAAATTAAAAATCAAAATAAAATTCATGTAATAACTATTATATGTGGCACTATTTTTTTTTCCTTAAAAGTTGAGACATATGGTTGCGGATCCCTGAACAACTCTAGTTCCCTAACGACTGTCGTAAAATCCCGCATCGAAAAACGTTGGCACGCGAGCGCCGACGGCAATCTTGTCAACTCAGCGCCGTTTTCAATTTGACAAAGGACCCTTTAAGGCGCCGTTTTGATGCCCTTCGGTTTTTTTTTCACGTCCCTTTACGACGTCGAAGAAAAAAACCTGCATAACATTAACGGCAAACTTTTAACTGTTGTCCCGTTCGCGCGCCGACTTTTGAGAAGCGCTGCCTTGTAGAGTGCAAGCGTGGGTCAATTCGACCCACGGGACTCGTGTATCCGAGTTACATTTCTTTTTTTTTCAGTTTTCGCGACCCGCCTTTATTTACCCCTGCAAAAACTTAGATATTTTGAATATTTTCTATTTTTCACCGTAATTCAATAATGCTGTTCAAATTTAAAAATAATTTATTAATAATAATTCAATTGAAAACCGCTGTAATTGTATAATATATACAATTAAAAAAAAAATTACCTAGCGTTAACTTAGAGTAATTACATTACATTTATTAAAACCATTACTCATTGTACGTCTTTTTTCAACATTGGTTAATTTGAATAAAAACCATGGCATGAGAGCACGCAATTACGGCGCACGTCGTCGAGTTGAAAACCCCTGCACAGTTGCAACAAATCAAAATAATGTGACAGAATATTAAATCATCATCGGACAATCACTATTATTAAGTTAAATATGAGCATTAAAACCGTGCACTTGGTAATAATAATACGCTATAATGACGTGTTAATGTTTCGTTCGAATCACGTTTAACACGGTTGATATTATTTTTTTAACCCTCTCAATGACGGACGTGCGAAAATTAATTTTAATTTTTATTTATTTATATATTTTATATAATAATTTAAATATATAGAAATATTATTCGATTGAATATAAAAGATCAAATGACAAACTTTTATATAAAAAGGTTGTATAAAATAATATCAGTTTCAGTTTATCCACGTGTTCGATCCCTTGTCGATATATCACGAAAAGTACATCTTTCATTTTCGGAATTTTCCGGATTTTTTTTTTAATCTAACCCTCACCTCCACGCACACTATTGTGTGTGTGTGTGTGTGTGTGTGTGTGTGTGTGTGTGTGTGTATAGAAAGGAAATCGGACAAAAAGTGCGTTATACATAACCCTTAAGTAAGTGTCACATCTCGGGGTCGGGTATTTCAAAGACAGTGGGGCTCCGGGTCGAGGCCTTTCAACCCTCGAAAGTGGAAGGGCCTCGCATTCCGGAACCCCGTGAAAAACCGCCCAAACGCCCCGCCGTCGACCTCCACGTTCACGGATGAATGTACCGGAAATACTCCTTCACCTTCGTGCATTTTTTAAAGGGCTTCCCGAACGCACCGACAGCAGAAATATTAGGCTGTCATTCCGAAGAGAGAGATATGAGAGACCGCCCTTATCTTCGGCCCTAAACTTACTCGCCGCCCGTTTCCGCCCTTGCAAAAAAAAAAAAAAAAAAAGTCACCCACCTCTACAACTTTTCCGTTTTTGTGAGTGATGTGTGTCGAACCTGCACCAGGTGAATCAATTTTGGCTATTTGTGGTGCTCAACGCGAATTCATACCGCTCTTTTTCTTATACAAACGGGTAACGTATAAAGACGCGTTCACACCGTTCGCTTATTGAATTGTGAATCTTTTAACGCAAAAATATATAAAGTGTACAAAAAAAATAGTATTTCTTTTTTTAGTTTTATAAATTACAATAATATATTTAACGTATATATAAATTACAGTAATATCAAATATAAAATAATAAAACTACCTCTTTAAAAATTCTAATGTTACTTGAAAGTTGTGATTTAGTATCTTTTTTAACTCACAATCAAAATGTGTGCTTACCTGAAACAAAAAAAAAAATATTTAATATTTTTATAATGTGTAAAGAAATAAAAATGAATTATTACATGTAATAAAAATATCTTATTGATATATATATTAAATTTAAAATACAATTAAAGAACTTTTCAAATTTATCCCATTAACAATTATTCAATATAAATTACAAACTCTTTGAGAACCATCATAACGTAAACGATCTGTATGTAAAGTTTTTGAAATATTTGATATTTCACTGCACTCTTGTAAATTAAAGTTGGGTAAATCAAGTGGTGCTTTAGTACAAAATTCGCGACATAATAATATAATGACGCGAATATGCATACATATATATATATATATATATATATATATATATATATATATATATATATATATATATATATATATATAATAGTTTAACACAGTGCTTCTCAATATGTGAAGCGTGAGAAAATTTCCAATTATAAAAATTAATGATATTCGAACCTGTGATCATAGAATCGATGTCATTTATTTTTTTTACCGTTAATGATATAATGCACTGATAATGCTGATAACACATACTGTATAAAATCCAGAAAATTATCCCTTATTATGATATACAATATATATATAGGGGGGTCGTTTGTTTAATCATCGTTATCGTTGAATAGGACACGTAATTGCATTTGATTGGCATTGTTATTGCATAATTTACCCACGTACTTGTACTCATATATATATATATATATATATATATATATATGTGTGTGTGTGTGTGTGTGTGTGTGTACATTAGAAAACTTGAATAATAGACAACCTTCACCCTTCCACATATGAATTGGGTTGTTTATATTATATAATAACGGCATGCAAATATAAAGCTAAAAGAATTCCAAAGTGATAAGTGCATTTTTAGACAATTTTATATTGTATTATTCAGTTTATTTCGTTTGAATTATCGATGAAATCTATTTTTTAAGAAAATTTACTTTAATAATTTAAATAAATATAAATATCATTTTGATTTACAAATTAAATTATATTTTAATTAAAAAATATTTTTTAAATAAAAAAAATATATTAATAATCAGTGGCTTTCAATATATAATATAATATTTTTTTATATATAATATAAGTATTTTTAGCTATATAAACATCGTATATAACGTAAATAGATAATAATAATTTTTCATATTTCCTATTTATTTTCTACCTATTTTTCCACAATGATTATGCACTCGCACCCTTTAGCCTCTGATAATTTAATAGTAGAAAATAGGAGGGGGGGGTGGAAGGAGGTTAGGTTATAGGCAATGTTTGTTTTCGGTTCGAGGCTGTAATTTTGAGGGGTTCAACGACGACCGGTTTATTGTTGTGGCCAACACGAGAACGACGACTGCAATGGGGTTTGATGGAGGAGGTTCGACTGCTTGGCTGGTCGGATGAATTTTGAATTTCATTCTGTATTGTCAATAAGTCAGGGTTCGTTTAGCGTCATGTCGCTACAAAAGGGTACGCTTTTTAGATCAAAGCCCTTTCAGCGGCTATAAGTTCACTTTGTACCGTTAATTCGGTTAATTTCGGTCGCGGTTAGTTAACTTCTCACTTTCGAACCTAAAACGGTTTCGATTCGAAATATATAAAAAAAACACAAAGTTTTTTTTTTTTTTACTTCTCTCATCCCACTTTTAATACAATGGATCGTAAATTGAAATCTTGTGTTTATTCTTGCGTCGCTGCGAGATAAATAAAATTCACCATATTCCAACTTCCTTTCCCCTCACTTTTAGAATTTGTGTATTTTGGCAGTTAAATTTGCGAGTGGCAATCCAGAGAGTGTAGTAAAGTCACAGTTGATGGGTAGATTGTTAATGGTCCTGAAGTCTAGTCCTTTAGAAACGCTTTAACGTGTTGTTTGCAAAGCGTAACCAATTGAAGTTACAAGAGCCAAGATAAGAAACAATGTGACTCGTTGTTCTGGGGTTAAAGATTCACCACGTTTTCTTTCAAGTCATACTATTGTAGAATCAATTTATTAATTATTTATACACAGCTAAATGGTGAAAATTATAACAATTCCAATATATGATATTATATATAAAGATTAAAAAAAAAAGTTGTAAAATAAGTAAAATTTAGACCATAATCGAAACTTGGAATCCTAGTCTGGGATGCTGATCGAATTTTTTAACGCGAATTCGTTCAAATTTAATTATCGAAACCGGAAAACCGACTTTCTGTTCCCGAAACCGCTGAATTGGTTTTTCGGTTCGATTTTGAAATTAAATTCTAACTGGGCAAAAGCGGAGCGAAACGAAAGATTTCGCTCCGCTCCATTTGTTCGGCTGAGTTGTTTTACAAACGTGAAATATGCACCGAACGCGATATGTCAATCGTTAAATTTAATCAGCATTCTCCCTTATTTGATAACAAAAGGGTTGAATTTCGTTCGACTCGTATAAACGTTTATGACGCGGTTTATTGTTATCTTACGAAATACAAAGCTTTTTCCGCCCTTTTTACTAAGCTGTGCTCTTTAATGTTATCGCTGCAACATGTGCAATGTCAAATCCGTGTACATTATTTTAATTTGCTAATATCATATTAAAAATATATTTATATAATATAACTAATATTTTTACCTTCATAATTTAAATTTATTATACGAAAAAAAAATATAATTTCATATTTTAACATTTAATATACCTCTACTGTTTTGTGATTTTATTAGAATATACGAATTTATTGAACAAATTTCTAAATCTAAAAAATAGTATATTGATTTACACAATCGTTTTATCCTTCCGTGTTTGTAAGGATTAAAATTTTTTTGTATTCCTTCTAACAAAATTGTCAATTTTAAATCAAAAAATGTTTCAAAGTTTCAATCTCGAGAATGTAGTTAAATTTGTGATTACGTGGTTACAGACTAATTTAAGATTAGAAAATCTTATTTTAATTTAAAAGAGTTTCATTTTATACTTCATAATATTACATAAATAAAATATGAGAATTATATTACAAAAAAAATAATAAAATAATCTCAGTCGCGTATTATTTTTTCACAATAATCTAAGTGATGACCAAATTGCACCTCTCGAGTGCAAAGAGTTAATATTTATATTTGAAAAAAAATGAATTCGTGTTTAAAAAATAGAATAAGGAAAAAATCGTGAAATAAAATATTTTGCATGTCGGTTTCAAATAGTTGATTATCCGCATCAAATCCCTAAGGATAAAACACACTGCCGAGGAGATAAAATTAATTAATTAAACTACGGACTTGGGAGGGGAGGGGGGAGGAGTGGTAAATAGGGGCAGCGTCCCTTACGAACATTGCGCCCTTTTTTTTCCCTTATCTTAGCGTGTATGCAAATTTGCGAAAGACTCCTAACTATGCCACTGTTTTATTACTTTCGCGCAGGCATGTTTAATTTTGAATATTAAACGCTCAGTCATAAGGAGTTTTTGGACTTAATTAAAAGGGCTGAGAAAATTCTGAGAGGGGTACCACTAATCGTCTTAGAGAGAAAGGAAAAGGGGGGCTAAAACGTCCCTCTAACCCTCCTCTCCTCCTCCTCCCCCTCCCCTCGTTATCACCGGAAAATTCTTGAGCTTCTACTTCCGTATTGTGCGATAGTTATGTCGTCCAGTTGCATACTTTTAGTCCGAGAGTCATTTGCAATTTTAATCTGAAAGTTATGAAAAAGTAAACTCGTTTCTAACTTTACTCGTATAAGTATTTAATTGGATTTGACCGCTTTGCGACTTATTTAGTATTGTATTTTTATTTTTTAATTAAAAAAATAAATAAAATATTTTATTTAAAATTTTATTATTGAAATATTTCATATAATAAAATATAAATAATATTAGAATAAACCATATTCAAAGTAAATTTCAATTCATTTCCATATTTTTATTAAACGAATTAATATAGTAATTTAAAGTGATGTTTTAATTAGAAAAATCATACATGATGATTTTATAAGAACACAATTGCTAAAATAAATATATAAAAATAACAGTTTATTTTTTAACCAATATTTTAACCCAATTTCATTATATAGACATTTCAAATAAATCTAAATAATTGACAAACAATATATTTGATATAACAAAAATAAAATAGCGAAAAAATAGAGCGCAAACGGAAAAATTTCGATCACGTTTCATTATTTACTCTTCTCGCGAGTATCGCGGTCCGTCAGCGATGCGTTTTTTTTTCCCCCCGCTTTTCTCCATTTTCCCGAACGCCGTTTTTCCCCTTCGCCGCGCGCTCCCCTTTCGTTTTCCGACTTTTGATACAATGAAATCTTCCCGGACTTTCCAGACGCCGTACATCGTTTTTTACGATCGTTTAGAACTATAAAACGTTTCGCGTTTATATCATACAGAAGAAGCGTCTCCCGCAGTAGGTTGTGTGCACACGGCCGCGCAGTTAAAGTTAACAACCTCTGGCTGCCAGTATAAGTATGCGATGCAGTAAAAATTTAACAGTCCCATGTCCAAGGAAATGAGATGGACGAAAAATATATATATATATATATATATATATATATATATATATATATATATATGTGTGTGTGTGTGTGTGTGTGTGTATGTATTTTTATATTATACAAAAATATTCTTTGTTTATCCAGCGTGAACTTTCAGTATCTAAAGATACCTGGAATAAATTGTCCAGAGGAAATTTCAAAATATCTTATGCCAACTCTTTTTTTGAGTCACAGCTATAAATCTAATATGACGTGAAATATTTTTATATCTCATGATAATAATAATATATAATTTATAATGTAAAAATTTCAGTATAATAAACGTTGGATTGTTTGTTGTATCATTTGTATATATAAATTGAAATTTTAAACTATTATATTGTAAAATAAATATATATTTAAAAAAAAATTTTCAGTTTTTTTTAAATACAATTTTATTTCTCTAGACTAATATTCAATATAGTTCAAAATGTTTATCAAAATATTCAATATACTTGACAATATAACAACAAAAAAATAGTAACAATGAAAGCAATAAAATAAAAATTGAAAACATATTTTAGTATATTCAAAAAATAACAGAATTTGTAAATTTTTGTCAAAAAACAATATTATAATGTTGTCTCAACCTTCATATTCGCTATATATGGCTCCGTATGACTTTTTTCTATTTTCAAAAATAGAATCGTCGTTTTACAAGTATGTATTGGTTTAAATTTTATCGCTAAAAGAGCTCAAAAATATCCTAAAGATCTAGTTTTGTAAATATTTTTAAGATTAGAAGAAATTCTAACATAAATATAATAATATCTAATGGGAAATATTTTAAAATAGATAGCGGCAATGTAGGGAAATAAATATTTTTTTTTGTAAAAAAAAGAAACTTTTTAAACACCCTATGTACATACGCACACACAAGTGGTATATAACGTAAAGTTTATATACTGATATATTTCATTATGGTGAAATGAAATGCGCCGAGAAGTATCTTAAAAGTTTTCAGATCTCGAAACAAATTTAATACACGCGGTTTAAACTTCGCTAAGTGTGCAATGGTGGTTCAACTAGAAATGAATTTCGCAAAGATTACAAAGTGCATTGTGCAAGTTTGACTTTGGCAAAACACGAATGCTATCCCCCCGATGTGATTAACGAGTACAGTTTTGATTTTGAAATTTTAAACGAGATTCACAAAAAAAAAAAGAAAGAAAAGCTTACGCGTAAAAGTTTTTCCAAAAGCGCCTCTTTTCCCATATAAAATATTGTGCAATATTTTCTAATGAATCGCTCAGACGATTTGAAGTGAATTACTTAGTCTCGGAAACTTTTATGCGATATTGTAATATCTTTATTCTAAAAAAAAGGTGTTTTATTTTTTAAGATGAGAAATTTACTCTCTTCACCAAGAATCGAGAACGCTTCACCTTCGAACTTTACGTTTAACTTTTGCAATTTAATCATTTTGAAATTCTGACCGTCATTGTTTGAATAAACTATATTTCAGTCATAAAATTAATATTGATATTATTATACATTTAATTTAAAAATTTAAAATATTTAGAATTGACAAAATTATAATTTATATTTCATGAATTTTAAAAACAGCCCCAATCCGACAATTCATGCATATTTCACTGATTATAAATAACTGTTTCTCGCTGTATTTTTTTTTTATTCTTTCAGAAAGCAATTCATCGCTCGCGACTTTTGATTTATTCAAATCAGTGCAATCCTACATGATGAAAGAATAAGGAAGACCGAGTCCGGAGACCTGAGGGCTTAAAGCCCATCCTACAGATCCTTGCCCACCCTTGCAGAGGAGTCCGCCAAACGAATCGCCCCCAAGAGCCTCATAAATCCGCCCTTTCTCCTTGGGGTGGATCCTTACGTGATGCAAATTTAAAAGTTCGCTCAGGAAACGATTCGTACGGGACGTATGGATTCAATTAAAATTGTATTACTCGTATATTTTGAGGCTTTTTCGTTCAATTAATTGCGGCTCTGTATACATATATATAAATATAAGTATATATGTTTATATACGGTATGGAAACCCTTCGATACGGTCTGATTTACGAGAGTTGAACCGAAATGTATTCGAAGAAATTTACACCTGAGTCGCCATTAAGCGATGCGATTTTACGTTATTTCTGGCTATTTAATCGCGCGGTTAAATTGCGTATTATGTTTATTGCTTTTCATACTTTAGTTAAATATTGAAATTTTAAATTTAGGTCAAAGCGATAATTACAAAAATATTTTTTTTTGTTATTCAACAATAATAAATTTATATATAAATTGAATATATTATAAAAATTAAATTTATATTATAATGATAAGGTTAAAAACATGCCAATATTAAAATTGATACCTATGTGAATTTTATTATACACATTTAAATAATATATATAAATTTTCATTTATAATATCTATAATATAATATTGAAATAGTTCATTAATTTTTAAATTAAATTTGTTTTATTCTATATATAGTTAAGATTTCTGATTCAAACGATATACTATAAAATATAAAAAATTAAAAGTACTAAAACATTTTGAATCCACTTATAAAATATATTTAAATTTAACTGATATAGTATATCAATATGTTGAAAAAAATTAAACCAGATTTTCAAAATATTTTTTTTTTCAAATTTATATGAGATATCCATTTGATATTATGAAATATTTTTCGGATAACATAATCTAAATATTTTATACGATGCATTTTGTTGGCTTTGCATATATACAAAATGCATTGAATAGATCACGCAAGTCATATAATATACGACTACGACTCTCTTTGGGGATGTTCAGTTTGGGGGGGATGGTTTTTGGTCAGAACCTGAACGTCCTTTTGGTCATTTTTGACGAGAGGCCTCCTAGAGAGCGGTCGACCGCATCCCTCCATTAGAGAATTTCTATTAATCAAAAATGAAAACCCGACGAAACACACAGACGCCCATCACCCATTCGGTTAGTTTACCACCTATACGTTTAAATCGGACGGTTTAAAGAAAACCGGGAACGGTCCCTTTTGATGTTGGTCCTATTCAATCGGCCCTTTTCCGTAGCGAGGATTAGAGAGTCGCCGTGAAAGGCGGAAAAGCCTTCTTCGACTTTCCACTTCAGCGATTATACTGCAGTTCACTGCATCATACTATATAACATATATATATATATATATACAAAATTTTACAATTAGTCGCAATAAGTGCAATATAAAATAAATTGTATAAATGTTCAAATATATCATAAATAGATAAATAAAAATAAACGTATATCAAATAATATAGACGATATTTTTTTTTCATTTATCATCATAAATCTGATTTGATAATTAACTTAATGTATTATATTGACTTTGATTCGAAATAATTATATAAAAGAAAAATCGGTACACAGTTTCTTAAGTGATAAAGTCTCGATTATGAAACGAAAACGAGAAAACTAATAGTGTTTTGTCGTGTATATAGTCACGTATTCAGCTTTTCAGCGGTGTAATTACAAAAAAAAAATAAAAAATAAAAAAAATAAAACAACATAGAGCGAACGGCAAAAGAAAGATAGAATGCTGAAAAACGCTGAAATACGAAAAAGCCAGAAAATTCGCGCTCGCTCGCTCGCGTGCAGTGAAACATCCGCCGACGGCCGAATCAAAGAGTCCATTCTACACCGGAGTAGAAAAAGGAAAGATAAAGGAAAAGAAACGCGAAACGGGGGGAGGGGGGGAGGAGAGACGAGGGATCGGGAGTGGAAACGAGCGAGTCGAACTAGATGGTTGGAAATGGGAAGGAGGAAATAGTAATTAACGAAAGAAAAACAAAAAGTCTCGAGTAAGTCTCCGAGAGACGTATTTGTTCGCAGCTAATTAGGAGTAGGAAAGAGAAAGATTCGTTAAGACCGTGTCGGATAGAAGATGGGATTCTTTTTCAGTTTCTGATATTTTTATACTTTAACGCACGTACCACGATAATCTTTCAGTAATTGGTAACACAGTTTTATGTAGATATCAATGTGCATTATATTTCCTTAATTTATAACAATTACATATTATATAATAGTAAACGAATATAATTATACTATATTTTAATACAACTAGGATGAATGTTGAGATCTTTCGAAATACACACGTTTTTATTATATATATTTTTATACGTAATAAATTTAAAATATTTTTGTAAAAAAATCACTTTAAAAATAAAAAAAAGAAAAATAATAAATTCTAATTAATTGCAATGATGATTATAGAAAATAAGTATATAGACTAAAAGTATTGTTTTGTTGCGTTAAAGTCAATTTTTTTGCAAGTGAAACCAAAACCAAACTAAATTTAAATCGTAAATGCTGAAATATTTTATATGAAATCATATAGTAATAAGTAGAACTTCGATATGGCAAAAATCTATATTTTGAATTGTAAAAATCATTGAAGATTAAATTGTGAAAATAAAGTTACATTTGACGAAAAAAAAATGCTACACCACCACGAACCTTGCAATAAAAGAAAAGAGAAAAGTTCACGTTGATAAGCGAAAGAAAACGTCAATTTTATTTATTTTTATGGCTTTCGAATCTTCCGGATGACAAAAAAAAACGAGTCGAGGGTAGAAAAAAAATGAAAGCGGCGGCGACGAGGGGGTTGAAAAAAATATATATATGGGTTTCGATTCGAAACTTGACAAGTGTCATCCGTTTGTGTAGGCTGTGTTGTCAACGAAGC
This sequence comes from Leptonema lineaticorne, assembly GCA_024500535.1. Lineage (NCBI taxonomy): Eukaryota > Metazoa > Arthropoda > Insecta > Trichoptera > Hydropsychidae > Leptonema > Leptonema lineaticorne. Next base: position 6,569,677 of record JANIJI010000004.1, on the reverse strand, counting down.
TGAAGTGTAATGAAAAATCATGACGTTCTGAAGCGAATTTTAGAGCTTAACCGTTCCCGTCGAATCCGAGTACGAACCCGAAATGAAAAAAAAAATTTTTGGTCGTAATTATTAACGGTTTTGTGATTTTGGAAAAATTTCTTTAAAAAAAAAATCCGGTTTAAATATAATGTTTTTCGTGTGATTAATTTTGAATATTGAAATCGTATTTCAATATCTGAAAAAAGTCAATATGTTTAAATTATTTCAATATAAGTATTTATCTTTGATAGATATTGATAGCTAATCATTAAAATCTATTTTTTTTTCTGTGTCTATCTAATAAAAAATACAAAAATTTTTATAGATAATTTTCTCTTCTCAATTCTAAAATTCCTTTCATATCTTCTTAGATAATAGTTTTATTCTAGATTATTTTTCAACATAGACAGAACATATCCTTTAAACCTAAGGATTTTGACCTTATAATAAGACTACCATAAATTTGGAAAACCACCAAATACAAAGAAAAATAAAAATATATCGAAATGACTTTATTGATGAAATAATCTAGAATAATTTTGTCTGGAACGAGTTAATTAAAAGCACTGATTTTAAATAAATAAGATAAATGCGTACACAATAAAAAGAAGAAATAATTTTCATGTAATTATAATACTATTGTATATCATTTAAACAATATATATATATATATATATATATATATATATATATATATATATATATATATATATATATATATATATATATATATATATATATATATATATAGATAAAAAATGCAGAGACCATAGAAAATTTAACGAAATAATATGTCAGACCGCATTGCTGTTGATATATTGACTTTACGTGATACGTCGCCGTGAATCGAATTTGCGAAAAATAATACAAAAAACCGGGAATAATGAAAATAAAAAAATACGTATGCCAAAAATGGTTGAGAACTACTGGCGCATGTCCGGTTACGGCCAGACGTGCTTCATGCCTTCCACATATGAATGCATTATTTTTTGTTGAATGATTTTTGTCTAATGCATACAAAAATGTTTTATTATATATATATATATATATATATATATATATATATATATATATATATATGATATCCACAAATTTTCAATTTTGTAAATGGAGCTTATTTATATTATATTTTTTTGCTATAAAAGAATATCATTTCGAGATTTATTCTTTAATTTAATATATATATATATATATATATATATATATATATATATATATATATATATATATATATACGGTATACAAATTTTTATTGATCTCTATAATTTTATGTCGTTTTTATATATAATATAAAATCGTTATTTTTAAATGAATTTCACACTTAAAATTTTCTGATTATGTACAAATCATATAACAGAATAAAAAATACATCCTAATTTACTTAAAAATCAAAATTACAAATGTTTTATATTTTGAATTCATATTTTGAATCAAAACTATAATAACTTAAGTCATTCATTGTTTATGTAGCTCATACGAAAATAATTTTGAATATAATATTTTTAAACATCCTTTATATACGAGTCAGACTTTACATCTACTGTCTTTCACCTTTACTCGTACTTGAAAATTCATAAATTTTAATACGATTAACAAATTTAAATAAATTTATACGTTCACTAAATATTTATATATATATATATATATATATTTTATATACATTTTTCAATGGCAATTAGATAAATCCCGTAAGAAATCGTAACGATTTAGTGAGAAAGACAAATAGAACCCGAAGTGACACAGTCTATTGCTGAACAAAGGAGAAAATCCTGAAATTGTATACGGGAAGACAGTGTGAAACCTCTGGGACTAGACTTTTGTCTCACAGCGTCTTTTACAAAACCGACAATATATATATATATATATATATATATATATATATATATATATATATATATATATATATATATATACGATATATATACAATTGTAAAGAAATAATATAAATGCGAAACGAACTTATACTATCAGTAAACATCACTGAGTAAAAAAAAAAGAAAGACAACGACGAATCGTCTCGATTTTACGACGAAAATGCTCCGAAATACGAATTCCAATTCCGAGTCCGACTTATATTTTGACTCGTCAAAACGGAAAATTGATCGATTTTTACGATCACACATTCAATTTACGCTTTAAAATTTGCAATATTTTTTCATAATAAATATATAAAATAAAACAAAACTACATATATATATATATATATATATATATATATATATATATATATATATATATATATATATATATATAATATTGAAAATAAAATATTGCTATCTTTCAAAAAAAATAGATTCCGTAATATTTCAACGCATTAATCAGAGACGTGGTTTTCTTTTTTTTTTCAATTTAACAGAACAATAAAAAGTGTATTCGTTGAAGTATTTTCAATGGGATAAAAAAAAATTCCTACATAGTTTTGAAAGAGATTTTCACGCGTTTACGTTTTTCCATTTTTCACCTACATCATAGGTTTGTACTCGTTCACGAACGTGCATACATATGTAAATGAATATACAGCGTGCTTGAAAAAACATGCACATAATATATCAAAATTAACGATATCAAAATCCATTTTAAATACATTTTTTATATACATTTTAATATTAAATATTTTATTTCTGTATAATGAAAAATCATGTTATCTTTATTTTTATTATGATAATTTATGTCGTTTCATTTATAATTTAATTGTGTTTTTTTTATAAAAATATTACTTGTATTTCTATACTTTCATACTTAATAAATATTATAAAATAAGATGTTATATTAGTTTTGAAAATGATTTTGATTTCAAAATAATCTTTTTTTACATTGAAAATTTCGCAATAAAACGTCATTAGATATTATTAATTTTTATTTCAATAGTGATATACTGTAATATTATATAAAGCGACCAGTAAAGCGGGACATTTTTAAAAAAAGAAGAAGGAAGATCATCAAAACTTCATCGACTCTAAATACAAACAAAGGAAAAATTATGAAAAAAAGAATATTTAAAAGGACATAACTTACAAATAAAAGGACTGTCCTCCCTAAAACAGAACGGATGGTCACCTTAGTGATATGCATATAAAGATTGAGTTTTAAAAACTTACTTATAATCCTCGTTTTTATACTTTTATTTTAAAATGAGTTATCGATCTGATGTATATATATATATATATATATATATATATATATATATATATATATATATATATATATATATATGATTATACGAAGTTATAGCGTCGTCTTATATGGGAAAGGATACTTTTGCAATATTAATGAAAAAAATCCGTTAATATGTAAATTTAAACATAGTGAGAATTTACATTAAATGTGTTTTTTTTTCGCATTCTGTACTTTATTCGTGTATGAATAGAACCAGTAGCAGAAGCACTTGCAGACAAGTGCAGTCGAGATGCACTCACGTACTGCATCTCAAGTAGTACTGTTTACATTGTCACATACTGCAAATATGTACACAATTCTGCTTGTACGGTTTTCGCGGCTCGCTTTTTTTTTAATTAATTAAAAGAAAAGAAAGAAAAACGAGACCGAATAGTAAAAGGAAAAAAAAATATATATATATAGAGTATACATATATTTATTATACAAAGTATGAAAGATGATGGAAAAACGCATTCGCCGCCGGAAAATTTTCAGTAAACTTTTGTGCAATGTTGCATTGTAGCACCGTGGTACGGGTGTTTGAACAGCAAAAAGTTGGAGTGAAAGGCGTCGGAAGCGTCAGACCGGAAATTGTGCAAATGGAAACCGGAAGCGTCTTAAAATCGCACTTTTCCTCTATAGGACGTGTGTTCGTTTCGCACTTGCGCCATCGTCGAGTGGTCCGCGATTGCGCTTATTCAGCTTGATTTTGTCGACAAATACACTTTTTATTATTATTATAAAATATTAGATATTTTCAAAGACATATCGGACTATGGAAAGAACGCAGTTACAACTCAAAAAATATATTTTTAAAATTGCAACAAATCGGAATCTTACAAATGATGCAATCTCATTTTTACATTCTTCTATAAAATTTACGATATTCATTTATATATAATATAAAATATGATTCAAAAAGTTATTTACAAAATAAAATTATTTATATGACTCTTTCGAAAAGGAACTCTTCCAGAAATTTCAAAATATTTAAAGAAAAATTTCTTAAAAATTATAATCCCATACAAATATCTAATGCCTTATATTACAAAAAATAATTAACCTTTATCCTGTCATATAAGAATCTTAGTTTTGACGTATTTAGTCTTTAAAAATTATATATAAGGAGAACACTAAATTATTCCATAAATTTTTAGAATAAAGATTAAATTTTATAGCATAATTAATATATCTAGAACAAATATTTGAAAAAAAAATGTGTCGTCTAAAACGATTTAAATTAATTTAATAGGATTAAAATGTCGATTTTTATGAGTTCATTGTAATAAATTTGTCGTTAATCACATTATTACAGATTACATCAATAGCGCTTTTGACTCAATCGTGCGAAAATCGATTCGCTTAAATGCGCGCCGAAAGAGAAAAGCTCGAAAACTCGACGAGAGAAAAGCTCTTAGCCGCGACACGAGCTCAAATATTTGTCAACAAATATTTTCGAAAGCCTTCTTAGTATTTGCACTCATCGTCGTGTTCGCTAAAAGCCGTGTTTATATATTATAAATAAATAAATAAATAAACACTGTCGGTGCGCTCTTGCGAACAGTCTTTATGCGCCGGTGTGTAATCAAAAAGTTGCCGAACTCGCACTAACCCCACCCTTCCGCCCCTCGCCAATCGCACGTCACATCTATTCTATAGAAATCGACAAAGTTCGTCCGTAGTCGATTGACTCGAGAGATTTGTTATTTTGCTCTATATACCATAAAGTATATATGAAAAAATAATATATGACAAATTTTCCGATCGTACAATATTATAAATTATATATAAAATATTTTTATTATATATAAATTATTTATTTGTATATATTTAAACATTCATTTATCAAAATAAACGTAAGTTCTTGAACTTTTTAATGAAGATGAATAATATGTGAATGCGTCTAATTGGACTTTGATGCATTGTAAGAAATATGGGTGTCAATGATCAATTTTCCAAACTGAGTTTTATGAGGACTTATACCCCCTATAATTTCGCTTTATATGTATACCAAAGTTTCTCAACCGACTAATATTTTAATATATTTTAAATTGAAATTTAAATAAATAATATAATATCATAGTTCTGTATTGAAATATAATTTATATATGTTTTTTTTATTTATAAAAAAAAGTTGAATAATACCGGTTTATATAAGTCCTTAAACTTTTTGATTAAGCGCAATAATATGTGTAACGGCGGAGTACTCAACGTATCGGTTAACCGAATGTTTACGCTCTATTTGAAACTTGCGAAACACTCCTTTCTAGATATATATATATATATATATATATATATATATATATATATATATATATATATATATATATATATATATATACAAGATATATAATATTATCAAATTTCCAGTGCGGAACATTTAAAGTGAATATTGCGAGAAATTTATTTTTGCATACGTTAATTAATATCGCGAGCGTATAAATTTACGTTTAATTCGCGAATGCGATGTACTTTAATGTACTGTTAATCTTGATTAACAATAATATTAATATACACGTCTTCATTAACGGTTCAATATTGTCAAACAGCAGCTTTTGTAAGCTTCAGCGCGCTTGAACTCGCTCGTGTATCGAATCCATACATAGAAAGCGCTCAGAATACAATAGATATAAATGACGCATATTTAAAATCACCTGCAAGATAAAATCATTAGTCATTCATATTATTCATTTAAATATATTAATGACATAATAATTTTATAAGCTAGAGTATTTTTGTATTTAATTTATATGTGATTTTATCGCCTAATTTTAAATGCGTACATTTTTAATCGAACTAACTAAGCAATAAAATTATTGTCAAATATATTGACGACTGGATTTAAAAATAATAATTAAATTAGTCATCTAAAAATTTATATCTAAAATAACGATGTCGTTTCACTAATTCATACCGTTTATCGTTATAACTATTAAGATGAAATCTGTGCATTTGTATCTAATGTACTGTAACAATCTCGCTTGTATAATTTTGTACTATTGAGAAGCGAGGGAGATACCGGAACAAGGTTTTGACGCATACGAAGGTTCTAAATCAATATTATTACTAGGGCATTTCTCGCCCTTTCTTCGTCATTGAAGCACTTGCAACTGAATACAAATGCGCCTTCCGTATATTCATATATTTATATAAATACTCATACATATCTCACACACACACACACATATATATATATGGTATATATATATACATATATATATATATATATATATATATATATATATATTGTGTTCACGCGCGTGTGTATGTTCTTGTTGCATTTAATTTATTTGCCGAAAGCTCCGAGTGCATTCGAGCCAAAAGCTCCAAAGCCGTTTACATAGTTCAAAATTAGACTTGAGTTTAATTGACGGCGTTTAACTCGCTTACCAATTTGGGTCGCAAGACGTATTTAAAGGAGTTTATCCCGAAATTTATAAATAAGCCGCTGATATTTCACACTTTTTAAACTTTTGAAAAATATTTAATAAATATAAATCGCTATACGAACGGCGTATCGATTTTTCATCGTCGTTTCAATACAAATAGAGCAAATCTATTATTTAAAAATGATTAAAAATTTAATATGAACGGCATTTTCGAAGACATTCCTTAACGGACATAATGAAATCCCGGTAATTTCTTCGACGAAAAACGAAATGTAAAATGCCGTAAAACGCAAACGAAAGAAAGAGTACTCAAAAGTTAATTAAAGCCTCCGCCGCTGAATTAGATTCTACAGAACAATAGACACACACACATATATATATATATATATATATATATATATATATATATATATAAATATATTTATAAAATATTAATATAAAACATGGAACAACAGTTCAGAGAGAGGGAGGGAAGGTGCAGAAAGGCTATCGTTGATATCAATTTTAGCATTTCATTTCCGAATGATTGAATTTAAAATATGAAAATTAATGCAATATCACTTAACGACTCGGCGTCCGTTTTCGCGTTAATTAAGCCGCCCGTTAATATGCCGAGCGAGTGGTAACGCCCTTTTCGCCACCGTTCACTTTTCCATTCAGCGTATACGTAAGCGTGAACGTATACGTCGTCGCCGTGTACTTATACCCTGTGGATAATGAGAATAATTAAAACGTGCGAACGAATCCTATTCATCATATTTACATTGAACAGACGCGTATACTTGACGTTTTGTGTTATAATTAAGTATTGTTTTATATATATCTACAAAATAGCAGAATATTTCATATATCATATGTCATAAAATATTATTATATAAATTATGAAATGATAAAAAATATATTTTATAATAATTGAATATGATGTAACGTTGTTTTAAGGACGAGTATGTCAAAAGACGCACGGCGCACTTGTGTCCTTCGGCGTCCGTCGTTTCTCAATTAATCATCGTCGGCAGAACGAAAGCTCTTCGGAATTTTTTTTCTTCTTATGCTCGCGCGTGCAGTAATCGTAAATCACAATAAAAACCGTACGAGAAATAATAAAATAAAAAAAAAATGATGAAAAAAAAACCGGAAAAGCGGAAAAACGGCATAGTGATAATTTAACGTGCTGCATACGATGGAAAATTCTACGACGGTTCCTTTCGCGCACATAATTTTCCCTTTCGTCCCGCGGAAAGGTATTTTTCGTTTTATTTTTTATTTTTTTTTTTTTTGTTATTATTTTTCGTATTTTTTCACTTCAGACCTATATACCTTTCATTTCTATGCATTTTATTCAGCAGCTGAAATAACTTTTTGAATCCGAAAGAACTTTGAAATGGAGGCATTTTTATTTTTCAAAAACCTTCACATTCGTCCGTATTTATTTGACCGTTCGATTGAAAACGCGTTTTTTTTTTCATGAAAAGTTCAGATATGTTACATTTGATAAATAAAAATATTCAGTTCTTATAAATAATATATAAGAATCAATTCCAAGCTATACAACTTTCAAACTTTTTTATATTTTTATTATAAAATATTTTCAATATTGCAATTATTAATTTATTAATGTATTATGATATTTTATATATTATAAATATTTTTAACTATATTTATAATATAGTATACTGAAGTAATTTTCAACATTCTTCCCTTGTACAAGACGCGAATAACAAACGAGAAAAATGCTTCTTTTATAAGTGGTACATCAGAATGCAACTGACACAACTATGAAGGGTGGTAACACAGTTTGCCGAAACTAATTTGAAACAAATAATTTTCACGAGGTTCGTCTGAAAAAGGAGCGCGTGTTGCATCGGTCAGCTTGCGCACGTTGAACCCGAAAGTTCGGTTGTGCTGCAAAAGGGAAGCTCGCATCCTCGTTTTCCTCGTGGAATTTTCCACCCCCTTGAGCTTTAACTAGTCGTTCGAGCGGCCCGCATAAACGGGATGGGGTTTTGCTCCGCAGGAATTTTGTTTACGTCGAGAACAAATGAGCCAAAATAGCCTTAAGACACCGTGAAACGGTTTCTCGCCGAACGCGGTCGCGAATACTTGGCAAAATTGTTGCCGGTGGGCGCCTTTGATCCCGCCCACCGACTAATCCACAAAACCGCCCATAACCGCCGCACCAATATGGAAATCTTTTAATAATGTGTCATCGTCTCGTTATCTTTCGCATATTGATTCATCAATATGATAATAAAAAAAAAAATTCGTCAAAATATGAACGTAGAATCTCGATAAATTTATGTGCGCCATAAAAAAAAACACTGTCAAATAAAATAAATAAATAAATAAAAAAAAGATAGCGATATATTCAAAAATGCTCATAGCCAAAGTTTATGGTAAAAGTTTAATCGAAATTGAAAAAAAAAATCCGTAATGAAAACGTCCCGGGTTTTGCGCCTAAACAATTAAGGGTTTTTGTTAAGACCTGTCAAATTAACCGCGTCATGCGGTTTTACTTGCTGTCGTACTTTTCTCATTACTTGACTCATGTGTCAGACGTTTTGTTCAGACTGTGAGGGGTTGTTTTAACGGTATGACTTTTATACTAATTAAATAAAATGGCAGCTTTTAAAATTGCACACATATGTACATATATACATACGGTGTGTTCAAATAGTAACTATTTTTTTTTATTTTTTTGAAGAATTCTTTTTATTCGTTTTACATAGATGTTAACTTATTCAAAATAATTCCCATAAAATATTATTACATTAATTCTAGAATTTGTTTTTTAAAATATTTTTGAGCTCTTTAGCTTTCAAAGTTCTTTTACTTATACGTACGGAGCCATTTCTGGCGAATATGAAGGTTGTAACATTATCATTTGTTATATATAAATAAAATTATATAAAAAAAATCCATTATTTTAGAAGCACAAAATATACAAATATAAATATAAAATAATAGTGAATATATTTAATTGATTTTTCATCATATTTTCATACTCCAAACAAATGTTTTCAAACATATATACGAATATATTTTAAAATTATATGATCAATAACATATAATATTTTTATTATAGAAATTATATAATATATTATTATATATACATACAATTGAAAAGTGATAAAATTGAATATATATTATTTTATATTATATATAATAATATAAAAGGGGATTTATCTGTGTGAATATTGAAAGTCAACGGTTTTATCGCGCCGCTAGCTATAGCCAATTTTCGCCATATTGAATTGAATTTCTATTCATGCGACGGTTCAGATGTCGTTCATATTTATTTTACGATCGCTAAAAAAAAATAATATATGTAATGAATAAAAATTCCATATCAATTTGCAATATGAAACGATCATACGATCCTTAGTCCTGCATAATCCGAAACGTCCGGTTAACGATCGCTGAAAATACTACATATGCCAGAGTGAAAAAAAAAAAACAACCCCCAAAATCCACCCTCTCCAGCTTTGCCTGGGAATCTGTGTAGAAATTTTTGTCGAAACAAAACCTACATATAATATAAAATAATAAATAAATAAATAAATAAAAGCGAGCGTTTCCCGAAAACGCACAATGAAAATGATTTAGCGATTGCGTGAATGCGTTTCGCCATAACGCGTCTAAATGGCCGCCCACAAATAACCGCCCATCCGATCGGGGGTTAGCTTGATGGAAGAGGGCGGTGGGCGGTTTTTTTTTTTTAGATCAGCGACAAACAACCTCCAATCCTTATATCAACAATAACAAGTTTAATTACACTAGATAATAATTATTATATATATATTTTATAAGTGACCCTTTTTTAAACGGTGGACCCTTATGCGTATTCGCACATAGGTCCACTTGTTATAAATATAAAATTGTTTATAATATGGATTCAAAAATATTAAAATCAATAAGGGAATTTCTATCAAGATCGCTCAAATCAAAACGGGTCTTCTAAAAAGTTCAATAATGTACATATATAATGTTTAAAAAAAATAATATAACGTTTCAGCAAAGATAAAAAGGTTGCCGACGACCGAATTAAAACGAAAAACATTTTAAAATTTTAATAGCCGACGCGTTGTGTCCGTTCATAATAAACGCACGTGTGAAACGTGCGTCTCTCGCCCGCTCATTCCGTAGCGCAAACCGTACCCTCCGCGACCGCCGGTTTTTTGATAAGGGTTCGTCGCTCATTTTATTATTAAAACCCGACCGGTTAATGGGGAGAGGGGCGGGATGGGTGGGCGGAGTGAAAAACGTTCGGTAGCGCTCATTAAAGGGTTCGGAGCTATTAAATTTTATCGGGAACGTTACGTAAATATAAGTGGCGGCGTTACATTCGTATAATTGGTGTTGCAGGGCGGACGACGTCCTAGTCGCGCCACTGTTTCCCGCCGATATTTATGCCTTTTGAATCTGGCCATCGTTTTGTCCGCAATAAATGGGCGACGACAATCGATACGCGAATCCGGAGCTCTTTGTTCCGACCGAATTGGCTACATTACTATATATTATATGACTGTTAATTAAACCCTGATTAATTAAATATATATATAAGTATATAATATATATAAACATGTTTATCTGTTATGCGAAATATCATTTTCACTATAAAATAATGTATTTGTATATATATTTAATTATAATAGAATTTACGTAGGTGTCGAACGTGTTAACACACATCGCATATTTGGCATTTTCACAACTATTACTAGATCAAAGTAAAATCATAAACAATTATCCCACATTATTAACATCATCTTAAAATTAACCCTCAAAATATTCAAATTATCTTCTAATATATTTTGCAATATTTTTATTACAAAAATAAAAACAATTCTAGTCGATATAAAAAATTAAGATATATAAAAATCGATAATATGAAAGATTCTGAAATCTTCTATACGCATTTTTTTAGCTTTTAGCTAGCTTTTGAGATCAAAATTTATATATATATATATATATATATATATATATATATATATATATATATATATATAATGCTATATTTTAGATGGGTGATATAATATGTATTTTATTCACTGCTTTTTTCACTATCTAAGCGAGGAGCTTTTTTCGTATTCAAAATTTCAAACACATGTAAAACATATATATTCAACAAAATGGATTTTTCAAAGTAAAATAAATATATAAAGTTATGAATGTAAAATATAATATTATATATTAAATTTTAAATAATTATTAATTTTTTTTCAATAGAAATGAACACACAAATGTCGACGCAAGCGTAAAATCGATGCAACAATTCAATATCAAAAGCGTCACAATACATGAAAAAAATATTCAATTGATATTTATATATTACTAAAATTTCGTTTTTATTTATTTATTTATTTTTTTTGAAACGCATACATTTTTAATGATATGCATTCGTGAATTATCTCAGTCCGAAAGCGCATAAATTCGTGTACACAAACGACCCGTGTTAACAAACCGCATGTTAATATAATGTATTTCGTTTACGAAGCGGTTATTCCGTTATCTAAGATCGCATAATAAAAACCAAAAAAAAAAAAAAAAAAACGAAAACAAAAACAAGAAAAGGTCAAATCGAGGGAAATATAGATAATTACCGGTTTTTTACATTTATAACGAGTGTATTATCTTTCACTAAATCGACGAAAGAGAAACAATTAGAACTATCGCGGTAAAATTTACTGGCTTAAAGAACGATAAACTGATTCTCTTTTATATATATATATAATTTTATTTTTGGGTTTTGAGTGATAAAAATATTTTCGTTTTTAGTACGCATCGTGACTTTGAAAACATACTGTGTTTTTCAAAAAAAAAAAAAATTTAATCTCAAGAGTCCCATACGGTTATGAGCCTTTAAGCTTACGAAAAAAAAGAAAGACAAAGAAGATTTTCCCAACTTTTACTGCCTAAAATGTGTTAACTTTTCAATGTATTTATATGAAAAATATAATCTTTAGTATTAAATATATGATTATATAATATATATATATATATAATCCTCTAGAAATATCAACCACATGAGTACAAATTAGTACTTTATACGACATAAATAAAATACCGTTCTCGAAAGGGTTAACCAAAAGTGCGCATATGCGCTCTTCCAGAACCGACAACATCAAACCAAAAATTTATTTACGATTTAATAATAATAATAATAATAATAATAAAAAGAAGCCTAAAAGTGCGTTCAAATACGAAATCCGACGGTTTCGCGGTCTAGTCGGTTCAGTCTTTAACGTGTTAGTTAGCCGACGTAACCGTAAAGTGACGCGTCGTAAAAAAAAAAAAAAAAAAACACGCTACTCGCTTTTCGGTACTTAAAATAATAACGCGATAAAGCCGACGCGGATCGTCATTAGTGACCCCAGAACGTTGCGGTCACTTTCTGACCTCTCGGAAAGAAGCCGCCTCGTAAAAGCCAGCGCCCTCGTAAACGAAAAGCTGGAAAAGCTACGCTCTTCACATAAAAGGGGTTTGTTTTTTTTTTTTTTTTTTTTTTTGACGGAACGGGATGTTTGTAAAGTTTACGTTTGAACGCTTAAAAACTGTTTACAATCGTCCGATCGAACATTTAAAAAATACATGTTTATTAATATTTTGATAAAAGTCTAGAGACGCCACTGTTCTACCAATTCAGTTGCTAAATAAAAATATTTAATTAATTAACATCATAATTTTTCCATTGCATATATATCCATATAATACATATAAAATCCATATATAATAATATATTTTTTTATAATTATTTATATATATATATATATAAATCATAATAAATCCAATATTTACGCACATATATAAAACGAGTATATTGAATTGTTCCGGAGATTGAATGCGTTCAATTTATAAACTGTCAGTTTTTCTCGCAGATGATTGACGTTTCGACGAAGTTTTTCAATTATTTAAACATACTTATTATTTATATATCTTGTTATACGACGAAAAAAAAATCATTTTATTGCAGATTGTTACCGAAATCGGATATCCGTAATATAATCCACGTTATTGTTATATGTTTTTTTTTTTCAAATTTGTCAAATATATATATAATGATGCTTCTATTAATATATAAATATTATTTATATAGTAGAATAAAATAAAAATTGATCACTAATTCGATGTTTTTATATAGTGAAAGCGACAATTTTTCAATATGTCCAGATTCTTACACGTGAAAAACTACCGACATTTTTCTTTTTAAATGCAATTTTATTTTGTCAATCTTTTCCAACGTGCACTTCGACCCCCCCCCACGTAAACGAGAAAATTATCGTAGCATTTTTCAAAAACGAAACGTCCCCACGAATTCGTTTCGATACCGTATATCGACGCTATTGTTTTAGCCGAATGCGCAGGCTGAGGGATGAAAATGAAGTGTAAAAAAAAAAAAAAAACTTTTCAACCCTTTGAAAAATGAGAACCGCCTTCGGACTTTTCGACGTTTTCACATTCGCTTTTTTCCAGATTAAATTTTCTCACGAGAGAGCATCGCTTTTGTTCGAAGGGCGGACGTGGGCGGCGTGCCGTTTTGCAATTTTATAACCCTTCGAAGACCGAATCCGCCTTATCGGTATTATAATATATCCCGTACACCACCAAACCGCTTCCCTCACCCGAAGTGAAATTATAAATACACACACATTATATTATATTATATTTATATATGTTGTTGTGTAATTTTTTTTTTCTGTAAGCCACACGCTCGACCGTAATTTAACCGGTCGACTTTATATGGAAATTAGTGGTTTGCCGCCCAACGCGTGCGTGGAAATTTAACCGAAATTCGTTAGCGTCGCATTGTTATTATGCACCGGAAAATCAATCGATAAAGTGTTTTTTTTTTCTTTTAATTTTTAATTATTTATTTTTTTTTTTAGTCGTATATTTACAGCTGTGTCAAATTTTGTTATTGTGTGACCGTTTTATTATTATTATTATTATTTTTTTGTTAACATTTTTTTAATTGTTGCACAACGAGTGACAAAATATAAATTTAAATCGTATTAATTAAACTGTTTTCATTCGGAAATAAATATTTTTCCTACTATATATATATATATATATATATATATATATATATATATATATATATATATATATATATATATATATATATATTTATATATTTATTTATTTATAATGAATCACAGAATATATAAATGAAATATTTATATTTCATTCAAAATATTTTGCAATTCTATTTCACAATTTATTAAAAAAACACAATTTTTATCAGATTGAAATATTTTTTAATTTTACTAAAAGAAATTTAATCAATGCAAAAAATAATCATTTTTATAATCAAGGAATATATTAAATTTTACAAGAATTTCAAAATATTTTTATTTTGCATAATAAATAAATATTTTTATTTTCAAAATTAAATAAAACAATTTTTTCAATTCATACAGCAGCAGTGTTCCGCAAAACATCAATTAAGAATCACTATGAATATATAACTCAATATTCATAACGGAAACCAAATGAGCGCTATTTATCTTAAATAACTTTTTTTTATATTTTTAAATTATCTTGAAATTCTTAAAAAGTAAAAATCAGTCGATGAAAAATTTTATGTTCAAACTTTAAAATAATATTCTAAACAAATTATAAGAATAGAATCGAGTGCACATTTAAAATAAGAAAAGTTAAAAAAAACAGACAAAACTTCTTCTAATTTAATATAATGATGATAAACTATCGTTTTTAAACTTTTACATTATAGTAAATATGTATATATATATATATATATATATATATATATATATATATATATATATATATAGCGTAACTTTTAATCAACTTTATATATCAGAGTACTAAAAACGCATTTCAGATAAAAATAAAAATAAATAAATCGTTCGTAATAAAAATATTTAAACAGCACTTCGTAAAAAGTAGGGACGTCATTATTTTCTATTTAAACTTTTAATTATTCAATGCAATTCATAAAAATTTAAAGTGCTGAGTTAACTTCGCTATCTATGTTGATATTGAGCAGGTACAAAAATAACGTTTTTTTTTTTTTTTTTTTTTTTTGAAAACTTTGAACCGAGTCTTAGTAACTCCATTCTGTAATACCATCTTTACTATAAATTATTAATTCTGTATTATATAAATTAAGTTGACAATATTGCATCTTTAAATGAAATAAAAATTGGATAATGTGCGAAAAGAATCGTCGAAAATTTAGCATGAGAGAAAAAAAAACGAGCGGAAAAAAGGGGTTGAAAGTCGATATTTCATTTTTATAGTGCTCTCGTCGTACATCAGGTGGAGCAATAAAGACCCGAGTGTGACACAAAAGTATAGAACCGAACCGCCCTAATATTATGCCGAATTGCAGCGAAACGACGTCCAAAAATAAAAATAAAAAATCAAAAAAAGGAAAACAAAACCAAAAAAAAAAAATATATATATATATGGGAAATTATTTACTCGGCGACGAACGGCGTTCCGAGGCGCTGGTGAAATTGTGAAATATGCGAAAATCGGTCCGGAATCCGGGATCGGTCGTAAATCAGAGTCAAAGTCGATGACAAAACACATGCTTCCGAGGGTTCGAATCCTATATAAACGACGATCGACGATCTTATCTTTTTCACTGTTTTCCACTTTTATTTTTATTACGTTTACGGTGCGTAAAAAAATCCAGCGCTCCTTCTCTACACTGTCGACTGTCGAAACCCCGTTCAATCCTAATAACGGCATAAAACGATTTGTGTGCATAGTAAGTTTACGTTGTTTTACGTTAAACTTTATATATATATATATATATATATATATATATATATATATATATATATATATAAAATATGATGATGAAAAATATTGTTTTATTGTATATCACATTAATAGCCATAGCTTAAGAGGTCAACTGTCAAAATCGATTCATGAATGCTAAAATATTTTGCATAAAAATAGATATTAAAAAATTACTATATAAAAATAATGTATATTTTTTGAGTTGTAAATATCATTTAATATTATGTTATAGAAATAAAGTAGCATTTTAGTGTGACTACGGCGGCAGCGGCGGCAACGCTATAGTATTTTATATATCGTTGTCGTCAAACGAATATCTAATATGTGCACTTTTCGAATAGTTCGACATTTTATCTATTACAACTAGATTATTAAGCAAATTTTCGTGGAAAAAATTGTTATGTGATACTCACTGTGATCACTTAAAGAATTTGCTATAAGCATTTACCTCATATACAATTTTACAATATTTCAAAGTTACACTTTTTACACTTACAGATATTGGTTGACGATATATGATATCAAAACAATTTTTTTATTTTATCTAAATTTTATGATGATTTATCTAAATTTAAATCGCAACGCCGCTATACAAATTATCAAAAACGATCACACATATAAATCTTAATTAGTCCGACTTTTTGGAAAATCTCGATAATTATTCATTTTTCGCAGCCGTATCGGGAAACGTAGATCGAAATTATAAAGCCGCATTATTATTATTATAAAGGCGTATCAACAGGCGACAAATCGTGCCGGGTTTCAATTAGGAAACAACCCGTTTAGCGCCATAACTTTTATTGCTTGTCCCGCAGCGGCTTGTTTCGCCTAATCTAAATCGCTGTCGCACAAAAACGACCCCAAACACACACACACACATAAAATATTTGCCTTCATATATTTAATTATATATATGTGTGTGTGTTGTACATTATTTTACGACGTTGAAAATTTGCTCAATATTCAATTTTTTTTTATTTATTTATTAAATATTTAACATAATACTCTGATATATTTCATATATAATAACAATATAAAAATATATATATATATTTTTAATATCATTCAGTAATTGATAAAATAAAGAAGAAAAAGTACATAATTTTTTTTAAAGATTGCGACATTAAAAATCGAAATTGTAATAAGAAAAAAAAAATAAAACATAGAATAATTAGTTATAATCAAAATAATTTTGTGTGTGTGTGTGTGTGTTACGTGATTGTTGATCATATTTATAACCGATATCGCAAGGTCCACAGTAAGTATAGTATTAGCAGTGTTTTAATTTTAACGTTGTTCGTTTATTGTAATTTCGTTTATATGCGTTATTCATGATGAAATGTCACGATTTTTAACGGTATTATATAATACATTTTTTTTTTTGTTTGTAAATTTATTCGCATAAATTTAATGAAAAACGACGTTCACTAAAATTGTCTTTAGCATATAATATTTCATGTCGAGACGCATCAGACAATATATAATTTCGTATAAATTCTTCGCGAATTAACTAGATATTTTCAAAGTTTTCGCGAATAACGTTATAATTTTGCTAAAAAAAAAAAAATACATTTTCACCATAAGATTTCTTTAATAATGTATGATATATAATTTTGTATAAATTCTTAAATTAAACACACTAATTTTCCATTTACAAAAACATAATAAAAATGACAAATTTTCATATTTTTTTTTTTATATTTTCATTATGAAAAACGCCCTTCATATATTAATGTAATATTATATAAATAATATAAAAACTTTCACTATAGAATAATGTTTGAAAATCGATAACAATTTAAAAAATAGAACTACGCATCGTGTATTTCAATACAAATTAAATTATATATATATATATATATATATATATATATATATATATATATATATAATTTTGTAATCAGTTTACAGAATCGAACCGATTATACGTTATCAAATTTCCCCAGACGCTTTCTCGCTCATACCACAGCTTTATAATAATATTCGCGAAACGATGCGCAATAAATCGAGCACGTGCACTTATATCAAAAAAAAAAAAACAAAAATATAAATAAAAAACCAGAGCACTGGAACCTCTAGAAAAATGAGCGATCACGTCACGTGACCGAGTTCGCCTAATTAAGTTAATGTGTCATGATAACGCGAACGAGTGTTTCGTATTCCGCAATATTATATATATATAGTGTTATATAGTGAACGCGCGCACCCCATTACTTTTATTATTATAAAGCCGGCTTCACACTATCGCCAATATTACAATACTGTTATAACCGCAACGGCAATCGTTTGCCACCTTCGATAGCGACCACAGTTTCACAAGAACGACGCCGTACACTAATAATGACCGCGTATTTAACACAAAATTGTGTTCGTCACGCCATTCATATCGAAAAGCGGCTCAATTTTGTGCCCCTCTCTGTGTTAGGTTCGATTTTATTATTATTATTATTATTTTTTGATTAAAAATAAGCGCCGATAATCGCTCGTTTCCAAAAACGAAGCGAATTTTTTTTTTTCGTCCTATCGATCCGTCATATTGTGCTATTTGAAATATTTTTGATATTCTTGACATTATATATTCGTTTAAGAATCTGAATTTCGCGTGTAATTGAAATAAAATTTAAGCGATTTTCATTTTTCATTTATCAAAATAAATCATTTTAATTCAATATTTCATAATCAATCGTCATTAATATAAAATTTAATGCATATACATAGTGTGCTTAAACAGTAATAAATTATACTGTAATGATGTCCCATCCTCCATATTCGCCAGATATAGTATCGTGCGTACGATTAAGAGAATCTTGAAATGTCATCGTTTTACTCAAAGCTATCTCAAAAAACAAATTTTTGAAGTGTTTAAGAGATTATAAGAAATACTGATATTAGTAAAATGATATCTAATAGGGATTATTTTGATAAGGATAAAAGGAAAAAATTCATTCTTTTACTTTTTGAATATTTTCAGCATTAAATTAATCATTTTATTATAAAATATAGAATACTCGTATATTGTATTAGAAAAAAAAATGGAACCAAATATTACAAACGCAAAATGAGCACAAGTTTTATAAAAGTTGGCAGACGCAATATTTCAAAATAAAATATAAACCGAGATCTGCACTGCGGTAATCGAACATATTTACCACATCACCATTTATTATAACAAAATTCGATGCGAACAACGAAAGCATATTTCAGAGCACGATCCGAAATTTATAAAGTTTCACTCAAAAACCCCGACCCCGACCCCGACCCCAAACGCTGAATAATTATTTCAGCATATCGAACGGGTTATAAAACACCACATACGAATACGCTTATTGTGATCTGTTATATTTTGCATGAAATTTAAATTTACAATACGTCTCGGTTGTATATTACAATTTTAGTGCTTTACTTACATGAAAGCGAAGCAAGCCGGCGCTGAAATACGAGCACGTCCTTCGGCGTGATTTACTGTTTTCAGTCTTCAGACCAAAAAACCTTCAGTTAAGAATTTTCACGAGTCAACATTTAACATGCGGCGTTTATTTCCGTAAATAGTTGGCCATAAACGTATTATGTATACGTTGTCGGTTTTTTATTATTATTATTATTATTATTATTTTATTCGCGGTCTAATCGCGTGCTGAAACATCGTCGTTCGAATATTTCAATGTTTTTTTTTTCAGCGGTCAAATTAGCAGTTGAAAACCGTACGAAAGTGGTTCGCGAAACTGATTATAATAATCGAGAGTTTGGACTGTTTATGTTTCTTTGCTTTGAATATTATACACAACACGTTCAAAAAAGTGATCGAAAGTTTTTTTTATTTATTTATTTATTTGTCTACATCGATATTATATCTTTCAAAATAGTCCTCATTATATATAAATGATATCTTCAATAATGCACTTTAATCTTATCTATACTTATATTATAAAATGTTATATGTGCGGAATCATATCTGGTAAATATGGAGCATACAGCATTAACAGAATATTTCTTTGGCAAAAATTTACAAATCCTGTTATTTTTTAAACATACCTCAGTGTAATAAGATTGTTTTCTTTATTATATTGATTAAGATTTTAAGCTATATTAAATATTTAATTTCTAAAATTAAAATTATTTTCAAAATCAATGATAATTTCCATTATTTTTTGAACACGCTGTAATTTGATATTTTGAAATATAAACATAAAATATGATAAAAAAAACAAATCATATATTAAAACAAAATATGGAAATAATCATCTTACACTTTGATTATATATATATATATATATATATATATATATATATATATATATATATATATATATATATATATATATATATGGTATATCTTAAATATATAAAAATAATATTACAATTACAAACAAATATCGATACTTTAATGGAAACACATTTATAAAATTAAATAATAAATAATATATTTATATATTTTACATACTTCAAACACCTCCATTTATCAACACAATGAATAAACAACAACATTGTTTTCCCGATAATATTATCACTTGACTACGTGCAAACGAAACGAAACGCCACAAAAAAAATAATATGTACAAAAAAAAAAAATATATATATATATATATATGAAATGAATAAAAATAAAAATCGAAAAGCAAACATGCACGCGCGTGTTCACGCACGCGTACAAAAATTCAAATGCGAAACGATTTAACGTGTCGGACACGACAGAGGAACATTTATCAACCGCCGATGTCATAATCCAGGTTAATCGCAAAGTTAACTCTTTGCTTACGTATTTATTTATAAAATTTACATGTTACAACGTGTATTTATATATATATATATATATATATATATATATATATATATATATATATATAAACACGTGAAAAAAGAAAATTTGCTAAATAAATATTTAATCGGGACGTGTTTCTTTCTTTTCTAGTATTCGTGTCGAAAAATAAAATATCACTGAACGTTAAATTTTCATGTTATACAGTGGTTTATATATATAACTGTACGATGCGTTTACTATATTTAATAAAATATAAATTAATAAAATATATATATTTTTTTAATATGCTTTTTTATTGTACAAAGCTAGCATTCAATTGTGACACCATCGGCGCGCAGCGGCGCTAGCATTTTATATATATATAAATATAAAATAATTTTATTAATAAAATAAAAATCGTTTAAAATTAATGATGATTCGTAAAATAAAATTATATATTGCAATAATTATATAAAATGCAATATATTTAAAACTATATTGCAATTATAAGTATGAATTAAAAAAATGATATAATTAATATAATAACGTTTTTTTTTAAACATAAATAAATAAACATTATAACATAATTATACGTTGATGCTTCGTCATAATTAACGGTCAAAATTCATAAATTAAAGTGTCACTTTTACCAATTCCCCCCTTCTTATCAAAAATTACCATTTGTCATGTTTTGATTTTCCTCCCATTTCCACCTGGCGTCATGTTTATATATATATATATATATATATATATATATATATATATATATATATATATATATAAGGAACATATTTTTTTATTTTTGTTGTTGATGTTGTTGTTTTTGTTGTTGTTAAGGTAGACTTGTGCAAGCTTTATCGCGGTAATAATCGACGTTCGCCACCCCCCTCAACATTTCATATTTTGTGTTCGTATGTTTCGATTCAAAATTTTCCCGGTCTTTTAGGGGTTGAAATCTGAAAGTTTACGAGAAACGAAATCGCATAAAATTATATACGGCGTTGCTCTTCATTAATCACACCGCATTCATATTATATATAATATATACGTATATATATATATATATATATATATATATATATATATATATATATATACGTATATATATATATATATATATATATATACATACAAATATATTATATAAAGACGAAATTATTTCGAAATTGTATATAATTTCGTATTTAGATTTATTTTCACGTTTCATCCGGTTAAAGTGGTCTGAGAGTAGCATTATATTGTTTTTATACCGTATATATGTATATTTTTTTTTCGTAATTCTCTTTCTTATTACTATGGGGTGGTCGGATCGTTACATATATTCCAGACGCTATCTCTATTGGGATTTTATACTTCGAAGTACTTTCATTTTATCTTTTCTTACAGCCAAAAATGCTCTTATTTAGATAGTTTATCTAAATTTATCCATACTATAAGTAAAACAGCATTATATACATACAATAATTATATTTAAATATTTACATATAAATTAATATAGTGTTTAATATTATATAATATTTCATATTATTAACATTTTGTCAATAAATCTATATTTTGATACTGTTTATAATGCTTAACTTCGATGATTTTAAGAAAAATCGTTTTTAAAAATATAACACAAATGACAAATATGAATAATTCAGTAGGTAATAATTGCTTAATAAATATTATAGACGTTGAAAATTCACCCTAAAATATTCTCGAAAATTTACATAATACAATATTGAAGAATATCGATTATGATTATCATATTACGGGTATGTATGTAATCGAAAATTAGAAATCTTACATAACAATTACGATTATATAATATTCATGAAATATAATACATTTATTTTTTTTCACATTCAAAATAAACAATATATAAATAATACACCCTTGCGAAATAACAAAAAAAAAAAACTATATCTTAGGGGTAAACTTAAAAGAATTCACGCGAACGTGCCGTTAACGTGAATAGTGAAACGGTACGTCGATTTGCGTCGTCGCTATTTATTTTTTCTATTTTATTTTATTCACCATTCACCCTTATATTTATTTATTTTATTTTATTTTATTTTTTATTATTATTCGATTTATGTGTTATATATATATATAGTAAAAAAAAAAATTCGCACTATTTTTTCGCCCCCCGTCCCCCCCCATTCCCCCTCTCGTCCCTCTCGTGTTTCGGGTGCGATTTTCCAAAATTGTCCTCATTAATACGAGGGCACGATCGAAAGTGGCCAAAGGGTACGCAGAACCGGGGGATCGAACCCCGTGAACGGACGACGCGGAATAATTTGCGCCGGCTGTTACCCCCGTTTACCCCCTTGGGGGGGGAGGTCATCGCATATTTAGTTTTGCAAATTTGTTGCATGCGAAACGACAGTAAATCCGTCGGTGAAAACTACCCTCATCCCCGTTCGCAAATTACAAACGCCCGTACGTATTTATTGACGACCGCGATGGTTTAATGGTTAACGTGAACGCGTCGTAACATACTGTACTCGAGTTCAATTCTCATACGCGTGTTTATTATTTTTTTAATATATTTTTTTGTTTTCACTTTTAGTCTACCAGATATGAGATGATTCGATTTTATCGCACATATTTTATGAGTAATTTTTAAATATATTTTCATTTTAATAGATGTACTATTAAAATGAAAATATATTTTCTAATAGTGAATAGTCTTTAATTTTTAACTTTATATAATCATTTTTAAATAACCGATACTTAATAGGTAATGTGCGATATTTTTTTTAACAAACTAACAATTAAAATCGTATTGAAACAAAAAATTCAATTTTAAGTATTAAATAAATCATTTAATATAATTTATCATAGCAAATAAATTATTTTTTATTCAGAAATAATATTTAAAATTTACAGTTAAAAATAAACATATTTTTTTAATTATATTTAAAAAAAAATATATTAAAAACAATTTAACGAATCAAATCAATTAATTATTCATATAATAAAAAATATTTAAAAGTTGATAACTGAATAAAAGATACTATAATTCATTAAAGAACTGATTTAATTAAAAATGAATATTAAACTATTTTTAACCATCCAATCTATCTATATATATATATAATATATTTATTATGTTATCTCACACACAAACGAAATATTATATAACATGATATAAAAATCAATTTATACATTACGAAACATTACTCACAGTGAAAACAATATATATATATATATATATATATATATACATTGAAAACGAATCAATAACATGTTATCCATTATTAATAAAATCCAAAGAAAACGTCGTTGTTTTTTTTTTCAAAAATAATATTAAAAAACACACACACACAAAGCGCAAATAATTCGTTAATAATAATAATAATTATAATAATAAATAAAAATTAAAAAAAAAACGATGCAAAAAAAAAGAAGAAAACGGCCGTTATTAATCACTTAACTTTAATAATAGCCACCCGCTCATTAAACAAAAAAGGATAAACGAGCGGTTTTTATTAAAACGGCCATGCGATGCCCGGAATCGAACCGCGTTGCATAATTTAATGAAACGAACGACGATCGATGAACAAAACGTTCTACGGTCGTTTAATTCATTTTTAAAAACGTTCACTTTACCTATAAAATTCCATGACAAATAGTCGACGCGATTAATTCATGATATAATAACAACACAAACGGTTAAAGGCTTAAGTGATATATATGTATATATATATATTAAAAAAAATTCTATTGTATATTTTGATGATTCATATCATAATGTTAAAGCTAATTGTGTAAGGTCAAGCAAATCGAGTCAATGGTCAGTGAACCATTTGAGAAGCGGCTATCGTCGTTGATGTATACGAGCCAAGTGTGGCCAATTTAGTCCTGGGTAAACCTCAAATGTCCACGTTGTGTCCCTATCAGGGGTCAGGGTCTTCATTAAGGGGGAACGGGGACGTGGAGAGTGTCAGTAATTAATATTGGAGAAGCGTAGGGAAGCTGTGCGGTCATTAGAAGCGGCCGGCGCTCGTAGGGGATGATGGTTCGGTTTTCACCCTATGAAGTGCCGCTTCGAATCTCGGCCATACTCGTGAAAACAAATTGCCTTAGTCCATTTATGGATTTTAAAGCGGCATTCCGAAAACGATGTTAACTGATTTCGACGCCCTCGAGCTTTGATTTTAATATGGGATTGGAAATTACGACGCGTCCGTCTTAATCGAATTCGAACGTAATATCGATATATAATATTAATCTAGTATATATATATATAATCGAATATTAATTAAAAGCTTGAATATTTTATGTTTAATAATACTAAAAATATATATTATTAAAAAAAATATCTTTAATTTCAAATATATAAATTTAACATTATATATATGTATATATAGAACATTAGAGCCGGTGGGCGGTAGAGGTGTAGCATTTTTTTTTCGTCAAACACTACTTTATTTTTAAAATTTAATCTTAAATGATCTTTACAATTCAAAATATAGATTCTTAACATTTAGAAATTAAACTTATTACTATATGATTTCATTTTAACAGCTGGTCTTTTAAGGTAAGGCTAAAATAATATTATTTATTTTTATTTTAATATATATTTCATTTTTTTATTTTTTAAAGTAATTTTTTATATTATTTAATTATAAATTATAAATAAATAAAACAATAGTTTATTTGATTTAATGTTATTCGTGAAAATCCAATATTTTCACAACTTCATATATGGTATATAGTCTAATTGAAAAATGTTTAATGTGAGAATTTCCACCAATGGAATGAACTTTACACACACACACACATACACACAGCTATCACAGTGAAGTTTTAATGTTTGTTTAATACAAAATTTAGTCATACGTGGTAGAGCTCACACTTAGACAAAACATATGCAAATCCCACCCCAATAGTATGAGCTTACCACGGGTGCACTCCAACCCCAACCCTTACCGCGGTACCCAACCCTTGTTTTTACTATAGTGCCAACGCCGCCTCTTGACAACGTGAGATATTCACCATCATCTGCGACTAAGTACCAAAAACCATACATATATACTTATATATATACGCATACATACGTACATATTTTGAAACAGGGGTCTGAAAACTTCTTTCAGCTGAAATTCATATAAAGTTGGACTCAACTATAAAAATAATCGTAAAAACAGAAGCCACTATAAATTTAAAGCAGTCACACAAAACTGTTTGTATTATATTATATATAAGGTTAAATGTATAAATTTAATATTCATATAAAAAAATGTACAATTTCACAATGCAGTGATTTTTTAATATTAAATTAAAATATAAAGTCGTCGTTGACAACAAATTGAACATCTCTGTATTTAAACGTCATATTATTGTTAATTATAATATTTTTTTATTAAATATAAATATACAATACAATGTGAGATTAAATAAAATAAAAATAAAAAAAAGCTTAGTTTGTCGTCGTTCGTTCAGCTGTGTGAGGAAATGGCAAAAATAAAATAAAATAGAAAGAAAAAAAACCGAAAGAATAGTCTCCGATATTTTCTGGACGTTGCGCACATTTTCGTCGTATACGCACTTTTTGCCGTAATTTTTTTTCCCGCAGGTCTTTATTATCTCTTGGCAAAAGTGATCGCATCACTTAGCATCTGTCCGTCTTCATTTCGCTGCCCGAGAGGCAATTGTCGGCGAATTTGGCAACATATATCCGCCATTTGGAAACAAAGAGGCCTCCACTTCGCTAGTAGTAGGACTCCATTGTGCGCGCGAGAGACTCTAAGGCGGTCGTAAACAAAAAAAAAAAAAAAAACATACGCACACCAAAACAAACGGAACAAACAAAAAAAATATAAGGAACAAAACAAACCTTCGAACGAATTTTTACCAAAGAAAGCATCCCCCCCGTTTTGAGTATCCTTTTGTATTGCGATCGTGAAAGTCTGGCATTTGTACAAATTTACTGCGCGGCCTCCACTACACCCCCCTCAGTAATATTATAACTCATCTTTTATTTGACTCTATTACCGACTCGGGCCGAAGAGATTTACGTTTATTTACTTTCAAATGGAAACCTCGATATATCAATTGTTATTTTAATAAGCGCTCCCCCCGCCGCCGCTGCCCCCCCCCCCGGACTCAGAAATACAATTTGATGAATAAATTTGCCATAAAGTGTTTGTAACAGTGAGAATATTGCGTAGTATTTCGGTCGAATGCGGTCATTATTTATTTATACAGCGCGAGAGATCAACAAAGATTAACAACAAGTGAAATATTGTACACGATATTAAAAATTATTTATAAATACAAATGGACATATTAAGCTTACGATATGTATAATAAATTATATTATGAAATAATTGTAGAATGTAAACGTATTCGACGACTTATACGACATTCAGTAAACTGGTGAAAAAGCAAACAATCTACATACATAACAGATTTCAACAACATCATACTTTTAAATATCAAAACGGAAAATACACACGACGTCAATTTTCAAGTCGTACAAAATTTATGTGCATAAAATGCACGCAATTGTACATTATATATTCACGTGACGACTGAATATGAATACAAATACTACCCATATAATAATAATAATAATAATAACTTTTGACATAATGTTACAATAAATATAATATAATGATGCGCGTACAACCCTCTATAATATGACACGACCTAATATGGAAATAAATATGAGCCACGAACTACGAGTGCATAGTATTTAGTTTTCATTAATTTTAATCTAATTCAACGTTTTTCTATATTAAATTAACGGTTAGATTTATTTATTGATATATAAAAATATTATAAATAGTAGATAAATCAATTTTAATATAGAGTAGATAATTTAAAATTTCTATTGAAATGTTTCAATAATGTACAAAAAATTGTACATAGAGCTGATAACTATATATTATAAAAAAAAAAAGATTTTTATTATATACAATTATATTTTAGTTAAAGTCTAATCGCATTTTTATACGTATTATATATTCGTTATAGAGCCGCCGCACATAAAATATGGCGATAATTCCATGTAATTTTCCCCCGATATACACTCGTCGACGTCGACTTTTCCCGAGCTTTTCCCGCCCGACCGTCGAAACGAAGAGTTCGCGTTTGATAAGGGAAGTTTGTCACGACAAAGCTTAAAGCTCTGAGGCCGAAGTATCGGGAAAACGTTCTCGTGTAATAAGACCGCCTTAATCTCGGCCAACCCTCAAAATGCCGGTTATCAGTTGACACATAATTGACTCGAGAAGAATGAAAACCGGCACCCTTAACATTCCGAAATCCAAAATGACTGACGGATTGCGCAATCTTATCGAAATTTGCGCAATACATTAAACAATCCAGATTTATATCGCTCGCCCTTTCTACGTATTAAATCGTTAAAAATGTTAACATGTTTAGCGCCTAGTCGACAATTAATTTGTTTCCACCGAATAAATTACGATTATTTTTTTTTATTATTATTTTATTTTACACGTTCGTCGAATAAAATTGCGTTTCGAAGTTAATTTGTAACGTTGACGTCGGTTATTTGTGACACGATCGATTTGTCGGACTGTTTGAATAACGATCTCGTGTTCAAATCTCTAACACGAAATATATATGCAACTATATATTTCATAATCAAAAGCTAAATTCTGCAACACATTCTTAATATAAAAAAATAATATATATATTATTTTTTTAATACTACAAATGAATTTAAACTAATTATGTATAATAATACCATATATAATCAAGCTAAATTTATTTTTTCATTATTATCTTCATATATTAACATCCTATTTTTGACTTATTTAAAAACAACATATTAATATTAAATAATGCTTTGGAAAATTTATTATAAAAATATTTAATTTATTTTAATATCTAATGAAAGTTGACTATAATTTTATACCGTATCATTCTCTGCATTGAATTATAATAACTCGAAAATATTGGTTAATAACAAATTCCAAACCGTACGAAAATATTCTTTTCATCTTTTAGAAAAGCGAAAAAAGTTCCGGAAAAATTTGGAATAATTTTCACGTATGCATTTTGAAAATTGACCGTCCGTGAAAGGATCGAACTTTCGGCTCCGGTCGCGAATAAATCTCAATTACATCGTCGTGGCTAGGCAAAAAAAAAAACAAGAAGAAAAAGAAGAAGAAGAGTCCATAATAAGGTTTTGATTAAAACTGGAAACTTTTCCATCTCCGCGAAGCTCTCTCGGACCGCCCGCCTTTCCCGGAAAACTCCATCGCGGAAAAGTTCAGTAGAATGAGTATGAAAAGGGGTTGCGTTTTAAGATGGCGGTCGAATCGTGGGAACCGAACGTCGTGCGTGACGCTCGCACGTATACACGCGCGTGTTATACACATAGGCAACCTGTTATTTTATTCATTAAATAGGGGATGCCCTTTTTATCCGGTACATTCGCCATACTTTATTCCACTTATCCTGGATGCCAGAGATGACCCCATACGATCGAACAACTCTAAAACCCTTCGAAACATCTTTTCGGCTTTTCGTTCTCGTTACGCATTCAATCTGAGTATAGAATTGCCGAAGACTATTTATATTTATATAAAGGGGGGGGGTCGTCTACAAAAACAGATAAATATTTATTTTAAAATATTTATATAAATCTTGATGTCCCTTCTATCAATTGTATAGCGAGTGCAAGCATTAAAAATTTATTATAAAATATTACATAATAAAATTATCGATTTATTTTTTATATAATTCATAGAAAAAATATAAAAAATTGTGAAAATAATATAATATTATATTTTTATTTTAGACTATCGCTTAAACTTATTAACAATGAAAAAGAGGACACAATAAAAAAAAATCATTCGAACAATAATATTATACGTAATAATATAAAGTTATCATATTTTAGCAATGTAGAAGCGGAATATTATCGTAAAAAATATAAAGAGAAACAGTCAAAATTCCGACAACCAAAAAGGAAGACATTTAAAACATAACTTACTTAGGACTGTTCTCATCAAAGAAGAACGTTTGGTCACCTTATCTTTACTTGTAAAAAAAATTTAAACTCCAAAATTTGTTTATTAAATATTTGAATATTATATATAACGATTATTAAATAAGTTATCAGAAAATTATTCTAAATAAAAAAAATATTATAGTTTTAATACGATATATATATATATATATATATATATATAGTTAAAGCCGGAGATTAAATATGGAAACTAGTTGCATATATACCGCATACCTCATATCCAAATATTGTTTCAAATGAAATAAATGGTCCGTTTCTGGCGTAGCGCGACTCCGTTTCGAAAAGGGGTCTGAGCAGAAAGGTAGTTATTATTAATAAGCCTTGAGTAAACGCGGCTCTATCATTTCGCTAAGCCTCACCAGTTGCAGATAATACTAATCGGATTTGCGAGTAGCCAAGTGTGAAATTCGCGCATCGACTGACGTGGGGTAACATTTTCAGGTTCGAATCTTCCGACGAAATGCGAAAAACTACTATCTATCCGACTATATATATATATATATATATATATTTATACATGTACATCCTTAAGAATCACTACTATTAGTTCTCGGCCTTAACGAAATCGTCTTCTTTTTTTTTTCTATCTTCTTTCTATCGCATCAAACGGTCCGAGAGAGACGAGCACTTGTGCTTTTCCCATGGTGTTCTAAAGTCGAGAACGGGAGTCGAACCGAATGAGTCATCCAGAAGCGATATTATTTTACCTTTGCTCAGATCTCGAAATTGATAACGTGGCTTTACTTCGGTTTTATAAATGAAAAATGACGATTTTCACTTACCTGAAATGAAAAAAGAAAACGATTCGATATCATTCAATTTACAAAAATATACATATTTACATTAAAAAAAATCAATCATTTTTATTTTTCTCTAACGATATATTTCATTATTGTTTTAAAAATATAGAATATAAAATTTTAAACATATAATAAGCAGTTTAAGTTTATTAAAAGTTCTTTAACTTTATATGAATATTAAACAATCGATTGATATGTTGAATTTTTTGAATTAATCTTTCTTATATTAAAAATGAATTTTATTTCATCACATATTAAAATATATATCATAATTTATATAAAAATACTATTTCAAAATTCATTATTATTTATTGTTGAAAAACTTCCGAATAAGACTTCGTACATTAAATATGAACAAATCAATTTAGACGAATGCACACCATAATATATATATATATATGTATATATATAAAACGACAATTAAAACGATACGTTAAATTTACAAAATGACATTCAAACGATACATTTAAATTGAATCGCATGCGAAACACGCTATCGATTCCCAGCGAACGCTTTCAATAATGAGAGAAAGCTTTCCAATTACATCAAATTAAGCGAATCGTGGAAAATTCACGTCGGAATCGCGAGAATCAACCCCCGATAATGAAAATCCCTATACACACACACACACACACACATATACACGCACAAATATATATATATATATATATATATATATATATATATATATATATATATATATATATATTTAGCAAAACACTCGAATAGTGAACCGAGTCGGTGAGCAAATGAATCACTCACTATCAGTCGAGCACATTCTACACCTTAATCAGATGTGCTCTCCGTATACAAAACTGTGTTCTAACGAGCGCGGATTTATCTCTTTTACCGCGTAATGAATAACCAGCGCCCGTCTACTAGATTCACCAGACGCGTTTTATATTTTTATATATATTATATATATATATATATATATATATATATATATATATATATATATATATATATATTTATATATATTTAACGTCGTTTCCAAAACGCCTAACGGGCGATAACGTTAAAAAAATATATATAGCCAAAATTGAAGATTCATAACATAGAAGTTTATCATTATCATTTTAAGAAACTTTAATTTTATATATTTTGGTGTATTATAAAACAATGACGTCTAATATTAAAAATAAATTATTTTGTTTGTCATATAAAATAAAATATATTCATATTATGAATATTTCATATAAAATGTACATTCGTATATAAAATACCCTGAACCGTTATAAAATCAACAAACATCCGATGTCTAGTAATATATATATTTATATATATAAGGTTGCACTTTTCATAAACCCTTATCTGAGACAGAATTCGTTTATATATATATATATATATATATATATATATATATATATATATATATATATATATATATATATATATATATATATATATATATATATATATATATATATATATATATATATATATGCTTGTACATTTCGCGTGGAAAACCTTTACGGTCACGTTGTGTACATTCATAAATATCTCTGTACACACGACGACATTTCCACAGAGACTTATATACGAGGAAAAACCGCGAAAACGCGAACGAATCTTCGCAAAATATGCCGGAAAATTCGAATCGAACCAAGAGTCGCAAATCCCAGCCGGAAAATTTCGACGGTAATGGATTCGATCGTTCGCAAAACGACTACGATAAAAGACCGCGTGGATTTGCGCGATTTTTCCGATTTGTGCTCGATCGAAAAATTCACTTTACCGGACCGATTTTCCCTCCAAAAAAAAAAAAAATCGTCATACTTGCTCATACATAGACGTTAGTTTTTTTTTAAATATTGTTGAATTATATAATATTGCAAAAAAAATATTTAATATAAAACAATGTAAAAAACCAAAATTTCCATTAGGAAAATTTGTTTTTAATATTATATACGCTTGATAAATTTTCGGTATAAAGAACAATTTGCTTCTATATATATAATATATGAAAAATATTCATTCATATTTTATTACAATAAAATGTGATTTATTTATATAAATGTGGCATTGTGCTATATAATGACAAAAATATATAACACTGTATATATGATTTTAAACATCATATGCCATAAATACGTATTTGTTGAAAGATAAAATGAATATTTTTTGGTAAAAGCTCTTCGTTAACAGGTACTATCCCTTCCTGGCATTATTCGATGTGTCACACTCGAATGATTTTCCACGAAGCGTAATACGTTTAAGAGAGAAAATTCCCGGAAAAGCCAGACGACTACGCTTGCACAAAATTATCGATGCCTCTTTCATACAAAAGCTATAAACGTTTACAAAAATACAAACAAGATTCGTTCGCAATCTTAGTTGAACAAAAAAAATCGAAAACCGGAAAAATTTTCAATTTTTATAAACAATTTTTATATATTATATTAATTAATATGTAATGTAAAACGAACAATTTTTTATTTCAATATTATACGAATCAATATAATCAAACATGACATTAAATATACCGTGAAACATTTCTGAATATTGCATAAATAATTCTTCCATTTTCGAACATATTAGTTTAGATTTACATTTTACTTTTTTTACCCCAAACTAATCTACCGTATAAATCTAGGGGTGGTTCAGCCTATATATCTTAGGTAAAATCAATTTCATTCATATCATCATATAATACGGGTAAATATATATATATATATATATATATATATATATATATATATATATATATATATATATATAATATTTTTTTAAAATACATAATACTGTTAATAATTTTAATATACAAAAAAATATAAAATCAAAAACTATATAGATTGTGACATAAGTTATCTAATTTATCGTATTTGTGTTATTGGTTTTTCTTTTCTGTTACATTATAGG
Organism: Leptonema lineaticorne; assembly: GCA_024500535.1. Classification (NCBI taxonomy): domain Eukaryota; kingdom Metazoa; phylum Arthropoda; class Insecta; order Trichoptera; family Hydropsychidae; genus Leptonema; species Leptonema lineaticorne. The sequence continues at coordinate 6,535,948 of JANIJI010000004.1, read as the reverse complement.
AATTTGTTTTTCCGCAGAATTCAACCGTTTATTTTTATTAATTATTCTCATACATTTCTTTACCAAAATAATAAATGTCGTTATTCATTATATATAAAAGTAAAAAAAAATAATTTTTACAATAACACACATAATATATTTTGACTTTTTTTCAACATTTAGACCCGCTTGCATTATTAAAGTGAAGAAGGTGAAAAATGCCCGATGTAATTACGAAAGAGACTTTTCTCTCCCTCTTTGCTGAGTCGGGATTTTTTTCTTCGAGCTCTGTGCCGAAAAAAAATGCGAAAATCTTTTTTTCTTTTCATTTTTTTTTATTTTCCTTTTTTTATGAGGGTATGAAAAAAGCGGCGTATCCTAAATATATACCGCTGCAGGACATATCTAAAAGTGACCGAAAAAGCAGGAAAATTCTCATTATTATTTTGCACTATGCATTTTTTCGTGTGGCGCGAGGGACGCGTTTAGATGACGACCGCAATTGAAATATAGTATTTTACGAGTGGGATAAAGAAAAAAAAATTTTTTTCGCGCAGAAAATCCTTTGGTAAACAAGGATAAATTTAAATTTATGCCTCGTTCAGATATTTCATATACTTTCAACGCGTTCATCTAACGACTTTTCGCTTATTTTTCTTTTCTTATGTTCATTTTTACAGAAGAAAGACGGCGAAAAGAAAAAGTTTTCACTCGAATTCTAGGATATTTCACTGAAAATATTTACGCTCGCATCGCGTGTTTGAGAAGCTCTTTTTATACACAGTTAGACATTTATCAAATAGAACGATGTTAAAAGATATATATTTCATACTTTTTTATAGTGTTAAATTTCGTAAAATTATGTCAAATATTTTTAAAACAAATACCTGTTAATTTTCTTTATTTTTAATACAATATTAACACTTTAATGGTCGGTTACGCCACATAGTTATAATAAATGTACTAGTGCAAATATATGCGGCCATTAAAATGTTAATATACGACAATGAAAATTCAATCATTTTAATATTTTCCTCTTCCAAATAACTATAATAATGAAATTGACTTAAATTAATAGACAAACTTTTCAAAGATTTAATCTATCCGAAAGAGTGTGAAGTTTTCCAATTTTATTAGAATAAAATTTAAAAAAATCTCATAAAAATAGAATTAAATGATTTAAAATATATATATATTTTTTTTAAATATATTAATATTTAAATAATCGTTTACGATGATACGAGATCGACATTTAATTCGGTCAACGTCAGTGTCGAGAATTCACTTTGATGGGAAATTTCCTCTATTTTCCGACGAATAGACACTCTCCGCCCACATTTTCGCACAAAAGTGATTTGTCGACAGGAACTACGTTTGACAAGGATAGGAGTTTTCCCGACCCTCTAACCAGTCGATATCGTCCCGTCAAAGTTTTACAAGCGTCCCCTATTTTTTTTTTCCTCTATCCATCCCTCGTAAATTTGTACACGTGTGCGTAATACTTCGTATCCCGAAAAGGGCACGTGAACGTGTAAGATTTTATTGACGAAGACAGACGAATGAAAAGTTTTGATTTTATCCCCCCCCCTCGCGTCTCCCCACCCTCCTCTTACTTTCTATAAGTATTTTCCGAATGAAAAACAAAGCTCGTTTTTGCGTTTCAGTCGCCGAACGGTTGAAGTTTTGCAATAAAGAGTCTACGGCGTAGAACCATCTTCGATTTCCTACGTAGACTTTTCCTTTGAAATATCCTTCGGTGTAACGGGAAGCGATTTTAACGATTAAAAAGCAATAACAACTACTTTTCCGTTTTCCCCTCATCCTTAACGCAAAAATGGTGAATCAATGCGACAAATACTTTCATTATTGTTTCGACGTCTCCATTGAAAACTTACTATTATGCAAAAAGTATTTAGAATCAAATTCAGAAAATCAGATGAAATTATAAAACATCACAATAAATAATTCATTTTCGAAAAACTGAAAGGGACGACTGACTACCTTTAAATAAAATGCTTTTTTCCATTAAGCTTTCATTCGACTCGATGCAATATTACTGAGCTATATATGAAATATGGATAATCCTGAACAAGCCAACAGGCTCACCGTAATCCTTCGAAATGAAACCGAAAAGGATACGGAGCCGTTTGTTTGTTTTTGTTTTGTTACATTACAGGATTCGCGAAAACTACACTGAATAACAAATAAAACAAACGCGAAACCATCGCCTCTTAATGCTAAATTTATTATGTGCAAAACTCTACTAGAATTAATTGCATAATTATTTTTCTATTTCACAACGTTTCTAAAAATATTACAATATATTTTAATCTTCATTTTTTTTTTCAATTTTTTGAACTTTTAGTATATTTTGATGATTATTTTTATTGTAAAATATTTTTTTAGATTTTTTTATATATTGAATGAAATTTATAGATAAATATCAATATGTTTTACATAACAGAAGATAAAATATACAATTAATAAATATAAAATTATTATTACAATTTTATTATTTTATAATTTCAGTCTAAACTAAAAATAACATCAAATTTTATATAGTGAAACATATAAATTTTTATATTTATTTACTGACAAGCGTCGTATTTCGATGACTAAGCTACATAAAAATAAATCTAAAATGCTCAAACTTTTTCATTTCACGTCGAACATAAATTCCACTTTTATAGTTTCATTTTATAATATATATATATATATATATATATATATATATATACATACATGTGTGTGCCTGTGTGTGTTATCGGTTATTCGATCTATTTGATAAATCCGAATCAAAGGCAAAATTCTTATTCAGATTCAGATTAAATTGCTCGTCGTCGACGTTTTCAAAACGTACGTATTATATATAGAAAAATAATAAAACGATTCGAGTATTTTTAAATAATAATATCGTATTTTTTAAACACAAATATTAAATTTCATAATAATATTTTTAAATATATATATATATAGTTCAAAGCTCTGAAACGGCAGAATCGCCGCATATTTTCAGCAACTACCCCTGTCCGTTTTCAGCCACGGGGAGGATTTGAATCCATATATAATATGCGGTCTAACGTTTATGTTTGCTCGAATATATCTTGTATACGATACGTTTATATGCATTTATATATATATATATATATATATATATATATTTATATATAATATATACATGTAGAAATTCTATGTGGTCGGTTCGTAATTTTACGATGCCCGTGTACGAGCCATTTTAGCACCCTTTCCGCCTTATCGACCACTTTTTAAGACTCTCCAAGTCTCGTTTTGCCGTAACGACTACGACTATCTTCCCAGTCTTCCACTTCTTTTTTTTCTTCTTTTTTTCTTTTTTTTTGCTTTTGCCCTCTCCTCCCCGCTTTATTTTATTTCATTTTTATTATTATTTCCAGTCCGGCACAGTGTTCCATTTTCGGTAGAAGTGAACTTGTTGCGAACGCCGGATGACGTGGAGGTGAAGGGTGGGGTGGCGAAGGGGAATAAAAAGGAAAAACATTTCGGAAAATTTCCGCCGCGATGAAAATAAAGGCACGTCTCCGCGGTCAAAGAGTTGCGAGTTCAAGAAGAGCGTATTTTCAAGAATGACTGTTTAACGTTATTGTATTATATATATATATATATATATATATATATATATATATATATATATATATATATATATATATATATATATATATATATTTCGTCGTTATTGTGCGCTTTAACAGCGAAACGAGTTTATAAAGCGTGTTATATAAAAAGTAAGTGTATAATTCGAGAATTCAACACACTTTAATTATATTACGTATAGTTTTTATTGTGCAGTAAAATTCGTTTTTATTCAATCCGACTTTAACTAGTATAGTTTAACCCTTTCAATTCGTATGAAACTGAACGCGTCATTATTTAACATTAACATCCCAAAATGTATATTTTTTTTAACATGTCGTAATATATAAAATCATACATATATCGATATATTTAACATATAAAAAATTTGACGTACAAAATTTCAACGGTTTCATATAAATCTAATATGACTAGAAATTTAAATTTTTCAAAACTAAAAAAAAGCTTTTTATATTCTCGCTAAATTATTATATTATATATTAAACTCCAAAATTCTATTATCTTTTACCTTTTAAAATTATGCATTTCAATATATTATAATTTAAATAATTTTTTTATTCAGATTTTAAAAATATTTTAATAATATAAAAAAATTACATAATTTAAATAATGTTACGAATATTATTATAACAATAATATAATATTAATCGATTTACTATAAAATATCTTAAAGATAATACATATTAAATTTATGTAAATTTCATCCAAATATTTCAATAATTAGCTATATTTATTATATAAACTTAATTATATAACACATCATAAACAAAATTTTGATGTTATACATATTTGTAAAATTTAATCTGCTTGATCTACATAATAATACTATAATGAAAATTATCATATAATATTGTATATATTATCATAAAATATTCATTTAATATATTAATATTAATTTAAAAATATTATGCTACATAATTTTCGATCGTTAATCGCTTTAAACACAATTTATTCTGTGATAGTTTTCAATATACATCAAAATCTATCTTAAAGCAATTTCGTTAACGCATAAAAGTCTTACGGATAATAAAATCTGAAAATAATGCGATACTAGTGTCGATAATTTAAATATAAAATTCAACTTAACCCTTACATGACTGTGAATAGATTCATATTAATATATATATATATATATATATATATATATATATATATATATATATATTCTATCAAAAATAATATATATAGTCTATCAAAAAAAAATTTTTAAATATTTAGTTTATATAAAATTTATTACAAGTCATATGTTGATATATAAAACATTTCATGTTACAATAATAAAAGTTTCTGTCGACTCGAATAAAATCTTCGGATAAATTAATCATTATTTTCACAGCTGAAAAACTTTTCAACCGGCAGAAAATGCGGAAAGCTTGTATCGTTCAATTAAAAAATAATATTCGATCTAAGGGCGGTTTTTTTCTATATATATATATATATATATATATATATATATATATATATATATATATATATATATTGTGTATATATATATATATATATATATATATTGTATATATATATATATATATATATATATATATATATATATATATATATATATATATATATATATATATAGATTCTACTTTCTTTTCGTTTCTATCGATATCGTCGACGTCGTTAATATGAAGAAGTTTAATTTCGCCATAAGTCGGATATTATGTGTAAATAAAAATAATGGTCGCCAGACAGCGTTGACCCCCTCGGTGAAGGGTCGTAAAACTGGGGTAAGAACCCATATGACCATAATAATAATATATTGCCTGAGGTTGTGTGTCTCTGAAACTCATACCATATCCAGGTTACTAGCTATACATATAACTAAAATATATTACGTTTAAAATATATTTAGAATATTTCTTACGACGAACGACGTGTAAAATTTATGCTAAATTTATTTTATAAAATAGTGCAGTGGCATTTCAAATATATATATATATATATATATATACAGACGGTTATGTCTTTTCGCGTTGTTTAAACTCGCGTAATCTAATTTAATTTTATGTTCAAGTTTTATTATGCAAAATGACTCGTGTTTGTTGAAAATAATTTTTATAAATGCACGTAAATTGATTTACATCTTTAATTGTGAAAAAAAATTATTTTTTATTTGTAAAACTAAACATACTTTTATTTTTTTATTGAATATTAATATTCAATAAAAATTAAATTTAATAAATTAAAGTGAACAACATTTTTACCATGAAAAAGAAGACTGTTTATTGAAAAGGAAAACATTTTGAAATTAGTTAAATAAATAGAAACTCCAAAGATTCTATTTTTATTATGTAAAAAAAAATCAAATTTTTCAATTTTATATTTAAAACAATCCTTTACATATTTTTAAATAAATCTATATATATATATATATATATATATATATATATATATATATGTTATATATATATATATATATATATATATATATATATATATATATATATATATATATATATATATTAATAATCAATCAAAACATTTTTAAACTGATAAAAGTATTTAACGACAATCACAATCATAAACGTAATTTATCATAATGAATATCACGAAAAAAAAATCGTTCATTTCAAACGGATATAGCATTACATACACACGATTATTTTTCGATTCAGACGGCGCGTATAGCGCGACGTTGAGTGATATCGATCGAACGGTTAACCGACGCGTAACAGTAAGTAACGTTTAAAAAAAAAAAATTGTTCGGAAGTCAGTAACGGTTACGTTCAGATAGGGAACGTGCACAGTGTACGCGATGCACGTAGATATAACGATTCCGTCGAGTGCCTACTCATTTGTCATGTCGGAAACATTTCGCAGGATAATAGGATGAGTGCAAGGCGATGTCGCAGCCGACGACAATCTGCGCATTACCGCCAACCACGATATATATATATATATATATATATATATATATATATATAATCTTCAGCCCCTATACACATGGGCACGTTTTATATCGAAAGTGCACGAGTTCAATGGCATTTTTATGAATATTTTAGGATATGCACTCAAATGAAACTGGAAAATCTTTTCACATCTCCAAACTGTGCAAGTACTGTTTTCATTCAATTTATTTATTTTTTTCAATAGAATTTATATTATAATATCGAAAATATTCTTTAAAAATGTTAACTTTATAATATAATACTGTGATCAAAAAGTAAGGTGAATTTGTTTATAAAATGTAAATTCTTCCAAATCAATTTCATCAACTTCTAAGTGATCCTCGTTAGATAAAACGCACTTTTTTCAAAGCTTTTTCCAGTCCTCGAAACAGTCGTAATGGTCTTCAAGACGTTCTTCGATTCGGTTTATTATCTTCTCGATCGTGTCAAAATGGCGTCTCCCGCATTGGTCATTTGAGTTTGCTGATTAGCCAGAAGTCGCACGGTGCCAAATCAGGCGAATACGGCGATTGCGGAACGATATAATAGTCGAGTTTTTTCTGCAAAAAAGTTGCGAAGAACCAATTCAATATGACTGGATGAAGGAACCAAGAGTTGTAAAAACACATGTAACTCGAAGATAATTAAACCTTTTGACAAAACAGTCCTACCAACCTATGAAAAAAATTACAATTTACCTACCTTCTTTGGGAGTTTTAACTTATTAATTAATTTCAATTTACTTTCTGATCACAGTAGTTATATTTTTTTTAATATAAATATTATACTTCATATAGAATGCGATTACTCTCTTAATATTTAATTTATATATAATAAAAATATAAAGTATATTTTATACAATATACAAAAATAATTATAGTATCTATCTTTATGAAATAAAATTAAGAATTAAATTTAATCAATCTAATATTGTTATATCATATAATTTTATTCTGCACGCGAATCGAGCGGATGATTAATTTTAAAGATTGAAATATATTTTATATATTATTTAATTATAGAAATATAAATATAATATACTTTGACATAAAATATTACTACGTATAAAATTGTCTAATGAGAAATTATATCTAAAATTTGGGTACAAATTTAATAAGTCAATATTATAAAATATCAAATCAATCTTTCGTTACACATTAATTTAATATCAAAATAATTGTATCGTTGCTTTCGTAGTTCAATAATTTTTTTTATGAAATGGTCTCGCCAATTTTTAATATTGAAAAATTGTGTTGTTTCATTTATAATATGATGAAAAAAAATGGATTTTTTTTTTATTTTAATTTAACCGTTATATAATAATTGTATTTTCACGGCAAAAGTCGGCAACGTCATGGAATAATGCGATTTTTGAAAATGTTCAACGAGTGGAAATATTGCAGCGACAATCAACGTTCGTCTTAAACGATAAAGAAAAAAACTGAAAATAAATAAATTTTAGGGGATGATAAGCGGGATATGGGGTCGGTTTATTTTTTTTATTTTTTTTTTCCAGGAAATAACGTAACGAACCGGACGAAGACATTATCCGAGTTAAAACGCGACCATTTTGCGGTGGATGAAAGTGAGGGTGAACCATGAAGAATACGCCACGACTTAAATTGGAAAAAGTCCATATAAGCGGACGCATCCGCGGGTTCGACGAACCCTATATACACACACACACACACACACACATAAAATGTATCCCGTGAATTTGAATTACCCATTGATATTCGCCTAGACCAGATCCGAAAAGGTTTCGATGTGGTCTTTGGGTTGCTTTTGTATGCGGTTTTCGAAATATATATATATATATATATATATATATATATATATATATATATATATATTACGATTAATTCTTTTTTTATTAAATTTTCAATATTATTTTTTTTTCAATCAAATTAAAATTTTTATCAAAAAAATATTTTTAATAAAAAAAAATAAAATTTATTTCACAAGAGTGTGAATTTAATTTGCAAATATATAAACGCATCATTATTTATTTATAATATATATATATATATATATATATATATATATATATATATATATATATATCGATTAATAAATATTTTTATAAATAAATTGTGATTACATCAAAAAACATTGATGCATTTGAATGTAACTTTACTAAATTGACCAACTTATTTACAATGAAAAAAAAAGTATAATTAAAAATTAATTTTTATTCATTCGAACAATGATACGCTATAATATTATATATATATATACATGGCAAAGTATATATATAAATCATAATACTAGACCAGAGGACCATAAAAACCAGAGGAATATATAAGACGGTTGGTCAACATACTTTATAGACTTATTTGAAAAATCTCTTATATACAACATATTACAAAAATGATTTTGAAGTGCTCTTGATATACATTATAACAGATTAAATTGTGTACTTAGATCATATTGTGAATTGAACCTCTCTAAGTATCAATTTCTGCAATTGATACTTTCATATAGGGTTTGTCTATTAAAACAAAGAAAATTATTAATAATTCATATCAAAAAAAAAATACATAATATGAATATTATAAATAAATTATATATAATATTGAAATATAAACGGGAAATATATTTATTTTCAATCGAAACTCGCGACGTGTGCTGGGAAACGAACACGGTCTAAAATTTCCAACCGTAGCCTGATTAAGAGAGAAACCGTGTCTCGTTTCCCATCCATAAAGGAACCGGGTGCATATATAATGACGTTTCGCTGTATAAAATGCGTCTATAATGTTCTGCGCGCACATTTCAGGTACATACTGTATATACATATATATATATATATATATATATATATATATACAATATTTTCATAAGTGCTGAAGAAGAATGGAATTTCATCGTTTCCGTGCATAGATCTCTTCTTCGCGCGGTGACGTTTCTGAATTATTATTATTATTATTATTATTATTTGCATTTTTTTTTTCTTCTATTTTTATTTATTTTTTTTTCTTTCGTATTTTTCTTTCGAGAGACTTGAAATGCGGTTTCCATCGATCGATTATGCGATGTGACAATTCAATATTTTGTAATGAATTCGAAATGTTGCTTTGAATTTTATATATATTTATATATTTTGTTTTATTTATACATTTAATACAGAAAACGTTTTGAACGAATAGAAAGTATTCCAAAATTGACATGTAAACGATATGATTTTTGTTATAAAATTAATTTCTTTACCATTATCATTTGTCAATTATCAAAAATTGAATACCTGATATCTGAAAACTTGAAAAATTAGATACATTCAATTTTTTATTATTTCATAATTCTTTTTAAGTTTTTTTTTAGTATTATTTTTTTATAACACCCTTTCGTGTTCAAAATTAAAAAAAAATTCCTTGTAATAAAATATCAAATAATTGTAAAGTTCACCAATATAAACAAAAAACAATTTCTTTCATAATTACAATAATTTAACCGAAAAAAATATTAATTATTCCATTTTTAAATAATCAAAGATTAATTTTGATTATTATCAAAAAAAAAAACATCATCAAAATTAAATATCATCAACACGCTTTTTTTTTTAAAACGTCTCAATTAAAATTCCCTAAAACTATAATATAAGACAAAACACATTTCGGCAGGGCACGAACCAACAATTTTGCGAATTCTACAAGATATATACCCACAAAAGCGGTTAGACCTCTAGTCGTTAGAACCGCGACGACAGGTCGTGGATCTTGTCCCTTTTAAGGGTCCCAATATTCGATTAAGCACCGACAATTAACGTTACACTAAATACGCTCGATCAATTGGCCCCAATCGACTTTGAGACACGTGTTAACTTTTATTGCCGGTTACTCTTAACGCTTTTGTTATACAGTGTGTTCTAAAATTAATTCAAAAAAATGTTAAATATATATATATATATATATATATATATATATATATATATATATATATATATATATATATATATATAAATCCATTGAACAAAATAGTCCATTATATTCATTATAATCTCTGATACTTTCCATTAGTAATACTGGTTTTGAAAACCTTATCATAAAAATACATCTTTTTATGAAATAAATTTATTCAATTAATTAAAAACCGTTTTTTTTCATATATATCAAAGCAAATTGCTATATATATATATGTTTTTTTTTCGTGTATTATATACAACGTTCCCTCTAATTGTTTTCTAATTATGGTACATACAAGTCGTTTTACATTCGCGTGTAAGCATTATGAAAAAAAACAACAAAAATACTGGAAATATAAAACCTATAGTAAAAAAAAACGGCGATTACTAAATAATACTCGTTAAATTCACTACAAATATACTTTCGCAAAATACGTAAACGTTTTTATGTCTAAATAATATTTCGAGTTGAAATTTTTTCTTCTTTACAAGCAAGTGAAAAATTCCCACGTGCCTTTCGTATTTTATATGTTACATAAAACGCCTGTGAATATTTTTAATATCTCATAAATTATCCCAAATGAAGATATATTTTTTGTTTATTCGTGTAAATTTGAACCGGTTTTTTTTATCATCTGCGTTGCTTTTTATGTTTTCTGAACTTTCCAGAGTAAATATTTCATGTGCGCACCTGAGCTACTGCTGCGATCTTAGATTGAGAAGCGCTGGTGTTAAGAACAACTTTTTCTACTATTTCGTGTATATATATATATATATATATATATATATATATATATTTCATAATTTTTAAAATAAATTTTAATAAAGTTTTAATTGCGACTAAGAGATATTTGATAATAATAATAAATTATAACGAATTATGAATAATAATAATAAATTATAATTAAAAGCAGAACTTAAAGAATCCAAATTTTCTTTATATAAAATTGTAGATACACCTATTTTACTTAATTTTATTGTGACATACATTATATCTTTAATATATAAATTTACACATATAATTTATAATTTTAAACTTTAAATATAATATTTGCTCAAAAATATTTTTTGATCATTTATAATTTATAATATTATAAAAATGTTTCAAACATGATTTTTTATTTCAAGTATATTTATTGAATGAAGTATTATCAAAATTGTTTGTATGTTATTAAAATAATAATATAAATTATAAATTTATTTTAAATATATCTGAATCAATTGAAATAAAACTATTATGAATTTTATGTTATGTATAAAAAGTTCTTAGTATATTTAGTATAAATGATAAAAAAAAAAAGTGTTTTAACATTAGAACCGTTTTAATCATAAAGTAATCGTCTGCATCGGCGGCAACAATTACAGAAGAAATTCGAGCAAAGTTTCGCCGACGCTTTCGAAAGCTCACAAGTCACCTTTTGTGAGCTTTTAACCGTTGACGTAGTCGGTTTCAGGAAGCAGCTAGTTAGACCGAGTTGCCCTGGTCTTCTGCGACAAGTCGCTCGGCACAGAAGCCTTAATCACAGGAAGCCGCCGTTCTATGGGACTCTGTGCTTCTCCTCTTTGTGTAAACCCTCAAAAAGAAAACTACCGCCCCCTTATATCGTCCCCCTGTCCCTCCCTTAAATCGTTTTCTCCCTTGTTTCCACTATGAAATCCAAAGTTTCAAAGTGCCACAGAACGCAGACCGCATTGCTGAATTGTGAATTTTGCATACAACAATAAATTTAACTCTTTCTCATTTTCACATTAATCATTTTTATATCAAACTGAATAATTTTCAAAAATTATATCCGACGGTGTTTATTATTTATAAAGTATATTTTTTTTATATTTTAATTTTTAAATTCATTTCGATAAAATCTGATATATTTATTTTTATGCCAATAATATTGAATTAAATTTATACGTTTATATTAATTACAAAAAAAAATAATATTTAAAAATATTATAGTTGTATTTTTATTTATATAAATTATATAATAAATGTTTGTGACTCTTGCGAGTCTTTATATTTTTATTTGCGTACTATTTCAGTTATATGAATGCTAAAATACACCTTTGATGATATCTTTTAACGTTAACTAATATTTATAAATAAATATAAAATATTACAAAGTGCGTATTAGCATAGTCGTTAGATGAGTTGTTAATTTATATTGCATTGATCCACTTATAATTAAATAAATCATAAATTTGTCATTGTAATTTAAAATTAATGATATATTATTAAATTATATTAATTTAATATAATATTATATATATATATATATATATATATATATATATATATATATATATATATTTAATAGAAATCTTTCATATAAAGTATATATATATATATATATATATATATATATATATATATATAATGATATGTTTTTTTTTCAATTTTATATATCATCATTTTATTATTTTCTTATAAAAAAAAATAAAAATCTTTATAAATTGTGTATAGCAAAATTTTCAAGATAGAAAAATCCTTTTAAACACCCAGATTAAATATTTCCATAAAAATATATTTCATTTTACACCCAATATGCAAGATTATACGGGACGAGTTTATGTTTACACGTTTTGGGGGGGGAGAAGGGGATAAAGGAAGCTTTTTCCGAGCAGACGGCTTTTCTTGCAGCTTTTCTCGTTCAATCTAAAACCTGTGTGCATCCTTTAAATGCAACATTTGCAGGAAATTGAATTTCGTCGGTGCTACTTCGGAAAATTCGACGCGGAAAATTCGTCGCGATGATATTGCTGCAACTAAGGAGAACGATAATCGCCGCTCTTAAACGGACCATAAATCCAAGTCGGTTCTTAAATTAGAAAATTAGAAAATCCACCTCCCCCTTCCCCATCGTCACTATTTCCTGTTCTCCGCTGTTTTCTATCGAAAAATAGCGGAGAAAATTAAACATTAGATTTCCGACATCGAAGTATCTATCTACAGATTCTATAATACAACGATTTTCTAAAGCATTAAATATTCGATATTTTACACCAATTTTCAAATTAATATTATTTATATTTTAAATTTTTGTTTTAAGTATTTCATCAGCAATTTAAATAAAATAATTAACAACTTCATTTTATCGAAAATTGAATCATAAATATTAAAGGCAAATGTGTGTGTGCAATAAAATAAAAATATACCATAAAGATTATATAAAAGTATAATTTTTAAGATTTTAAAACAGTAAAACTTTCGAATAAATATAAAACTATTATAAAATAACTTAAAAATTGATCGAAATTTTAATTTAACAAAGTGTAACGTCTCCAACTTATTAAATTATTTAATATTTTCAGAATTTTCTTTGTTTCACACTTAACTACATGAATTATTCTTGAAACGGACAACCAAACTATTTTAAAACACCGACTTAAACTTTAGAAAGAAAAAGCGGAAAAACATACGTGGAAAAGTTGGAACACGAAACTGTAATAATTTCACCCACACCCCTCTTTAACCCCTCTTGTGACTTCTTATATATATATATATATATATATATATATATATATATATATATATGTATGAATTTTCCTTCATTTGACATTATCGATTGTGACGCGACTGCTCAAAAATTTTATTTCAATGAAATAAAAAATAAGATGAAGGAAAAACAATGCGGCACGTGAAAAATTACCGCGCATACGAGCTATCGATCGGAAAAATTTCGGGGCGCTTTTCTTTTGATGTGTGGTAATATGAAAAGTACAAAAAAACGGTGTGCCACTGCGAAACGAAAAACAGTTCGGATAAGAAAACCATGTGTTTCAAATAAAAAAAAACTCGCCGATAAAAATCTAGATATGTAAATTGCGTACCGGTTCGCTTTCATACGAATTATATTGATGGAAAATATGTAAATATACATAAATATGAATGCATATATATATATATATATATATATATATATATATATATATATATATATATATGTGTGTGTGTGTGTGTGTGTATGTAAGTATGTATGTATGAGCTTTTATATGGAAGCTTTGGTGAACAAAAGAAATAAATACGGAAAAAAGTACATTCATTAGAACGGAACACAAATTTTGTAAATGTTCTATTTGTGACGCGTTTCTTATTTTTATATTGTATGACAAAAAAAATCTTTTTTATATCAAAAATCATTTCATATTAATTTTGATTGAATATATTTTCATTATTTTTTTGTTATATAAAACTTTCATAGTAATTTTTTCATTCATATAATAATACAAATCAAAGTATAAATTATCAATATCTGTAATTGATTTCAATTCAATAGTTATATAATTTAATAAATAATAAAAATATTTTTTTAATAATTTTATAATTAAATATGATAACTATTAATATATCAATAATTATTTTACTGTCAAAATTATGTTCTATAATTAGGAAATAAATTCAAATAACCATAGCAAAAACTTATCTTAATATTATTTTTGCAAAATATCCATATAAAATATATACAAATCAAATAATAGTAATATTTTATATATAAAAAAATTTAACTTCATTATATTTCATTATTAAAATCATAACATTATTGTAATACAAAATTAAATATTCATTAATTAATGATAATTTTGTGATTGTTGATTGCGCAATCATTTAAATTGCCGCGCATATTTTATTAAAAAAAAAACGTTACGACTCATTAATCTGTTTATATTTAATTCGAAAATAAATGTATATATATATATATATATATATATATATATATATATATATATATATATTTATAGTATATAAAATAACGACGTAAATAAACACGCACTTACATTTTTAATACGTTGTTTAATGTAATTTTAACGGGATTATGTCGGGCTGAAGACGTTCACCCTTTTGCGGAAAAATTGCGCGGTTATTTTTCCGACGAGCGCCGAAAGAAAGAAAAAAGAGAGTGGAAAATACTCGGCCTTGCGATCTTTTCCGTCGTAAAATTTCGCGAAAAAAAAAGTATTTATATATATATATATATATATATATATATATATATAAGAAGAAAAGTTGAAATTACACTTTTTTCCCGACTCTCCGCTGTAAATAATACACTTTCCGAGTGGAAAGGCAGCGTCGGTTCGTTCGCCACCCTCTCATATCCGAGTTTCAGCAATAAACATGCAAGGCTTTAAGCCCACCCCTTTAGGCGAAAATATGTGTCGAACAGTTAGTTTCTCGAAGATTGTCTCGGGTTTTGTTTGGTTTTTTTTCCTTTTTTTTTTTGGTGTATGCGTACTCTAATATGCACTCCACCCTTTGTTTTTAGAACGCCATTTTACGCCGGAGAAAAAAAAAAGACCAATTTTCATCGACATTCTACTTTTCCGACACCCCGAATTTTGAAAAATTCCATCGCACGACACACTTTTGGAAAAGTTTGACTCGCATCATTAGATTCGATGTTTGTTTCGCTTTTTATATTTCACTCTTTCGATATATTCCTTATGTATATTGGAAAGTTAGTTTCTTTATTTTCATATGTTGATATTTTATATGTCATCATAATAAAATCATACACTTGAATAAAGTCAATAAATTTATTTATCTATATTGAGACGTACTGAAAGTGAGAGTTCAAACTAACATTTTCATTACATTTTATTTCTTTAAGTATTATCATTATAGAATTAGATTAAACCAACAAATATAATATATACATAAAAGAGGATCGGATTCAACAATTAATGTTCTGAAAATACTTGGGTACGTATATATATATATATATATATATATATATATATATATATATATATATATCAGCAATCTAGGATATAATAAATTTGAACGTAATTTATAGTTATGAAAAGTTTGTAACATCGAAGAGCACAAATATGGAATTAAAAGTACGTATGCTTAGATGTTCCGTCTTTCATTTTCTTCTATATAGTGCTGAAACATAGACATTAGACCCTTGAATCATAAAACGTCTGGAAGCCTTCAGGATGTGGTGCTACCGAAGAATACCAAGAATATCTCGGACCGACAAAGTAGCAAACATGGAGGTTTTGAATAAAATTAGGAAAAAAAAAACAGAAATACTGAAAGTGGTTAAAAGTCTTCGTCGTTGGTTCAACTGTTCGTCAATAGAATTCTTTCGAACGGCTGTGTCGAAATAAAAGTTTCATTTACCATTTCTATCGCCAATCAAAAGAAGAAAAATTAGATAAATTTTGATATAATATATATATATATATATATATATATATATATATATATATATATATATATATATATATATATATATATATATATATATATATATATATATATATATATATATTATAATTGTGTATTATATTCAAAAACTGATCATAAAGCTGAACGTTCGATATAATGATATAAAAAAAATATATTTTAATTTTTAACAACTATAAATATTTCAAGATATAAACCGAGAACATATTGTATAATATTATATATATATGAATTCATACCTTTAACAACCCTTTCACGGGTTCCAATAAAAAATGGCGTCTTTCGTTTAATGTCCGCATTTTATCCACTATTTATATCCGAAAGTGCACGTAGACAAACAGCGGATTCTTTTTTACCTAATATTTTACGAAAAAACAAAATGGATAGTAAATTTGATTTTTTCTTCTCTTTTCACCGCCCATTTTCACGTCGTTCTCCGCCATTCTGCAAAACGATGGCGGAACACGCTCGCAACATTACACATTGCTTGAATTTACGCCGTGTCCTTAGCGAGAGTGAATAAAGGATATAACGGGAGAGGGGGGGGGGCAGAGCGGTAACGGCGGAAACTTTTCGCGGACAAAAAGGCAATAAATGATATCAAGAACATCGGATCGGAAATGACAATGGAACACGTCGTGAATAATTCAGAGCTGATTATCATATTTTCCACGGAACGCTTGTTCCGCTTCCGGTTAGCGCATGGCGTAAGCCAGAAGTACTATATAAAGTTTATCCACTTTCAAAAAGTATATCCGTCAAAAATAAAAAAAAATAAATAAAAAAATAATAATAATGATTGACGATTATTTTATTTATGAATTCGAAATATTTAATAACTGATCCATTAATTCTATTTTATTTTTTTATATAAAATATTTTATAAAATCCAGCATCGTTTAACCGCAATTATTCCAACTATAAATTCTCGTCAAGTGTTCTATTATATACCGTGCATAATACAACTACTTCATAATATTATGCATCCGAGGCACAGACCCCGCTCATTAAACGTTTCACATAATTATCACTAATGCATAATTATGTTTCAAATTATTCTTAACGAGTTAATACGGCTGTACTGCACATTTTATTTTATATATATATATATATTTTTATTTATTTTTTTGCACTTGAATATGTTCCACAACTTGTATACATTGCGTTATTACAACATGTCGGACTTCTTTTCAGCGGTACGGTCGTTTAGTTTGGATGAAAAAAAAAACTACTGAAAAGCTGCGTTCCCCCTTTTCAGCAATGTCCTGAATGCTCTTTCAGTGACGTCAAACGAAAAGACCAATTTGCCGTGTAAGAAGAACGTCGAGTGCCGTTTTCTATTTTGCGAATTTATTTAATTCAACCATTCATTCGCGGCCGGTTTTTTTTTTCTAAATGCAATGATATAATCTAGTCGTCGACGAATATTCAAAGAACGTTTTCATTTTAATTCACCGCAACGCGAAAAATGATAAATGAAAATTTTCATCGTTCACAAACACCGATGATGATGGTCACATGATAAATAAAATAAAATGATAAATTTGATAAACGCTAAATTCAATTTATATATTATTCGCATACATATAAATGTATGACAAGCCTGAGAAAACTCGATGGTTAAATTCCCGGTTTTTTTTTACGTGTGAAACGTAAAGCCATAAGTATTTCATTCATAATACATTTTCCATATTATTTATACATTCAGAATCTTTGAATGTCATTTTTCAATTTTAAATATTTTAAAATACAACAATATATTAAAGTTATATTTGAAAATAAAATCATTGAATCAAACTCGTAAAATTAGTTCAGTATTAAATAATTCCCATCAAACATTTTATGATTATAAATGAATATATTTTAGTGATTTTTTAATATAAAGACTGAATATATTCTTACTAAATTTTATAATATGAAATTATATAACAGATTAGATAAGTTTTAATATATTTTATTTCTAAAAAAATTTTTTAATAATCATACAATTACAAACAAAAATTTGATATTAAAATTCGAAAAAAATAATGCATTAAAATTATTTTATATTTTTTCAATATACATATATATATATATATATATATATATATATATATATATACATCAGTTATTTTTATTCGAAAATATATATCAATATGATTGTTCGAAAAATAAACCGTTGAAAAAAATAAAATGATATAGGCGAAAAGTAGGGGGGGGGGGCGATTCATAAAATTTCCTTTTCAAAAGAAACGCCTCATTTGCACACAGATTTCGAGTGGTTTACGTTCTAAAACAGAAACCAGGAAATGCCCTCGGTCTGGATCATCATAAATTATTTTGCAGTTCATCGCTCAAGGGCGGCAAAGGGCCGGAACGGCGGAACGAGGCGGGACGGGGGCAAAACGGGGACGACGAGGGCGGCTTTCGGCGAAGGTCTCGACGCATTCAATTGTAGACAGGAATTAAGCGTTATTTATAAATGGGCAAGAAATAAATCAATGTCGATAATCGCACTCGAGAATCTAGGGGCTGATGGTGGCCGACAATTGTCGACGGGCGGTAAGAAAATGGGAAGTTTCCAACCGAAATTGTACCAACGTCACAATCAAAACCTTAATGTGAGTATCCAAACGGTGCTCGTCTTTATAAGAAGACTGACAACGACTATATATATATATATACAGGATGATAGAAAAATAATGATCATTTATATAATTTTTTTTTCAAATATTTCACCTATTTCACGATTATCTAAATATAAATTAGAATAAGATTGTTATTTTTTTATTTTTAACTTTACAATATATAATATTATCACAACTCTAAACATCTTGTAAATAAACTTACCGACATTTTTTACGCACACTTTTATTTAATATGTTATATTTATTGTAGCGGATTCTCGTAATATATTTTTTTACCACCACTTTTACAATATTCAATTGTGTTGAAATTTAACATACTTATTATAAAATATATATTGAATAATCAATTAACGGTAATTATTTTAATTTGTCACTGAAAATATTCAAATCTTTATAAAAAAAATGAAGAATATATTTATTAAATAATATAAATATACTAAGCATATTTGTTATCGTAGATGATATATATTATTAAAATTTTTAATTAAATATATATATATATATATATAATACAACATGCCATATCTCGATTATTATGATTTTAATAGTTCATTAAAAATTATATAATATTTTGAAATCACCTTTTATATATATATATATTTATAACAAAGAGACGAAAACACTCTACGTGTTTTCTTGGTCGTGGATCAAATTAATTCAGGTGGAAGCTCGTGGTTCAACCGCTCGAGTGGAAGAAAAGCTTCGGGCAAAATCGTCAATGTAACGAGCTCCACTCCAATGATAAAATCAAAAAATAAAATAAAAAATATATATATATACATAAGTGTATCATATATCATAAAAAATCATATTCAAAATAACGTCAGAGGAAAAAAAAATATAAGAAACACAACACGAAACAGCTTTTAACTCGACAATAGAATCACGACATCTATTGTCTACTATTCGAATGTGTATTATAACGTCGAAGCTCCGCGTTCATGATAAATAGTTTACGATGTACACTTGCCGGCTAAACCGACTCAGACTAATGTTTGTACAATGCGATCGCGTTACACCGCCATAACATGAAACATACCATCGTGTGTAACTCCATTAGACTATGCAATCGCTAACGCAACTATTCAAATACGATTTAATTTATATACATTTACAAATACATATATATATATATATATATATATATATTTACATAAAAACACATACAAATATATACAATGCATTTATATATATATATATATATATATATATATATATATATATATATATATTTGTATGCGTTTATGCAAAATGTCCAGTTTTGCACTAAACTGCTTCAAAGCTTTTGATTCGGTGTACGTTTGATGACAATCAATCAATCCGTTGCAATAGTTCGCTCGTATATCCGTTAATCGATCCCCGGTTAAATTTAACCGCACAATTGTCAACTACTGTATAATATAAATAAAACTATAAAACGATCCCGGTTCGAAAATAAAACAAATAAATACATCGAAACGTGCTCGTTTTTATTAATGAAACGATTCATTAAAATAAAATAAAATAAAAAAATAATTGTCAAATAATTTTTTCGGTCGAATAAACGATTTCGTACGTAATGCTGTTTTATATAAATTTAACTGTTGTTTGTTATTTTTTGGTGCGGTAATGTTTTCAATAATATAATATTAACGTTGTTTTAATTAAAAAAAGGTCGTACAAATATATATATACATTGGTATTAAGGTTTTTAGTTATAAAAATATTTTAATATTCTATCTTAAAATATTCTTAATCTTTCATTTTTCTGATCAAAAAAAAAATATAATAAAAATGGATATAAAATTGTTATAGCTAACTTCTTTTTCTTATTCTAACTTTAAAGCTCAGTGTGAGGCTTAGCTGTCTCCGACAGTTGTTGCCATTCTTCTGTATTCCAGACTATGATCCAGAATATTTTTTTTTATTATTTTTTCCTTTTAAACTAGAACAGAAAACTACACGTATAACTTCTAAAGAATATAAAATATTTATTTCTAAAAATTTACGTTGAATTTCGATATCGTAAAAAATATCCAAAATATTATAAAAATCTCGTACAACCTTAATGACCGATCGTAATAAAGAAAAGCTTACGAAATAAAAAAATGTGTCAACTATTACTGTTAATTAATACGTTTATTTCGTTGAATCGGGCCCGTTTTATTGTGTGTTGTGTTTTTCAATTAACACGAATTATTATAAAACTCGACGAGAGAACGCAAAAAACACAATAACAAAAAAATAAAAGAGAGAGAGAATGGAAAAAAGGAAAAACCGGTACGAAAATATGAATAATGGCGTTATGCGAATAAATTATTAATCAAAACCAACAAAAGCTCCGCAATTTCCAACGGGGTTCGCACTCAAGAGACTTATTTACCTGATCCGATTTCGTTCAGTTAATCCCCGAGTTATGAAACATCTTGGCCCGAATTTATCATTTCTGCACCCGGTGGATATTAATTAAGCGAAAATATATATATATTTATATACACATATATATAATATAATATAATACGAAAGCGAAACATGAAATTGGCGAAGCCTTTTAACGCCATCGTTCTTAATATATACATGATGATTTTATGTTGCGTTTTGTTCTACATATTTTATTATGTACTAAATTTCAAATATAATATATTATTATGATAATAAAGTGATTATATATATATATATATATATATATATATATATATTTATATATAATATTGAAATCTTTATATTTATTTTAATAATATATTTTAGAAAGATAAAATAGCTTTGATCTCGTTTATATCGATTGTATGAATAGTTAAATGTGAAGGTTCATTAAATAAATATAAAATAATATAAAAATTCTGATTTTAATCGTCATTATTCACTAAATAAAAGTATTTGAAGAAAATTTATTTGAAAATAATAATCGTTATATTTTTATAATATTTTATATATAATATAATATTTATATGTATTACGTATTATAATTTACGGTTTAATATATTCACTTTTTGCATTCTTTATTAAATTAAAATGAGAATATAAAAAATCGCCAAATATTTTTTTTTATCAAAAATAGAAAATTGAAAAAATAAGTAAATTAATAATAGAAACAATTTTTAGTTCATCAATCGATATAAGAATATAAACTATTTATAATAATTAACAAGAGGAATATTTTCACAAGGACTCAAAACAAAATATAAAATAAAAAACTCGAATGTTATAAAATATATAAATTAAGGACTCCATTTAAATAAATTGGAAATATTAGCTATTAATATAGATTATAGCTGTAATTCTAAACAAAAACCTATAATAATATTAATATAAAAAATGAAGATTGAAGAAAAAAAATTTTTTTTTTGTATAAAACTTAATGATTATCAATATTTAAAACATCGTCCACTGAAAGACTCAATTTCACCCCACTAGATCCTTCCTTATACGTTTCAGATATACCGAAAAATCCTTCTTTTTTTTTTTTTAATACAGCGTCTACGTCGATAATAAAAGAAGTCGGGGTATATTTTGGCGTCTGATTTAAATACGGCGCCATCTGGACGGCCTTTTCGTATATAAAGTCTTTAACGTTCCGAAGATGTTTCGGGAGAGGAGATGAGGGGGGGGGGGCGTTTGAGGGGTAAAATAGGGTAGTTTTGAGAGCGTTTCAATGTAAAACCACCCCTTTTCTACCGCCTCATATTCAGCGTGCGGTCCTTAACACGACACTACCAAACTCGGTGCCCGCCCGCGCAAAGAAAACATAGCGCTTCATTTGCACAATCGGTTAAAATACATTTATATTTTATATGCTAGTAGTATTCTGAATATACGAATATTTGGCGCAATCGAAATAATACAGTTTTTATACAATATCAGCAGTGTTAAACCGTTATATAACCGTACAAAGTATTGAAATATAAAATTATTAATATTAAAAAAAAAAGTATAAACAAAATATTTTTCTCATTTTGCGCATAAAAAAACGTGTAAACCACTTTTATAATATTATTCAAATCTAAACGTGTTTTGTGAAAATGTTATTTTTATTTTCGGCGTTTATTTGTGTCCCATAATTAAATATAAGCGGAAAAACCGCTGCATTGCAGCGCTCGGCTTTGTGCGCTAAACGTTAAAACGGGTACAAAATACCCGCGCGAACGTTTTAAAATAATGAACGGTAAACGTGGGGTTAATTGTATTTTTGTTTTGAAACGTATCAAAATCAATTAAAAAGCGATGCACTCTTGATTTCGCATCGAAATAATTGACGCTTTAATGTCGTGAAATTTTGATCGAAGTTCCGCACGTAAAATTGAATAAGCGATTTTACAAAGCATTTTTTTTTTTTGACAAAACCTCAATTTCATATTCTGAAAATGCACAAACGCGTATCACTAAAAGCGTGCAAATTGAATTATTTTACGTTATCGTTTACTGTGTGCGATTTTATGTTTTTCCTAATTGGATTCGCGATTTAGTATGGCAAAATTTAATATTTCCATTATTAGTTTTTCCATTATTAGATTTGTTTATTTAAAAATATATAATAATAGAAAAATAAAAAATATATTAAAGAAGACAATAAATTATTCTAAAAATTAGTTAATGACTGAATAAATCTCACATTATTACTTTATGTCTATTTTGAAAAATATTTCAATGTGAAAATTCGTATTGATTACATGGAAATTTTTTGTTAAAATAAGGAAACATTCTGATGGTTGAAAAATTTACATATTCATAAATTTTACTAAATCAAATATGAATCAAATGAACGATCATATGCAAATATACGCAAAAATATATATTATATCAAAATCCAAATATCCGTAATAGAAAAAAGTTAAATAATCGTTCAAACAATGCCAACAGATGTTTCGTTGAAAATCGTACACATTACAATAAGAACGGATCAATTTCGAAAGGTTTTTCGCGGACGGTTTAAAACTCGGCCGCTTTCGTAGCAGATAAAGCGAAATGCATTTCGTTTTCGTTCCCGTTTCGGAATTGAAATAATCCCATTAAAAGCTCAATAAAAGCTTCGAAAGCCGGAGGAAACTCGTCGTTTCGAACGCCTCACCTGGTCTGTGTTTTCGCTCGTTACGGCGAACACTAAAAATGCCGAGTGAAAGTTGTCGGATTACAAAGGTTTTTTTTTACAACTTCGCTTGACCATTGATTTTTTTTCTATAAAATTATATATGTATATGTATATGTGTGTGCGTCAAATTAAATTAATTGAATTATATAAAAATACGAGTACAAATTAATAACAAAAATAATTGACGATATAAAAATCATTGATAACGTAAAGTTTTTAGATTAAAATATAAATTTAATCATCAAGATAATAAATTTGAAAATATTCTTTGAATTGTAAAAAATATTTAGTATTGAATTGTATTATAAAAATAAAGTAGCATTTGATAAAATATATTATGATGTCTTTCAGCGTTCGGCGCCTAGCATTATATGTATGATATTGAAATGTTATTTTATTTCATACAATTTTTTATGAAAATTTTTCACTTATCTCTTTTAAATTTAATATTATATTTTAACTTTAAAAATATTTTTTTAATATCAGTATTAATATATAAATGGTATATATTTTACGAAAACAATCACACATCTAATAACATCAAAGTAATAATAAACAAAAAAAAATAGGATGCAATTCTTGATTTGATAAAAAATGCATCAGCATCGTCGGGTAGAGAAAAAAACCGCAAAATTTTCCCCAATGGAACAAACGAGAGGCAAAACGAGCTAAACGAAGAAAAGGGCGAAGCCGCCGGCAATTCTTGAAAAGCAGAGAATTTTCCAGGTTTTTCACATTCAAAAAAAAAAATGAAAGAAAAAAATAGACGGTCGTCGTCGTCGTCGTCGACTGCACTGGAATTGGAAATGGCTTCCTGTTTAACGCTCCATTGATCGGATAATTTACGATGGTCGCCGCACACACGCACATATATATATATATATATATATATATATATATATATATATATATATATATATATATATATATATATATATATTCCATATACGACGCGGACGGGGCACAGAAGTGGCTGTTGTCGGCACGAAAATATGCACGGTATTTACACATCTCGTAAATAATATATATATATATATATATATATATATATATATATATATATATATATATATATATATATATATATATATATACTATATAAACACAACACCTTTTATTGTTCGCGAACGTACGCACTTTGCATTTATTTCGCATTAGGGGGTGCCATTCGAGAATGCGACGAAATCTACTAGGCATTATCGGGCTTAAATTTCGCGCACTCTAAACCCTCACCTTGACTCGTCTATTGAATTGGAAATAATAATAATAATATTATTTATATATATATGTGTGTGTGTTTAAAATTACGAATGAAATTCTGGCGATTAACTCCTTTTAAAGTCCTTAAAAACGTAACCCGTTTGAAAAAGATTTGCATATTGTCTGTGTGAAAGACGTAACCTCTAATAAAGCCGGTCGTACATTTTCAACGCCCACAATTATGTAAAATATTAACGATTTATATATTATGTAATTGCTTGGCGGTTTCAACCTAAAGTCATTAAAAACTCATTCATGTCACAGTTTTCATATAATATAATGGAACGGTGACAAAATTGAATACGAACATTTCGCAGAATTTATCATAATATTATATATATATATATATATATATATATATATATATATATATATAATATTACGATATATAAAAAAAATAAAAGTTAAAAACAAGTTCTTAAAATTAATCCATATCGTGAAAAAAAGTTATCACAAGTCCTATATAAAGATATGGTAACGCATTTTTACGAGATAAACTTTAACTAGAAACCGCGTCGAGATTATGTGGGTCATTTTTGATAGTAGCACCCGAAACTAACCTCCGCACAAATTACGCACCCCCACCCATACAGTGGAGAAAATGGGGGACGGTTGCGATATTTGTATGTACATATAAGGAGGGTAGTAACTTTAGCCGCACCTGTCCGGCACCGGGAAAACTTCTGTCTAGTTTTATCTGTTTTATCCTTCTACTAGGGGATATCGCACAAGTGTCCCAGCGGTCTACTCGTTCCCTTTTTTCGAGACATCCCAGATCTGCCCCTATTCTCTGCCTCATAACCACCCCTTTGCCTATATAGCGTCTCCCTTAACTCTGCCAAAAGGGGATTTGTACGATCGGGATTTGCACCTGTAAGGCGGCTCGCTAATGCGAACTAGGAAGAAAAAAAAAAAAAGAAAAATCGTCCACGAAAATTACCGTAATAAAGTGGACCGAATACACGACGATATTGCTCTAATTATATACCATATAGTCCTTATACAGGGGGAATCAAAAATATCGAATCAATATTATATTATAAACATTCATATATACAAATTTATAAATATACATCTATTTTACACTATTACATTATATCTTTATATAAATAAATAAAAATATTATATGACATTATTCGTTGCAAAGTGCGACATATCGCGTGTAGATTTCAATAACCAATATTACGTTTTATATTATTTAGCGATATTTTTCAGTATTCAAATATTCATACTTCATATAATGGTTTTCAATCTAATGAAATACGACATAATATATATACATTTTTTTATTATTTTTAATATAGAATATCATTTTTTTTTTAATTTATCAATATTAATCAGATACTGAAAATAAATGACAATAAAAATATTTTGTATTAGAAATTAAGAAACTTAATACATATATAAAATTCTTATAATACAATATGAAAGACAACATCGAACAAACATATTAAATCTCTCTATATAAACGTAATTATAATTGTATATATAATATAATGCTAAAAATGATGATAACCAACATTTGTGCATGAATAAAAATAAATATATTTAAGAATATCATCCTTTATTTTTCTACGACATACGACGAAAAATGAGCACCAAAATAAATTACATAAAATAAAAATAGATAAATAGACCGCAATAATCCAGCATCCTTAATAATAAAAAATATCGAGTACATATATATATATATATAATATATCTATAATATGAAAGCACTCAAATATATAATATAACGTATTCCGCATCGATTTCAATAACCGACCATTTCTGTGGCCGATCACAAAATCGAAACGCTCTTTCGCATAGAATAATATTTGACCGATGATTTTTTTTTCTCATATTTGTACAAAAAAAAAATAAATAAAATAAAAGAAAATTTCATTCGATATATGAAATATAAATTTGTTGACGCAACAACACATACGAATATTGCAAATCGTGATAAACGTCGATTTTATTCCGAGTACCGACATTTTCCCATATTATTATTACAATCAGAAATCAGGCAATAACGCTACCGAATACAGTTTACCAATCATCCCCATCCCCTTTGCTTTAGCCGTTTTTATTTTATTTTATTTTATTTTTCGATTCGGGTAAATAAACAGGTGAACCGATGTGTGTCCGGTCATAGGAGGGTTACGCGCAGCTAAAAGGGTTTCAATGTTTATCGAATGTAATAAGACCGAACATTTTGTCCCGTATAAAAATTATACGGTTTCGGACCTCGTATGCTCTTGCGTGACGCATGTATTGGGGTTTTATTTTAAAATTTAATTTAATTATCTTTTAATTAATCATCATTTTTTTGAACGGACCGTCGGTTTGTTTGAACGGTTCAAAATTGAATTAATTAAAAATGTACTAGTTGCATTTCGATCGTTTTTTATTATTATTATTATTATTTTCATACATTTTTAAACATTATTTTAACGTGTATAGTGATTTAATCTCGATTTCTAATCGTGTTTAAATCCATAATATAATTAATATAATATTTTAATTAAATCTTCCGAAAACATAATGTTCAAAGATTGAGCTTAAAATTAACTTGACCTCGTAAATATTAAAATCATTTATTTGTAAAGAAAGACAGATTGTTATTTTAATGACAACTATTGAATAATATCGACATAATTAATAATTAAACGTCTTATTAATCTACGATTAAATTGTAATATTTTTATGCATAGAGAAAGAAACAATAAAACTCAATACATTTAAAATAATTTATGGAGTACTACAAGAATGACAAAATTATCGACGATGCTTTTTTCATTTTCACAATAGTCGATAGAAAATATTAGAAAAATTTCACAAGAAGTAAAGAAAAACTTATATATATATATATATATATATATATATATATATATATATATATATATATATATATATATATATTTTCAGTGAACAAGTTAAACAAGCAACCGTGGCGTAAAGGAACGTCAACAGCTGGTGTAGTTTTCGCGAGAAAACACTTGGAGTTTGCCTCTTGTTGTGAAAATTTCTCTACGCCTCAACAATTTAAAAATATATTAAAAACTATATCTATTTTCGACGAAAGTTGCCGAAAAAAAAAATTTATAAATTTATTATATTTACAAGCGGCGCGATCTCATATTTCAAATGACATTATTGTACATTATAAATATAACAAAATTTTAATATCGAGTTCGGACAAATGGCGTACTTACGTATATATTTGAACACCCCTGTATGGCGACATTCACTAAAATTTCACAGCAATAAGCCAAACTGGGAACAACGAGATCAACACGTATTGTCCCGGTTAAAAGTTTGTTTTTTTTTTTTTTACACCGACGCCCAACTGTCACTTTAAAATGATAAATCGTCCTGTTCGACCCTAATTAGGGGGTGTGCTCGCTTTTCGTTTAACAAGCGCGCGAAACTCTCTTAAAAACGAATTTGTACATCGTCCCACTCCTAATAGACCTCCCGTTTTATACACGGTATAAATTATATATATATATATATATATATATATATATATATATATATATATATATATATATATATATATATATCGCGTAGGGTATTTAACCGATTTTTACAAAACGCAAATTTGAGGCACAATTTCGACCGCCTCGTTTCTGGTCAAAGACACAGATTATGTCAGCGTCCACAGATTTACATAATTTATGGAGATTCGCCACAGAGAAGCTTATCTGCCGCTGCTGGGCCTTTACAAGCGTGCAGCGACGGCCTCCTTCAATTACGCGAGTACACATATATACGTTGCCTTCAACGTCCGATGCGCTTTTGTCATATCAATTTATCGCGTGTAATTTCATTTTGTACCGTTAAATTTTGCGAATAATAAATTTTACATACGTCTAAACGTAATAGAATTAAACGAAATGATAAATTTTAATTTTATATATTTATAAATAAAATAATCATATTTAAAAAAAAAATCATCGAGATAGAGCGCTGTTAAAAAATTAAATTTAAATATATATTTTCGTAACGATTCTTATCCTTATTTCGTCTTTTCTAGTGTCACCACTTTTATGAAAGTTGACGACATTCAGAGTCAAAACTTTGGACAAGTTTGATGATGAAGAATACATTTGAAAATTTCAACCGCCATTTCAAGCATATAAACCATGAAAATATATTTTCTGTAATTTATCTTTTTGATCCTTTATATTTTCTATGTAAAATTATACGTTGAAGTAAATTTTTATCTCCAAATTTATCTAAAATACAACAATTTCCATACATTCATAACAATGATAAACAATTTTTGAAATGTGATGTTTAAAGATAATCGTTAAATTAGATTAGACAATCAAAACGATATTTATTATTTCCTTATTAAGAGAGAAAATTTGATGGCTGTTAGAGTAAGTTTAAAGTACAAAATACAATTTATACTTTTATATTAAAAAAGTGATGTTTGATTAAAATCATTTATCAAATATTTTCATATATCTTTCCAAAAAAAAAAAAAAAAAATATTAATTTGAAATGAGAATTTTTCAAACTAACTGATACACAAATATTCATCACATTTTGAAATTGAATTTTTTTTCTATAATATTTATTACTGTTGGATATATTAGTACATTTTTCAGCTGAAAAAAAATATATATATATATAAATTCAAAACTCTTCCGCATGACCAATCCAAAATCAAGTCCTTTTTACAATTTTTATACGACATAAAATACACGCATCTACTATAACACATGCCTAGTGTCTATACATACATATATATATATATATATATATATATATATATATATATATATATATATATATGTGTGTGTGTGTATATATTTTTTTGGTCAAAAAACGGCCACGTATCCGAAATTCCCATGTAGTATTGAATTTTATGCAGTGCAATATTGCCGGTGCAACGAGCAAGTACAGTGCAATAGTGCGATGCGGTAGATGCACAGTATATACAGGATGTCTCATAAATAACACGTCCTCTCCGAGTCCACTAAATAACGTCATACACACAATAACGATGCGACGTCGCGATATAAACCGCCGTTGCGAAAGCGCATCGGAATCGACCGCCCTTTACAACGAGGGCGGCTCGCATCTATGTTGTGCAGCCTTTAATGACCTGTCATGCGACGTGTACGTTATAAAAAATAAAAAAATAAAAAAGAAGCGTATAAAGTTCGAAGATGGAATGAGAAGTCGACGAATAAAAATGTTGAAAGGTTACGTACATTTTATAGTGCGCACACGATATAAGATGGCGCCACCGTCTGACATTTTCCATACTCATTTCCGGTTTTACATAATAATAAATATTAAATAAGCGCTGTTGTGGTATAGTATTAAAAAGATATCGATCAAAAAAATACTTTTCTAATTCTAAACTATATATTGTACGGTACATTATATTTTTATATTTAGAAAATATCATTGTTGCAATTGAGGGTTAAATTATAATTTCATGCGTGATCGGCTAAATTCATGCACAATTTTCAATTGAAAATGTTAATTTGATAATTCCATTTTATGTCACGAATTATAAAATATTCTCAGATCGAATTATCAAATTTCATATATTATTCCTTTTTATTAAAAGCCATATAATATTGACTATATTTAATTCATTAGAAATCGTTTTTAAACAATAAGCGTTGTCCGACTAAACTATTGTATTAAATTTATAATTAATATTATGAACTAGAACAATTCAAAATCATGCTTTCAATATATTATAACAAAAGTGCTTTCGATATTTTCTATATAAAAGTTTCATTAATCACCAATATCATATATTATAATATATATAAATGTAATATATGAGCCATAAGAAAAGTAAAGAGAAAAAAATTGATAATAAAAATGTGGAAAAATGCTCTTACCCTTAAAACCCTTAAAATACAGTGCGGCACAAAATTGGGATATAGCCAACGTGCTCGAATCGCATGCAAATGTGACCGGGGTAAAGTGCGCTCCGGAGCTTTAATTAAAAAATCTGATAAGGGCTTTTAGTGCATTCGGCGCATTTGCATCGGACACACACCACTTTGTCCACAATGGGGACAGGAAAAAGGGCTCGAAAATCGCTAGGGGTAACTTTACATAAATTTATGTAATGTGCACGGATAAATGATGCGACAGAACCGCGAAGATTGTGAGAATATTAGGCTCAAAGACAGACTAGATCGTTTAATCTACTACATAATTTTACTTATCTACGTACAGATATTGCATTTATAAATAAAAGTGTTCAAAACGATTGAAGGATAATGCATAAATTGTGTTTTACGATAGTGACGGCGGCGGCGGCGGACGATGTCCTAGCTATATGAACCGTTTTCTTCATAAGTGGTTTACATATATTTTTGATTATATATATATATATATATATATATATATATATATATATATATATATATATATATATATGTATATATTATTTGTTTCTATAAGATAATTTATTCAAATCTAATATAAAAATCAGTGTTACATGTATACATATATTTAAATTCATGATCCACAATGAAATCGATAAAATCCCTTTATCCATAAATTTCTACTACTATCCCTGATAGTATATAAGCATAACATAAATGAATTTATATATACAATATACACATGCAATGTTTATATATGGAGCAAATTTTATAACACTCGATACGCGGGGGAACGCTCGACAAATGAAAAAAGCCTAGATATATAATAATAATATTTTTTTCTATGATGGACTTATGGCGCACTATAAGGGGGGGTGGGGGAGGGGTAGTTCATGTTTGTTTCGGTTTATTTATCGCATCACTCGAACGACGTTTACAGCATCAGACAAGCAAGATTTACGATATGAAATAAATCGAGAGGCCATATTGCGGGGCATGTGAGGCCCGCTGTCAGCGGCACGTTCCATTTGTCACAAACTGGTTGTTTACTTGCGGTGCCGCCGCAACAGAAATTGTTCACTTATTGTCATTGTTAGCGGGCTCGAAATGCGGCCCTTCGTCTCGTGTGCGTGAGTGCGTGTGCGCTTGCTTGCGAAACATTGTCTACTCTAAGGGTTGGGCGATCGAATTAGCTGTATGTGATATTGTTTTCTTTGTTCATGAATAATGCAGTGACATTTATTCCATACATATTAATAAGTAATATTGAAATAAATAACAAATAATAAATAAAAATTACATCTAATTGATTGAAGTATTATTATTTTATAATTAAATTTAATACATAATATATATTATATAACGTTTATTTTTTTCTGTATCTAATACAAAATTTTATCAAATTATTTGTTTATCTAGAGGTCTCTTATTATCTAGAGCAGGGGTTGTTAACAAGTCAATCGGTTGCAATGATTGGGATGGAATTCTGTAAACCATAGACTTTGAAGCGATAGTAGAAGACAAATTTTCTAGCTATAGTTTAATGCATTCCCAGAATTTTCCAAGGTCATAAATATACCTTATACTGAATCTCAGTGTATAAAAATGTATACATTTTACATCACATAAAAAGTAGATTTCTTATACAGAAAAGTTGGTTGCATCTGAACTAGAGAATTTCGTCATCCAAAAAAAAAACATTTTTATTTTCATTTAAAATATAGTACGAATAGATTTAAATACATAATATTACAAATTTTATTATAGACATCATAAAAAATCAAATCATCATTTCATTACAACAAATATATGTGTTTTTACTTCATTTTATAATATTAATTTTATATATAATTTTAATAATTTGAAACTCGTAATAGTAAATGGTGTAAAAATTACTATATTTCTAATGACGATATATTGAATAGATATGATAAAATTGTCCTTTACCAAAAAGCGGCGCAATAAATTTAACAATTCAAACATTGATTAAAAGCCGGTGCGACAAAAATAATTCAAGTATGCATATATGCGCGCGGGGAAGGGACACACATATAGCCGTATTTGCAACCCCTTGGACGTCAGAGGGTTAAACAGATTATGAATTACGATATTTGAACGTCGAGGACGACGTCCCCCCGGCATCGGATTCCGGCGTCCGGAATACCCGCACACAAAGGGTTAACGCCATAGATGGAGAGAGGGTTATAGGAAATTTAGACGATGTGGGGCGTTTTTTCCCGAACGATGGGGATCCAGCACAATAAAGCATTGTTTTGTTTTTCGCTCTGATCGGCAGTTGCGCTAATTATTCATACCGATTACGCGATTTTATTTAAAGCCGCGTATTTAAAATCATCACATATCGTAAACCGACATCGAATATTATTATTTTTTTTGAACATTCAAACAGCATTCCTAGATTTAAATCTTTTCAGGAATTTAATCATTTTAAAACAAACAAAAAAAAACACGTATTTAATATATTTATTTATATAATCACAGCGAAAACAAAAATCAGTGAAGAATGGCCAGCAATTAAAACATTTATTTTCGACCATTATTAACTTTTCCATCGACGGCGTAATAAATTAACGCCGAAAAGTCCAATTCGAAAACGGCACGCGCGCCCCAATTCGGCAACTTCTGACCGGGGCAATTCGATTCGAACAGAGAGTGCGTTTTTCGTAGTCGCTCACCGTCTATAAATCAATTATTTGATTCCATTTGAATTCGTAATCCATCGCAATAATTACTCTCGGCGTCCGAGAGTATGTATCGTTGAAAAAAAAATCGTGTTTGTTTCTATCCCGTTATTTATATTTATCAACGTCCGCCGCTAAAGTGTTAACGTAGAACCATTGTAAACTTTTACGCGCGAATACGTTTTTTGTCGCTTAATTCCTTTGTAGTCTAGATTTATTTATTTTTTTATTTATTTTATTTTATTTTTGTACACTCGCCTATTGTTTTACGACTGTTGATTTATTTCGACGCAATTCCATTTTCAGTGCGGAAAATAGAAAATCGTTTCCTTTTTCTTTCAAATACGTGAATTACGAATAAATTCGTTTACAATTTCCATTCTCATATGCAAATAGAATTGTTATTATCTACATCACCGCCAATCTAATTTCATTTATATTATTACATTACTCGTCTTCGATACACACACACACACACACACACACACACACACACATATATATAAATATATATATATATATATATATATATATATATATAGATGTGTAAAACAAATATCGAAATTATGAAATATCGATTGTGAATTAATTGAAATTCTGCGAAATTTTCGGAAGGATATCGACGAATGTTGCTACATAAACAATGACATTAATGATCGGCAAACATATGGCGAAATCATCAAATTTCACCGAATGTATAAATTATGAGTGTAATTAACGATGACACGCTCTCCAATAAAAATTAAATTGATTTATTCGTTCGCAATTTCGAAATCCTAAATCATCTAGTATTATCCAATTTCAACATCAGAACAAATATTTATCATCGATACAAACCACCATGTACCGCATTTACTATGAACGCGTGTTTAAATACGAAATAAACGATCCCAAAACATAGTAAACAGTTAAAAAAAAAGGATATATATATATATATATTAAATATAGATAAATCGTTTTTTTTTGTGTATATACGAGAATCCCGCGAGAATTTCGCTCGATAAAAATGCATTCATAATATACGCGACAAAAACGACCGCATTAAAACTTTTCAAGTGACGTTAAAAATTTTGACCCGGATTATAAAAATTTTACGAGCATTAAAAAATATACATTAAAAACGTACATAATTAAAATTATCAACAAATTTAATGCTTGGCTCATAGGTAAAATATCAAAATTTACAATTCCCCTATCATTATTGTTCGTTGATTATGTAGGATGACCAACTTTTTTTTTTTTTCAATAAAAAAGACGACATAGAAAAACGCAATGAAATGAGGACATTTAGAACGACGATTGGTCATATTAAATTATACAATATAATGAAAAAAAATATATCAGTTTACAACTCACGAGATAGATAACGTATAATCAATATTAGCACAGGTGAGGGGTCGAAACAGACCCCTTTTATGTCCTGATGTTAATCTAACGTATTAATTGGTTCAATTGAGATTGCGTATATCCATTACAAGCAGTGAACCCTCGTATCATCAGTCATTTAAACATCGTCATTAACGAATTTAAAGACCGTGTACCGGCAAGCGCAATTAATCTCAATAATATATAATTTACTCTTAGTAAATTATAATTATTGTTGTGAAATCATCGATTTTCAAACAACCCACTCGCATACAAAAATCAGTTTTCAATTGGGAAAAAAAAAAAGATTTTTAACAACTCATATTCACGTAAAAGTCAATCATCGGTTTAGAATGGTGCGTGCTTTCGTGCAACGGCAATTGATCACGGTGTTTGTTATGGTTGTTGTTATATTATAATTATTGTCGAAGAATGCTAAAAGTACCAAAAGGTACCAAATGCATCGTTCGTAACGTGTAATGGTCACGCTATATCGAATTTACCAACTTTGACTATCACATAGCCATATATATATATATATATATATATATATATATATATATATATATATATATATATATATATATATATTTAAAAAAATAAATCTTTAGAAATTTTCATAATAAAATATAATGATTTATATATAATTAATGAAATCATCGTAATTCATAAAATTTCAAATGTAATCGACGTAACACTTGACCGATATGTGTTACGTTTAATTAAATCAACCTGGATTATTATCGAGTTCAATCGCACGTGAACACGAGCGATAACTCGCACTTGATGACATCACGCACAATTTAACACGTTCGCCGCTATTGTGCAACACGTTTGCGACTACTTTAAAACAATGTCGTTAAATATCATAATAATAATATACCGTACGAATGAATGTACGGTTTATTTTATCTATATTATATATATATATATATATATATATATATATATATATATATATATATATATATATATATATATATATATATATATATATATAATATAGATAAAATTTATATATATTCGTTTCAATTGAATTAATTCAATTTGAATGAATACGGTTATGTAACAATGAGATATGATTTAAATTTCAATACTATTCACGAATAAATAAATACACATTATTGTTTTTTTTATACAATAGTAATAATAGTTTAATATACCAAAGTTAATAAAACATTCATATAATAAATAATTATACTTGTCAGATTGAACATCTCCTTGTGTTTTGAAGGAAAAAAAATATACATAATGTAATCGGTTTTTCATTTTAACAAGTTGCTCTTAAAATATCTATACATAAAAAATATTTAAATATCATTTATGCTTATCAAATAATCGTTCTAGAATTACATACTATATATATATATAATTTAATGATATATATTTTATTGTAAAATTACACATTTATTAATGCTATTTATTATTTTGATTGAAAATATATCTCAACTATTACGGGAAAATATGTTTATCAATAACTTTTACATTACAAATTATTTGAGTAAGAAACAGTGAATTATAATTGAATTATTTTATACTATTTATAATAAAAAAATAAATAAAAATGTAATTCACTAAAGTGTTCAATCTGACAAGTTACACTACTGTAATTTTCAACAAATATTTCAATTACTAAACTTTAACTATGTTTATTACACAGTGTAAACGTTATATATCATATATATATATGTATATGCGAATGGGACGAATCTAATTATTATGCTATGCGGTTCTGGATTCTGTTCACGATCCCGAGGTGTCACTTGAACTTCGCATTTTTCATTATACAAGACGTATTTTAATTTTCAACATATTTTAAAATGCACTAGCGTATCTGAAACTTGAACGAAATCGAATTACTTTCACGCGTGCCTTACTATCTATATGACATTTTGAAGCAATATAAAAATATATTATATACTATATATATATATATATATATATATATATATATATATATATATATATATATATATATATATATATGGTAAAAATGCACGCACTTACACGTATAATAAAAGCGACACAGTAATCTGCGATAAGAATCGATCGTTTCTAGAGTGGATTTAGGAGAAAACCCTAGCTGATAAATGTCGGGGTCTGGCCGGGCAAAAACGAGGCCCCGGACATAAAAGGGGAAACGGGGCAAGAGTGGGCACAAAGAGTGCCCACCTGGCCCCATGATTTATGCACGAGAAAGACCGCACTATTATTGTCGATACGTCATCGCGTGACCAAAACCAAGAGTCGTTGCCCACCCCGAATCGATGTTTTTTTTTTTTGTTTTTCATCTATTAATAATCGACAAAAATAATACTAATAATTATAATGATGACTTATCGGCTGTATTATGTCGGATTATCGAAACACAAAGGATAAAAATTTTCTAAATTTACTGTAATAATTATTTTCTAAAAAAAAAAAATCGATTTTCTTTATTTTCAGTTAATACGGTCACATCCGGATTTCGAACATGTTGTGGTTGTTTTTCCTACACAAATGAACCAATGCACTTTGGTTAATACGATGGGATGGAAAAATGGGGTGGATTCAATTACGGCTGAAACGGCGAGCCTTTAGTAAGATAATACTGTATATAAAATGCATCTTGTCAAATGCGTCTACTTATGTAAATTGAAAATAATAAAATAATAAATAACAGTTTGAATAACGTAGACTAATAAAAAAAATAAGTATTTTTTTTTATTTATTTATTTTTTTTGGTATACAAAATCTGATTTTTAGAATTAACTATTTCGTTTAAAATTTTGAAAGCACGAAAATAAAATATAAGTTTACTAATTAGTAGGCAACTGGAATAATTCAGATGTATGTGCACAAATATATGAAAACAATTTTAAAATTTTAAACATGTAGTAAACTTATGAAATCAATTTTAATTTTTTCATATACCATAAATATTTCTGACAAATATCAACGACCAAAATTTTATTTAAAAATATTAAATAAAAATTTTAAATCATTTTTATATACAATATAAAATTTTAAATACGAT
The DNA here is from genome assembly GCA_024500535.1 of Leptonema lineaticorne. NCBI lineage: Eukaryota > Metazoa > Arthropoda > Insecta > Trichoptera > Hydropsychidae > Leptonema > Leptonema lineaticorne. The sequence continues at coordinate 6,497,473 of JANIJI010000004.1, read as the reverse complement.
TTTTTAATAACTTTTACGATATTAATCTAAAAATTGAAACAACTATAAAAACATTTATGCTAAAAAAACTCTGACGCATTTCTGTCAAGCGAACCATTTTACAAGACTACGAGACTTTTTATTTTTTCAAAAAAAAAAAAAAAGTAAAACATCGTCGGTATAAAGTAAAATTTAACGCTTTAAAACAAAACGAAAAAATACGAGGAGAAAGGGGGATATTAACGACAATATGCGGGAAAAGTGGAAATTTTCATGGAATGAGGGTCACGAGTTTCGTACACGAAATACTATTTCTGTATCGCAATGCACGTTTAAATATAATATTATATAAAAATACAGAATGTCCAGAAATATTATATATATATATATATATATATATATATATATATATATATATATATATATATATATATTCAAAAATTAATAGTAATATTTACTGATCTCTTTAAACATATCATATAGAAAACACAATATAAGATTCGCACAAAAGGATAAAGTAAATTATTAAGTTTTATATATAAAGTAAATTATTATATATATATATAAAAGAATCCAAAGTAAATTTCGTGAATATTTACAAAAAAAACAACATTTTAGTATATGTCTCATCCTCCACATTCACCAGACATAGCCCCTTTGTGTATAATAAAGCGATAAAATAAAGAGAACCTCGAGATGCTGTTGTACAAGCATAGATGAAATTAAAGCACATCACTTAAAAAACTCAAAGCTGTGTGTCAAAAAAATGTTTTAGGAATTAAAAGAAATTATGCTACAAGTGTAATAATATATAATGGGAACTATTTTGATAGCGATAAAATCGATGTAAATGAAAAAAATTTCCGTCACTATTAGCTTAATACAATGAAAATTTAAGGTTACATGAGCCTTCTGAAATTTATGGAAAAATAATCTGGTTTTTCTATAATATATTTCTTTGTAATACTCTGTATATATAAAATATTTTGTACGGTGGATTCAGTGAAAATGGGGTTCGTATTTCATGGAAATCGTCGTGATTATGGTCGCATAATAATGAGTCTAATACGGGCAATTAGGTAAATATCCCGCGAAACCGTTTCTGTTTCTCCGATCTAGAATTTTTCGCATATTTTTTTTTTTGCCGACCCGCCCCCCCTCCCATTCACCCCCCCTCCCTCCTATTCACGCTTTCGTTTATTTATTATTTTTTCGCCGTATATTTTTCGCGAATGAGAAAATTCGGCCGCAAACAGTGTGAAAATAAAACGGGCCAACGAGCGAAAAACGAAGAAGGGAAAATTGTGCGGGGTAGGGGGGAGAGAAAGAGGCGGAGGTGAAAATTCGCGTGCGGAATTGTTGCGAATGATGAACGATCCATAAAATTGGGGAAAATTCGCGCCGTTAAGCGAGTTGTCGTTAGGTGAAAAAGGCGAATCGAATACGGCGGCACGTTCCGCTTCAGCGCGGAAAACAACGGGGGAAAAACGGGAAAATTCGCGCGGAAATAACGAACTCGCCGATTTAAGAACACGCATTGTGTGCGATATTTGTTTCTTTCACAACGGTTATTTACGCTCGCAGTCGGTCCGTGCGTTTGTTTACGTGTAACGTTTTCGATGTTTGTGTTGTATTTTTCTTTATGACTAAATCGTTATTTATCAAATTTAAATTCGGCATATCAATTATTATTCTAACCATTCGCTTACTATACAAAATTTACGTGTATTAACACGAGAATTTCAACTTTCGATTATGAAATTTCAAAAACGGCTTATATATGTTAAGATTATTTTTGCCACCAAATTTACTTTTTTATATACAAAATACATTTTTTACTCCAAATATGCGATGTACACAGTATACAATTATTTTGTGGCTAATTAAATATCAAAGGCGCTGATTAATTTCTAAGATATTAAATTTTTATATTATAACATATTATTTTTAATATTCAAATTGTCATATTTTACAGAATAAATATTTTAAAACGAAGTCAATTAAAAATATATTAACGAATTTGATTATAATTGAATGATATTTGGAATTGAAAAAAAATGTGTTTTATACATAAGCATTAAATAAAAACATTATTAATATACTTGAATATATTTTTTTATCAAAACAAAAAATTAAATTTATTTTACAAAGATAAACTGATGATTGAAAATTGATAAATCAATTTATATCGAATAGAAAAACTGTAGAAGAAAAATTCATTAATTTAGCAAATTGAAAATTTATTAAAACGGGTTAAAAAGCGATGATTTGCACTTTCAAAATTTCAAACCTCCCCCCGCCGCCGTTGCCGCCCCTCAATTTGCACCCCTGCCGTATTTGTTGCAATCGTTGCAATTTTCCGCGACGGAAAAAGCTCGACAATAATTCACGGAACGAACGCTGAAAATCGAGATCGAAACCGCGTTTAACATGCGGCATTTCATATTTTAATGTGAAACACACGAACTAAAATGATGTAAAAAAATAAATAAATGAAAAATAAAATAAAATAAAACAACGAAGGGTGTAAAAAGAAAAGCGCATTGACAGTTTTCCCGGAATTGACGTGCGTCGAGCGCGATTTAATTCAGCTTATTTTTTTCTGGAAAAATAAAATGCTGAAATTGAAAAAAAAAACTATATGCATTTCAACACGCATAACGACTATGCTCTGAATATATTTAAATATTTATAAATATTTTTTTTCAATTTATATATAAATTATATTTAATTGAAACGAACAAATCGATAACGGTTCAAATTTTGTGTACAAATGGATTTTATTTTCGACTTTTATACAGTTGACTTTTTTTTTCCCCGACAATTTTAAAACTCTGCTTAATTAATTCAATTCGCGTATGACTAAAAAAATAAATATTAGCAGAGTAGCTTTTTCGGATTTAAACTTTTATTTCATGCTTTCAATTTAGCTTTTATAATAGGATAAGATATATTTTAATTGTAAAATGCAGCTTTATACCTCTCTCAAAATTAATTTGTAATGAATAATCGTACATATTTTATTTTTGTTAATAATTTAATAATTATATAATATTTATAATTAAAAAACACATAATCAATTTAAGATTAATTAGAAAAAAAAATATAAATTTAAAGCATTTTACTATTAGATAGTTGTAGCCGTATTCGGACAATGGATAAAACGGTTTTTCCATCCCCTGTGCGATTTTCTATCCCTTCGTATTTTTTTTTTCTCGTTCGTTTCAAGTCGAAATAGAACGGCGGTAAATCGAGTAATAAATATTTGCATTTTATTGCACATTCGTCTACAACTTTTTTTCTAATCCATCCTTTTTATAACGCAGTTATAAAATAACCGGAATACCGCCACAACATATATATATATATATATATATATATATATATATATATATATATATATATATATATAATAGTAAAAATCGCATGTATGTTTGTATGGTATATACGTAACACTCGTATAATGGATTATTTTATTGGATCAAATTCAATATCAAAATTTCCATATATTTTTATAACATGTATTTATATAGAAATGTCGAATTTTCTACGGTCGTCTTCTAAAGGAAAGTTGCAACCCTCCGTTTTTCGGACACACAAAACCCGCAACGACTTTAATCATAGACGGGCCATTAATTTACAAAATTACACACGTCGACATGTAATAAACGTCTGCGACAATCGAAGAGACGTTAAATAAATAGAACATCGACATTACATTGGCGTCGGTCGATCGATTTCTTTTCCCCGAGGAAACGTTTAATCGCGACGCTTAACCTTTTATGCGACGGAATTTTTCACGGTTAAGAGAGAAGAATGCATGAAAAAAAAAATAGGAAAGGCGCTAAAAAGGACGGCAGGGCTTCTCATTCGTGGGGACGCGGTCGAGATTCGAGTTTTAAATTTTTCATCGGCTTCTCTCTCTCTCTCTCTCTCACTCTCTCTTTCTCTCACACTCTCACATTGGCCGTAAGCGACGAAGACTCGCATTAAATTAAAAATGCATCAACGAGCAAAAATGGCGGTAATATCAGCCACGTTCTCTCGTGCAATTTTTATACGACGTCGGCAAAGTTGCGCTCAAAAAAGATGCACTCACTCCGGGGAAAATGGGACCAGTGTTTTGACAGACTTAACAATTTCCCATAGACGATGGAAAAATTGTCGTTCGATATTCAATAAACGGAAATTACCGTCCGTCCGTGTCGTCTGATCCAATTTTCTCGAGGTTTTCGCATTGACAATTTCAATATGACTCGAAATATTATTCATGAAACGGCAGATATTGTTGGAAACTATTTCAAAATGTACGCAAATGTTAGAATAGTCTTAATTTTGAAATTATCATAAAAATTATATTATCATCTGTGAAGTTGTTATTTTTTTCATATTACATTACAAATGAAAATTAAATATTTTTTATTAAAAAATAATAGTATTTTCTAATTTCAATACAATAGTATTATTAGTAATTATGTTTTCAATAAGACAACAATTAATTAAATAAATTTCTCAAAAAATATATTATTAGTTTTAAAATTATAAATATGAACTAGTTATATTTTTTTGTTGAATAATATAATTATCGCCCTTATAAACTCGAATGAAAAATTATACAAATATCAAATAGTTTCTTATAAATTTCTTTCAATTAAAAAACACAACAGAAAAGATAATATTCTATAAATAGATTCTACTTTCTTATAAAATTATTTAAATATCATTAAAAATTTAAAAAGATATATCCTCTAAAAAATTCTAAATTAATTAGTTCTCCCTCAAAACGCTCCCTTATTTTTTTTCAACGTCTCAAAATTTGCCATTGTCCACCTAAAATATTCAAATGCTCCCCGAGGAACTATATCGCCCATTTCTAAAATCACTCTACTGTAACTTTACTATACAATTTGTATATATTATCATTCAAAATACGATTTTTGCCGGCGTCGCTTAACATTCAAAACATAAAGGTATCGAATACGACTATTTTTTTTTTTGTTAAAATGAATAATCAATAATTAAAATAATCATATATTTTCTCGTATTTACGAGTACAAAATTAAATTCGTATCTCCGTATAATTCAACATAATTGTATGATATATAAAAAATGAATTTTTACATTTTACGCGAAAACCGACGATTTTTTCCGCACGAGCTCCGCTTTTTATATGCGCTGCGAAATTCGAAACGCGGCGCGAGCACAAAAAAAGAAAGCTTCGCATTGGAAAAGCGAAATAATAATAATAATAATAGTGAAAAAAAAAGAAACTCCGAAGACAATATATCGTAAAATGCGAACCAAAAAAAAAAATGCACACTTTCGATATCGTTCGCCTTTGTGCATGAATATATGCGTTCGTTCGGGGCGAAATTGAAAAATCGTGAATAATTTACGAACGCGCAGTAAATATATTTGTACGTGTGCGAAAGTGAATGTCTGATATCGAGCCGCGTTTCTACTTTTATTTATTTTTTTTTGTGTTTTCTATTTTCTATATTTTTATTTTATTTTATTCGATTTTTGACGAAACGAAAAAAAAAATACCATACACTGCCGACCGCTTGATCTGTCGTCGAAAAGCGTAAGATGGAAAAATAACTTGACGAAGTTTCCCAGGGAAATGTGAAAGCTTGGACGGAGGGGTAGAATGAGAAATTTTTCCGGGGTAGGGTAGGGAAAAAAAACGAGCCGATTTCTTAAATCTGCACGTGGAAAATTACGTAACATGTTTATTTGGGCGAATTTGTAGCGGAAAAGCCGCAAATTTCGGACCCTTCGACCGCAACTGAATATTTCCGCATTGCGTCGAATATTTCACTAGAATATTTTAATATATTTAGAATTATCGTTTTCGCCGAATATTAACAACAATAACAAATTATTATTATATAAATATATATTATTTTTAATTATAAAATATACTAATGATTATTAAATATAATTTAGTAGACAAGGAAAAAATAGATTGAAATATAGTTTACAATGCTAATAATTGCATTTCCAATTATAATAGAATATCTAATACACGCCAGTCTTTCATATATAGTAGAATATTTCCCCATACTTAATTATGGTTCACAACAGGAAACTTTTAAAACAACTTAATATAGAGTAATGACATGACAGGTATATTTTTGTTATATATAAATATACATATATTAATATATAAATTCTCAATAAGACACGCAAACACTTTGACGAATATACATTTATATATGACGTTGAAAATGTTCATTATTTCATAATATTTCCGCTGAAGCGTTCATACGTTGTAAAAATAATGAAATTATTCTCGATATACTATTTAGATATGATTTTTTTTATATTGTTTTCTTTAATAAAATAATGCGAAAAATACGACAACGGCGAGATCGAAACACCGTGCAAAAAAGATAAATTTCCAAATTGCACACTTTTTTATATATATTACATGCTTTATCGTCCCGAAATGGCGTAATTTAATCGAAAACGAACTGCCTCTAAAACAGATTGAATTTTAGATTTTTTTCCCAGTTTTTTTATTTTTTTATTCTTCAGTGAAGAAAATGAAATCAATATGCACTCTGAACTTATATACATATAGCTTTAAGGCAATAAATAAGGCAGCGTTTAACAATAAATAAATTTCAGTAAAATATCTATATATTTAGATACATATTTTAATATGAAATAATATTTTCCTCGTTAAAAGGATATTTATTTAAATTGGTAAATTTAGCATTTTAAAAATATCATATTTATACATAAAATTTATTATTCTATTATACATCAAATATATCATACTTTAATTTATCAAAATTATTTTTTTCATAGACTGCAATTAAAATATTAAAATTTATATTTCCAATATAAATTTATATTCCTCAATTTTATTCATAATTATTGAATATTTATCGCCGTAATTAACATGAAAAAAAAATAACATTACTAATTTAGTCATTTCAAGTGTTTATTTATCTTTAAAAAAAAATATCATAAAATAAAATCCACCTCAAAACATTTAAAATGAAAAAAAAATATCGCTTTTACGAGCGTCCATAAATATTATACAATCGAGGAAAACTCCCTGGAGAAGGTGGATGAAAAAAAAATAGAAGAAAAATGCATCGATTTTTCATTGGACTTATTTTCGTTTGAACAACTCAATCCGGCGTGACCTAAACCTTCAAAGAAAAGTTTTTCCGAGAGTTTTCGAGTATTTTTCTCGTTCTTCGCTCTTGGTTTTGGAGTCACTAAGGCGTTTTATTGGAAACATCCCTTCGTCCTGCCTTCTTCCAATCACGCGAATTACGTCATCGACGTGGCAAAAAAGAAAACCCGCCGTGGGGCATTTTCAATTTTCCCGTCACGTAATCGGCTCTTTGGCTCTTAAGTGTGTGTGTGTTTGATTCTAGTATGTCAGTAGCGACCAACTTTTTTTAAATCAACAGCAAAAATTTTTTAAATCCATAATAATACAATCTTATCGTACAAATTAATATTAAGAATAATACGAAATTCTAACATTAACATTTGAGAACAAGATTCTTGGAAATAAATCTAATGGCAATTGCTAGAACTTATGGTTAAAAGATATGAAAGATACTTTAGTTGCATTTCTAAGGACGTATTTTATGTATTATTCAGAATTTATTTACTATATAGATCGCCAATTTTTAAGATAAAATGACGTATTAAAAATTATATATTGAAATCAATTTTAAAATAAAATATTTCTTTATATATCATTTGGTTCTTGAAATAATTTTCATCTATACTTCTATTTAACACTATCAATATTAAAAAAATATCTTTCTTATATATATATATATATATATATATATATATATATATATATATATATATATATATATATATTTATTTATATTTTCAATACGCGTGCCGTCGTTTGACTGTCGCTGCTTCGCACATTATGAATCGGAATAGGTCAAAGAAAAAGCGTCGAAACAAAAATAGACGAAACCCAAACAATTCGAGAACGTTTTAAAAATCAGCGATAGACAAACTTTTGATCAACACGAGGCGACCTGTCTTTTTTTTTTAATTATATACGTCAATCAAAATTATTGGAATTTAAATTTAATATATATATAGTATGAAAATAATGTTTTTTTTCTTCTCAATATATATCGTTATTTTATCATTATTAATATGCATCAGATGTATGTAAATATATTATATATAAAACATGCGAACGATCTAGAATAACAGTACGGTCAATCGGTGGACCGCGATCGCCGCCTTACACCACCCCTGTTCCAGACGATGCCAAACTTTCGCGCCACACTGTATATTATATTTTGACGCGCGTTCGATCGTCGTTTCATACGGTAAATTTCAGTTATCACAGGATCAACTCTTGCATATTAATCTGGTTTACGCTTCGCTAAGGAAGTTTGTTATGCTTAACGTACAACATTTTCACCGGCAACGTGGTGCAATTTTCGCATCCGACCGCGAGACTAATTCTCTTACAAATTCATTATACAAAAGTTATATTCTTGTACTGTATAGATCTTTTATGACATCGCAAAACCACAAAACATTTAGATTTTATTATTTTTTTTACAAAAAAAAAAAAATTTTTTTTCTAACTCTTTCATAATAATACTATATCATAAATTTACACTTGCAATCAATTTAATGAGTTTTCACCGTTCATTCAATTTTTTTTTTAATTTTATTTATTATACGGATTCACTAAAAAACATATCAATTTTGACTAGGATGAGTCTAGAATTTGAAATAAACATTTCAATTTTAATTTTTATACTACGATCCTAAATAGATTTTAAACTCTATTATTAATCATTCATTTTTTCGCTATGGTAATAACGACCAAGTATTTTTTTCTAACAATCACCAAAATATTTGTAAGTTTTCTTATATGAATAAATGTCGTTTAATCTTTAAAACAATGATGAAATATTGAATATATGTGTATTCAATATTTTTTAAATTATAGCCGATAAAATTCGACATATGTCTACTGATCTTTATCAAAGCGATAAACGACTATTTTCTTTATTTTTTTTTTCATTTTATTTTTAAAAAAAAAGTTCTAAAGTTTTCACATGCGGACGAATTTTCTCGCAACGTTGCAGTCCCACCCTCCCAGTGGCGGCGCATAAGTTTTACGCATTGCAGCACAAAGTTTCGCGGCTCGTGTTAGAAGTACATAAGCGTTGTTAGGTAAAGAGGAGAAAAGTTGATGCAATAAAATTAAGGTGACTTCCCATTGAACGCAAACATTTTCCCATTTTCCGATACGGTACTCCCGATTTTACCGTTTCAGTCCCGTATAACGGCGCGCGGTTTTCGATCGCATGCCCGAATATCGTATTGCAATATAGATTTTTACCAAGGTTCTCAAATTTTCCGATTTTCCCTCCGATATATATATATATATATATATATATATATATATATATAATATCACTTACTAGAGATTATCGACAAATACAACACGCAATCAAACAATAAAAAAGAATTCAAACCATTGAGAACTATATTATTGAACGAAATCAATCGTTTCTTAACTAGTCAATATTTATTATTGAATGTTTCGATTTATTATCGAAAATACTCCCCGTTAATTAAACTCTAAATTCATTATCCGAACTTTGTCGGATTAGCGAAGTATCGAAATCTAATACTTCACATGTTTAAACTTCCTCTCATGTATATACTATATATATATATATATATATATATATATATATATATATATATATATATATATATATATATATATATATATATATATATATATATATATATATATATATATAACAAAAATTAAACGCAACGTATTATATTATTATAAAATTATACCATTAAGATAAATATATCGTTGAGAAACCGTTGTCAATGTGTTTTTAGCATTAGGTGGCAAATACTAGATACGTGCATGTCGCAAAACCACCCTTTCTACAATGAATAAAGCAGATATACTCAAACCATAGCTCGCGGACCACATGCGGCCCTTTGACACATAACGTGCAACACTTGTGAATAAATTATATATTGCGCTTCTTTGCAATACAATATTTTTAATCTCGCTTCCGATCATCCCTTATATTTTTATATATATATATTTTTTTTTCTAAAATATATTAATACTCGCAGTGAAAAAATCGTACAAAAATCACAAATCACTCAATAGTATACGCAGAATTTATTCTAAATAAATTTAACAATTTCTGAATATTATACATACACACCCCATTGGCATTCTTACCCCTATAATTTCTAGTAAGACGTTAAACACTATCGACAATAATCATCAGTAATGGCGAAACACGCAGGATGTCCGTGATGGCTGCGCTATTATATTCAGATAGCACAGGGTTAAATTTAATGTTGAACATCGTAAAATCTGTAAACGTGCTCGTATTGAACGAAATTTACGATCAATTTAAACTTAATATATATATATATATATATATATATATATATATATATATATATATATATATATATATATATATATATATATATATATATATACATCATTCTCATATTATAACTAAAAAAAAATCTAATAAAACATATTATATTATATAATACCATATATAAACAAAGACATTGTGTGATTTCACAGTTAATAATAATGGTAATAATATATTTTATAGCGGATAAATTTCGACTTAAATTCATTATATAGCTTTAATGCGGACGATATGGAATAAAATCACCCCTTAATTGTTAATTTTGTACGAATTAGTGGTGAAATTCAAGCACCCGACCGCAACACCAACTGTCAAATTCGAAATGCAACGATTTGCGGAAGAGCTTATCCCAAACACCGGAAGTAATTTAAGCGCAACGATTCCCGTGCCTTGGCACAAAACAAAATCTAAATTCGCTAAAATAGTAAACAGATATGTGTATTTTGAAATTAGTCTAGAAACAACGTTTAACGAATTTCTAAATCGAATATTTCATCCATTATATTATGAAGCTATTAATTATGAAAAGATTAAAAAAAAAAATATTTAAATTTAATCAGTATTTTATTTTAAATATGTTATTATTATATTTTTTACTGTAACGGTTACAATATTGGGATTACTCAAAACGGCATTAGAATGCAGAAGTGGATACAAATTTTAAGGGTTGAATTCAATTTCAAAATCTAAAAAGAAACCCTTTGAAAGAATTGTCGGCGCTTTCAGAATTTCAATTAAGATATACTGAAATTAATTTATCTCTAGAACAATTAATATTTTTATTATCTATATATAATATATCCTTTATATTTAATTGAAATTAATATTTCTTAATTCTCACAAAAGAAATATGAAAAGTTGAATATCGCTGATATAGTCCAATTATTCAATGATTATTATAACCATACCAATTATTCTCTATATATAAATATAATGTATCAAATTCAAAAGGATAAATTGAACCTTCCGAAACTTTCCACCTTCCATTAACGAAGTGAAATGATATAATTACAACGTCCGCTTTCCGAAAACGAAACCTTCTTTCACATTTATTATTATTAGTATTTTTTTTTATTATTATTATTATTTTTCGTAAAAACCAAAGAATCAAACAATGGCCGTCCGTCAGAGACCCGCAAAATTTATCGCACGGACCTCGGCCTAATGTAGTTTATATCGCAGTTACACATTTACGTCCGTCAACAGGACAAAAGGTCCCGGGACTCCTACTAGGACACGAGGGTGAAACGAAAGAGACGTGCGCCATTGTCCGAAAGGGCCTGACACTCTAGACTTAGGAACGGCCAATACTAATTCTACGGCGGCGGCTATACCCGTCGTTTCTCTCCTGAGGGTTCTAGGCGCGTACATTAAACCCGTTGCGGTTTGTTTTGTAACGGAAAACTACGACCATTGTCAACGATGACGACCCGTCTTAAACGATAGGGAGTCTTGACTTGTGGCCACTGCTGTATAACAAGTTTTATTCATCAAATATCCTCAAACTACTCGTTTACATCTAATTAATTTTATTAAAATTACTCGTTTACCTAAATTATTTACATAATGCCTAAAATATTTATTCATTTCTACCGTTTTAATACTGATAAGATATGATTTCAAGATTTCAATAAATGATAAATCATAAATTGAGACTTGCAAATCAATTATATAATACCCTAAATATGACTCATCTACAATATCAGATTTTTTTTATTTTATAAAAAAATCTGAAATAAAATAATAATAATAAATAAAAATAGTAAATAAAAAAGAAAACAACATGAAAAAACGTCAAACGAATGTAAATCGTTTATGCGTCGCACAAACTACAAACAAGTTGTAACCTGTTATACAACGCTCGAATTGGTAAAATCGTTCTTTAGCATTAAATGATTAATAAACAATTATATTATAATATCCTATCAAAAATTTCTCAACCGCTAATTGTACAATATACTATATAAAAAAATAATAAAAAATAATCATTATAAATAATTAGAGAAAAAAATATCTTTCATACATACTTAGCTTTCGGTTATAAATAAGATAAGTTCACAGTTTATATACGTTGGACCCTCTGTCCGATATGTGTGGCGCACAGTGTATATATATATATATATATATATATATATATATATATATATATAATACACTATAATAACACTTGTGTGCCGGTTAAAGTACGATAATGCTATCATATCAGAGACATTAATAGGAAACAGCACACTTGTACATTTAACCATTCTTGGATGGTGCGCCAAAACTGCCCTAACCTTTAGTCCGCACTTATTCACTCTTTGTACAAAATGGAACACGATGTACTTGCATCTGTACGTATAATATATATATATATATATATATATATATATATATATATATATATATATATATATATATATATATATGTATGTAAGTATCATGGGTTTCGCAGGGAGCAGCCGTAGACATTAATACACGTCTGGCAGATGTATCGCCGCATCCCCGACTCGGTGAATCCTATTTCCTGCCTTTACACAACTACAAAACTCACTTTTACGGCTTTTCAGCTTTCGTTTTTAACAAAATGGCGACGCTGAAATTCTCGCATCTCTCTCTCTCTAGGTGATATTGTGAGAGAAATTGACGACTAAGTTAAATATGATATGAAGTTAGACGATGAACGATAATGATCGATGTCTGGATGTTGTATAAAATATTTCATATTTTCAAATGTTATTATATATTTTACATATATATGGTGTGTTCAAAAAGTGATAGAAATTTCCATTTTTTTTTATTATAGAATTTTATTTATGAACACTGTACATCGAATATGTTTACTAACGCAATATTGGAAAAAATCACACTAATCGGTCAAAATTTTAAAATTCCTATTGCGTTCAAAAACTGACCCAACTTTCATATTCGCCAGACACGGCTTCATACTCATAATAAAAAGATAAAATAAAGATAACCTTGAAGCATAAATGAGATAGAAGTCCATCGCTTAAAGAGCTTAAAAGCTATCGCAAAGGGTAAATAAATAGTTTTACAAAATCACAATACTATTAGAACACCGTATGTTTCATATAATATTATTTTAGTAATCACTTTTTTATAATAAAAAATAAATAAATCAAAAGCATTCCAATCAGCTGTGCAATAATAGTAGGACATAGTGACATCACAGGATACAAATCTAACTATAAATATAAAGCGTTGAAGTACTGAAAATAGAAAACCGGAGATCGTCGAGGAAAACGGGGAATATATTGCATTTTAACATGAAAAACATGGCAACCCACAAAAACCATGCTTTTCAATTCGAGCAAAAACGAAAAACAAAAACGACAAAATACAAAACGCAAAACTGAAACTTTGAAATTTCAGCTTGAAATATTTAAATATTATACTGATTCAGAATATACTTCGGTTTGATATTAACATTTATCGTACGAAATTTAAATATACAAAATAAAATTAAAAGAAAAATAGTAACGATAAATAAATATTCTATAAAATATTTTATCATTGATTAGTAAAAGATCGTTTGAACTCAACATATTTTTAATTTCTTATACTTTTCCAACTAAAATAACATCACGGATTAATTATTATTATTTATTTACTTTATCATGATAAAAGCTTGTCAATCATTATACTATTATTATAACTTTATATTTTTATTTAATTTTATCAAAATGTTCTACAATATAATACAACTTGACGACATGATTTTTCAAAATAACATAATACAATGGTTTTCCATTACATTTCACATTATCATATAAAAGATTTTAATGAACGACATCAAACTTTTAAATTTTCAATTCATATAAGTCCCCACGTTTATTTGCAGTTTATAATAATACTGAAAAAAAAATTGTTGTTCAATTCTAGTTTTTCCATTTAATATGTTTGTTTTCACTTTAAAAAAATAAAAATTGTTGTAAATCTATACAATATTTTTCCATCGATATCGATATACACTTTCATTTGACATTTCATTCAAATATTTACAGAACAATCGAAACGTATAAAAATGATAACAGAAACGTTTTCATTTTATTTTATTTTTTTTTATATATATATTTTATTTTCTATCTGTCACAGTGAAAATACGTTTCGAATCGAGTTTTCAATCAATTTATGCAAAGTTAGATGAGAGAATGAATAAGAGAGCAAGAGAGAGAGAGAGAGAGAGAGAGAGAGAGAACTCTGAACGTGACAGCCAAATCGAATTGTTTCCTTTTCGGCTTGTTAAAAACTTTTAAATTTGTTCGAATTCGTTTGCAAAGCGACTCGTATAGAAAACGGTTGCATTTTGTCACCGCGTTCGTTTGTCCACTTTGGTAAAACTACCCCCATCCCAAATTCACCCCGTATATAACAACAAAAACTGCACTCAATCTCGCACATAATTATATATATATATATATATATATATATATATATATATATATATATATATATATATATATATATATATATATATATATATATATATGGTATATATACAATCAGTTCTCGAGTTACGACCGCCTCGACTTACGACTATTCGCACTTACGACGAAAAAAATTCATATTTTTTTTTCTAAAAAAATGTGTCAATTTTTTTATAGTTTTCGTCACATACATATCTAATATAATCTGGCACGCTTCTGACGATTTTTGACGATTGATTCGATAGACAACGATAGATTTTTGAAGGCACAACGCAATATTAATACTAAGCAATTGCCTGTTATGATGAAATTTATAACGAGAAGAAAAACAAACTGTCCAAACAAAATTGGATTTGTTTATAAAAACAAAAAGCACTACTGCTACACTCGTTGATAAATCTCAAGAGACGGCAATGAATATCAGTAGCTCAGATGATAATCGACCATAAGCCAGAATAATGCTTATATATATATACTTATTTATGAATGTAGTTATTTAATTAACCAACTAAAATAATAACAATTAAAAATTAAAAATCAGAAATAAAAGCCATTACATTTGCTTAAATAATATATACATATATGTCTATCATATTATATTATTTATTTTTGTATGAAATTTGACTTACGACCATTTCGACTTACGTTCACAGTTGTGGAACCGAACCCCGTCGTAAGTCAAGAACTGACTGTATATATATATATAAAATAAACTATAGCGTTATTATATTATGCGAGCAAACTAAAGACCGTTAGTTTAATATATCGTTAGATTATACTTATATTAAGTATGATACTAAACGTGTCAAGACACCTGCGGTATATCAGTTCGCTGTACTTGATCGCGAAACAGCGGGTCACAGATTTAATCTATTATTATATAAATAATAAAAATTTAATATATACATCTTAATTTAATGTTTAATTTTTAAAGCGTACACTTCCGGTTGACGAGAGGCAAACTTAATTGCGAAGATTGGATGTAAATCTTTCTCGGTAAATTTTGCGGTGGGCTCGCTTAGTTTGTAACGTAACCAAAGCTAATATTTGTCGGTTTATTATATATATATATATATATATACTTATATTTACTCAAGTAATCCGACAATAGAGTTCGAGCACGTGAAAGCGTGCGAGGGGTGTTCTCTTGATTATGTGAAGATGCAGAGAACAAGCACCTTTATGGTCATGCGGAGCTTGGCATGGCAAATTAGATTATATCTTGTTCGCCATACTATGCTTGTATGCATACAATTCACTATAATGTAATGCGAGACTGTCAAGGGGGGGGCAGGGATGAAATGGGGAGGGTGTCAAAAGGTTTATTTTGAGGTACCATATTGTAACTAGGACGAAAGTCAAATGTTTGATATTAAAATTTATAGATATTTCTCTATTCGTGTATGTTTGTTTTTTTTTACATTTTTATATCATATTGAATTTTTTCAAAATTTTTGAATAGAAAAAAATTGATATGAACGAACTAACATAATTTTTAACTTCATACATTGAAAAAAATTTTATCATCACCATAGTTTTTTTTAATATTATTTATTAAATGTTAATATCAGTTTAATTGTATATTTTTTTTATATATGCCACCCATCTCATAATATTATATATTATTTTTAGTATATTTAGATTCATAAAATAACAGAAAATTTTCATGTGTATAATTTACATTTTCCTCTCATATTGACGATGCTCGGAATCACTAAATAAGTTTAATTTATTATCTCGTAAATATCAACATTTTAGGACAAATTCGCGTAGTAAAAGCTAACACGTTAAAGCGTGTATCGTTATCAACGATTAAGTTTCCAGACAGAACAGAAATTGGCTCGAATTTTGCAGTATGAACACATATATATATATATATATATATATACAAAGTTGGAAACTTTGAATTATCGAGGTAAAGCGGATCTGTGAAGCAATTTTCGCAGCTTTCGCATAATTTGGATTCTCGACAAGCCTCATTTTGATGGTTCTTTCTTAAAATGAGCATCAATCAAACCTGTCCATGTTTATATGAAGACGTCTAGGAATAATATTTATCACGTCAAAAGTGTGTTTTTTGTTTTGAAATTCGATTCCCACTCTAAATATGAACAAACATTTAATAAAATAAATAAAACTTATGATATTATTTTTATTTATAAATTATTATATACGACATTATAAAATCGTTCCCTGTTTTTATATTTAATAACATTTTAATATCATATTATTTTAAACCTTATATTTGACCTTTCTTTTATACCTTTGAACACCTCGAATACGCATATATATAAAGCGAATAAAAATAGTGGTATTAAATTGGCCGCAATAGTTTCCAAGGGAAGAAATGCGCTCGAAACGCTATTAAGGGTCGTAAAACAACCGGTAACAACTGAAAATAAAATAAAAAAAATAACAACAACAACACCACCTAAAAACAAAAAAAACAACGTATAAAAAGAAAAAGTTATTCGGTTTAGTTATACCGGTTGGAAAATTATCCTCACGCTCGGTCATTAACTAATAAAAGTTCAACCCTCGCGTACCGCCACTGAGGCAGGGGGAAGCGGGTTGTTCATCAATATTAATAAGCAATCGAATTACACGAACATAAATATATACAACGTGCATCTCGGCATTATGGGAAAAAACTAATGAAAAAACACCTGAAAACAATCTTCGACGTTCGGAATGTGACGTTTGCAGAAATTTTCCATTCATAAAAGACGAAAGAAAAGTTGGAAAAAATATTATTGTCTCACCTGCAACAAACAAAAAATAATATTATATTTACTATATATTTATATTTGATTAAAATTAAAATAGACTATAAAATACGATTTTTAATAAATAATCAATCTTTTATAAAAAAAAAAAAAAAAGAGTTTTGAAGAGATTTTAACTTGAGATTCTGAAACGTGATAGTCAGTCTGTTTATTAATTTATAAAAAGTTCAGCACCGATTCCAATTTCAATTCAACAAAAGTGAAAATATCCTACATTCTGTCAAAGCATTGTATAGGAAAAAAACTCATTTTAGCTTCTTTCATTCGACGCTTCATATAAAAAATATATAGTGTATATATATATATATATATATATATATATATATATATATAACGGAAAAAGTGATTCAATTTTCAAAAAAAAATATCCATTTAATAGGCACGATATAGTCAACATTTCTGTATCAATTTTTGTCAAATATCAAAAGTGTTCCGCTTTTTTTTGATATTTTTTTCAAAAAAAAAACGGAAAAACAAGCGTAGGTCTGTTTAACACATACACACACACATACTTTTATATATATATATATATATATATATATATATATATATATATATATATATATATATATATATATATGCGACGAATGAAACGTAATGCAGTCGATAAATTTACGAACCATTTGTTCGCGCCGTTCATGTTCAGTTGTGCAGAAATCGAATTTTTTTCCACGACACCAATGGACACAAGTGGTTCAAAAAAAAAAAGATAAACATGAGCATCATCTATACGTTGAGGTTGACGCAAAAAAAAAAATACTAATATCGAACGGAGGTCAGTTCGTAAGTGTCGGTTAATCTTATTTAAGGGTCTAGAGAAAATGAGACCTGAGTATGGAAGTAGATAAGGGTGTTTTTTTTTTTTTTTTTTTTTTGACTATAAGGTATAATCGTAAGAAGTGAGCTTTCGCTTGTACTACTATCTTCGACGCACAAAAGGTGATAAATGTCGCCGAAATAACGCTGAGTGCCTTCGGCGTCCTCGTGTGCTTCAGCAGATGGATTAATCCATTTTTCAATGGAGCAGAATGTTATTAACTTTTAAGGGTGCCACCATATATCTTTTCGCATGCCGTATACGATGGGAGGGGGAGAGGGTGAATGGTGGTTTTTCGGAAAAGCGGAGGAGGGAAAACTGAACGCTTTCATTTTTCACGCGATTTGGAAAACGTGTATACGAAGGAGCGCGATAAACAATCGCAAGATTGCATCTATGCGTGTTTTTCTGTTACGGTGTCGTACAAATATATCGCACAACCAGATACAACTATAATTATTGAAATATATCGTATAATAAACGGTCGAAAACGTATGCGAATATAAAAATGTCTATGCTGTAATAGAGCGACTTTCGTGACGTCGATTTTTTTTTTTTAGAATTATTTTTCTTCAATATATTTATATAGCGGACCCAGTAATTGTGTGTAACAAACGTTAGTAAAGAGAAGATATATAATTAATTAGAATAAAATCATATTTAAAATAAAATTTTGAAGTTGACTTCAAAAAAATTATCAATTTACAAACTTTTTTACAATAAAACAGAAGACATAGATATGATTCGTTTGTTCAATAAAAAAATACGTTGATATTGATCGAACACATTTTTAAATGGTAAATAAAAAGGCTGTCGAAGCTCAATTCCAAAAAAATATTGGTTTAAAAACTCTCAAAATCTAACTAACACAAAAATTTACAAGAAGGTACATATTTCAAAAAGAGAAACACGACTTGGAAAAAGATAACGTTGGCCACATTAAATTTTTAATATATTATTTTATTTATATATCTAAAGTATTTAATATCATAATAATCTATTGAAAATAAAAATTCTATTGTAATTAAAAAATGACATACATTACATTTAAATTAAAAATATCAAATACAATATAAGTTTTTTTTCGTATCATCCTGTATATACTTTAAATATGATGAGAAAAATAAATTATTACATAACAGCAATGTGAAGATAATATAATAATAATAGTCAAAACTACGCGACTGTAATCGATACATTCTACGAAAACATTCGTGCACATGTACACGCACACGATACGTATAATTATGCTTAATGTCGACAAGGGGTAAAATGCACCCCCCCCCCATCGAAATCGAAAAAAACAAGAATAGCGGCAATAACGCCGAATTTCGAAAACGGGAAATAATCTTCAACATTGTGTTAACTAGCAAAACGTTATATGGTAATAATAATATGAGCGTTAAGTTTAGTCGTTTACGGTTAATTTTTGAACGTCGCGCGTTCGCATCTGAAAAATGACGCGTAAATCAAGGGTTAAGTGCCCCATTTTCCTTGTGTTATTTACTCGTATATATGCGACTAAATAGCTCGTTTACGCGAATGAGTCCTATTCGCCCTTTTTCCCCGTTGCATACATTACGTACAATGAAAACGACCCTTCAGCCGCTTATATTTATTTTATTTCATTTTCACCCCAAATATACCTGTGATGTTTTGTATACATATTTTTTTTTCTTCATCTTACCACTTAAAAAAAAAATATATATATATATATAAATAATTAAAATTATTTTTTTTAATATTTAATAATAATTATAATATATTATTTTTATAAGATTATTTATAAATAGATCGTCTAATTTTTAATATAAAAATAATCAAAATTTTAAATACGCCTTTCATTTTTCGCCATATTTAAACGCAATAACAATAAACAACGCTAATAATAATAATAATATATGCAGAATATAAACGGTATTTTGAGAATTCTAAACGACATATTCGCATAATTTTGATATAATGAAGGACGTAACTTATGCAAACACGCGATATAATAAACAAGAATATATATATATATATATATATATATATATATATATATATATATATATATATATATATATAATAGTACAGATTAAAATCTACACATGTTTGAACAATCTTTTCAAAATGAAAAACGAGGTGAAAAAAATATGAAAAAAAATATATCGCGTTGAAGACGACGTTTAATAAAAATATTTTACCGGAAAATGTGAAAAAAAAATTCTTATATGTAAATAAATATTTGAAAATGATTTTTTTTTCATTTATATATTTAAATTATACTTATATGACTGAAAAAAAAATAAAAAACGTATTCATCATTAATTTTTCATTCTGAAAAAATAATTATGCTTGTATTAAAATATGAACCAGGAAGTCATTAGCCCTCAGGTGAATAATATATAGTCTTAATGATGTTTCGATTTTCAACCATTTCGACTTACGTATGCAACGTCAGTTATTGTAATTAGTCGTATAAAACGCATATACGTCTATAGCAATTCGTATAAACACACACACACACAAATTATTATTGCACAGAATGACCCTTGCGATATGAGATAAAACAAGACAATTTCGACATTATGGATACAGGGGAGTTTGATAAATTTGCACCCAGATACGATCACTATGACGAAATTACGACCTATGTGAAAGCTTCATATGGGAGGGGGGGGATAAAGTTGCATTACGAAGGGTGATTGTTTCGTATCATTTCGGTTCAATATCTCAATTTTTTTCAACACTAGATTATTAATGAAGACACATTATTCAATTGAAAAAGAAATCGATAAAAATGCGCGACTATTATTATATAATATTATAATGATTTTTTTTTCTTTATACAAATAAACGCAAACGATGACAAAGCTTTCGAATCGCTTTTGACACAATTCGTTACACCGTTACAAAATCGCATACATACGCGCTAACGATACGGAATTCGGCACGAACGAGTTATTTTGTTTCTCTCTTCCATTATTTTTTTTTTTACTTTCAGCTGAAATCGCACCGAATAAGCGGAAAAAAAGCTTAAATATCTAAGGAAAGCTTGCGCTCGCGACCCGTGTCAAGTGTCATATAACTTACTTAACTGCGAGCTTTTTCACGTGTCGTCGCTACAATGAAACTCAAAAATGAAATCCTTACATATATATATATATATATATATATATATATATATATATATATATATATATATATATCTTTAATATATTGTATGTTCCGTTAAAATCAAACTAAAGATATTTAATATACTAAAATCTAGAATGAACGATAATTAAAAATTATCAGATAAATAGGAAAAATTCTAAGAATCTTTTCTAATAATAATAAAAAACAGAGGTGGGGAACCTTTTTGCTTGTTTAAGATCACTTTTCAGCAGTGATCTCTCATAGAAACCGCATTAAACAAAAAAAATATGTGAAATAAGAAGTTCAAAATATGTAGATATTTCAACTTAGAAGTTAGATCGTAAATATGTTGACCTAAAAAAATTTACAAATTTCTATATTTGCATAAAAATATGTAATTTAAATGTAAAATACCAAAAAACACATAGAGAAAACTTGTTAGCTCAAAAGGTCACAGATTCTGTATCCTTATACTAAACTTTTAACGATATCCAAAATTTGATTAAACATTCAAAATTGACGTACTTATGATATAATATAAATCTTCTAATAATAATATCAAAATAATAAATTAAATCATATAAATCAAAGAAAATAAATTTTATACATAATTACAATAATATGAGCTTCGTATAAGAATTCAGATATTTTAATTCATCAATTTTTACAAAAATATATATATGTGAATTTCTAATTAATAATTCAAAGTCTCAAACATACGATTATACAACCCCATTTTTTTTTATAAAAACACGTTAAACGTATATATATATATATATATATATTATATATATATATATATATATATATATATATATATATATATATATATATATATATATATATATACATCACATAACAATCCTTGTCTGATTATCATATAATACAAGAAATTATCGGTGTGCGATTATGCAATCTGTGCACAAATGTGTCACTGTCCGTTACGTTTCAACCCTCTACATGTCTACCTTCAATTACCGCTCTGCCGTTTGACATGAGCACGTGGTTCCATCATGAATATTTCAACGTGGAAACCGATGCTTTGCTTTTGACCCTTTCGATTATTGAACAAAAATTAATCTTATACATATATATAACGACGCAGCTCAATTATTGAGCACTAGTTTATCGTATATTTCAATTAATATATATATATATATATATATATATATATATATATATATTTTGCAAAGCTGTAAAACATCCCGCGGGATGATGAAAGAACGTAGCATCCGATTCAATAAAGAAAAACTTTTCCAACCTAAGGAAAAACTGTCGAGATGAACGAAAAGAAGAAGAAGAAATAGAAGACAATCGGGTCCGCCTTATTTATTGTGGTCATTTCTGACACGCCCATAGAAAGAATCCATTATCGGCGCTGAGCACTTTTACTCTTTTCTCTCCTGAGAAATATTCTCCGATATCGTCGTCCCTTTGTTTTCGCATCGTTCACAATGGACGATAGTGTTAGCCGGTTCCGAAACTGCGATAGGATAGAAGAAGTGAAAAAAGCAAAAAAAAAAAAAAATTAAACGAAGGACTTTCGTCAAAATCATGGATAAAAGGAAAAATCTAATGCGAAAGCCGTAAACAAAGGTGAACACTGAAAACGAATACGTCGCCATTCTTACGATGGAAAAACTGCGTGAAAAGTGGAAAATTCAACTCGCTACCATATTAAAATATTTCAATATTAAAATGTAAACACTATAATATTGTATTAAAACTCTATACAATAGATGTTAGAATAATAATAATAATAGACAACATCACATATTTACTCATACTTATAATTAACGTAGATTCTGCGTTACAAAGCGCTGACTCTTTGATATAAAGACATGAGAAACAATGAACGTGTACAAGATGCACTGTCATGCTTGTGCAGCGTAGACTATAAAACCAGTGAAATGCAACCGAAACTGAGATACCTTTCTATATCCGATATATTTCCACGTATTCATTGATTAAACTATCAAAAGACCATGCAATGTAGACGTTTTATTATAAATTTAACGTTTAAATAATATATATTATATTTATATCGTAGTGCTAAAGCATAAGTGATCAATATTTAATTCTCACATTTCAATTTATTATATTTCAAATTCAAATATGTCACAAAATTTTTTATTTGAATGGATATTTTGAAGGTTTTTCCAAAAAAAAAATAGGATTTTTGAAATATGTCACATGTTGGCCACCCCTGTGTTATGTCAATATTTATAATATACTATTGATTTATTTTATTTTAAATTTTACTATTTATGAAAATAAATAAAAATATCTAAAAATCTTTATTTTTTAATATAAAAAAATATTTCAATAAAAAATTAAATTAAGCTAAATCTGTTTTAGAATTCGTTAATTTCATTTACTCTTATATCATAATCAAAATCTATGTTTTTAATTTTAAATATATTTTTTTTACAAAAATCATTAAAATATATTTAACGATAAAAGCGACTATATTGAGATTTTAATTTATTCGTCAGCTCTGCGCATAAATTTTAGACACATTATTAATTTATAAAAATTTTTATTCATAATTTATTTATATAACATATTAAATAAAGATAAAAAATAATGATTTATACATTAGTAATTTAGACGCGATGTATTATATCATAAAACAACAAACCAACTATTAAAATAAAATTTAACTAATCGCAATAGAATTTTTTTTTTGTTGATTTTTACTTATGAAAACGTATAATTTACATTTCTGAAATGACGCACATACACAAAAGAGAAGAAAATTCGAGCATTGTTCGACAGGGGATTGAGAAAAAAGGGTAAGGGGAAAAAGGAGAGGCGAGGGGGGGGGTGAAAGAGTTTTTCTTGAAAAACTTTTGTGCGTTTCGGTGAAAATAGAAGCGAGGCGAAGCAACCTTTTACACACACACGTAACGATTCGTACGGCCAAAATCTGATACGGGGTGGGCCCGAAACTTGTACGCTGATTTGTTTTTAATGGTCGAAATTGCGACCCCGGCCTTATTGGAATGGACGGGAGGGAGTGGGGGGAGGGGGGGGGAATCGAACATTTATTCAGTAGTTTATTTTCAATATCGTGTTTTCACTAAATTAGCGTTCGCATACGGAAAACACAACTAAAATCCGATACCCTTACCTTTGCACCCCGCCCTACGTGTATATCATATCATATTATATTTTAAAACCGGAAAACGTTAATGCATTTTTGAAATGTGAAATACTCAACGTTGATCGGACGTGTGACACGCGAAAAACGTTATAAAAATCGACGTCACTTTCATAATTGTAATTGTGAAATTTCCTAGGGCGGCCGGTTCTCTATTTTTTTTTTTCTAGCCGCCCTATCGTAATTTATATCGCGCACACGAGACCGTACGATCGTTGCAGTCAAGATGCATTAATTCCCAGAAGGGCAACAGCATGAAAAATTTATCGCTGAAAAGAAAAGCGTAATGGATGCGTCGCTGAAATAAATAACGACGAACTCATCCCCCGACAACCCCGTTATATATTTTTTTTCCACCACCGCGTAGTTCGGCAACTTGATATGGCACGTATGAAATTGTAATCAATCTGTCAAAAATAATATATAATACGTAAATAAATTCATAAATAATATATTGTAATAGAATAAAATATAATTTTAAAACAATTAATATAAATTATATATATAGTGCGTCTATAGAGCTTCTTATATATCAAAAGTGTTAAATCATTAAAAGTATACACGTGTTTATTATATATATCAAATTTTATCGAATTGAACTTAAAATTTAAAAAACAATAATTTTAAAAATAAAACAAATGAAAAATAATAAATATTAATTATTAATTGATTTGAAATAATGATTATAGAAAAAAATATTAATATTTAAATTGTGAAATATTTTACATAAAATTATATAATAATAAGTTAAAATTTGAAATGGCAAAGATTTATATATTTTCAGTTGTAAAAATCATTTAAGATTAAATCGTGTAAATAAAATAGCATTTGACGAAAAAAAAAATAGTGCATATTTTATATACGTTTTTTTAATAATAATCTGAATAAATTGAAACAAACATTAACAATATCTTCATCTTGCACATATATACTACGTACAAAATAGTTTAAAATTCTGATTAACAAAATAATATTTTTTTAAACATATTTTTTTTTATATTTTTATATATTTAATAATAATAATAATATTTTTTCTTTTCGTGTATGTAATTTAATATTACAAGCACATATCGATTCATTTCAAACGTACCGCCGTAAGAGACGGGCAAAACGGTGTGCCACGAGTCGCTCGTTGAAAAATGCCCGTGTCATTTTCACCAAATGGAATCTTTAAGCCTTTATTAAGTATGCAGGGTAGATAACGTATATCCCGAATTTCCGCTCAGATTAAAGACATTTTTCTCTTTCAGGACGCAAACGAAAGCCTTCCCGCCCTTGCGCTTTTTCCGCCGCTCGCTTCGAAACCGAGCTAAATTTTTGTTGCACCCCCTAATTAACGACCCTGTATATATATATTTTTGAAAATTCGTTTATTCAATAATAATAACAATAATAATTCTAAATTTTATTTTATATTTCTAATATTATTCAATTCAATCGTCAGATTTATTATTCCATATTTATAAGTATAATAATCAAGACATTAAAAATTATTCGTACTTTTACATATATTTTTTTTAAATAAATTAATATTTAAAAATACGCAATATAATAAATTGATTAACTGATAAGCGACTGATCTTAAAATAAATATATATATATATATAAACCATTAATAAAACTCTACCTCATATAAAATAAATCAATGTTCCTGAAACTCGTAAAAAGGTTCAAACTTAAAGAAAATATCTCGCAACTAATTTATTTACTTTTAATTATAAAGTTGGTATTTCAACAATAGACTCGAAACTAGCAAAACTTATAATGATATAAATTTATTTTAATGCAATATCAAAGAACGGTTTAAATTATAGAATTGAAAATATTATTAATTTTATATTATATAAAAATTCTAATAATTATCTATCTTAAAAATAAAATCTATATATATATATATATACATGTGAGTAAGTTGTATTTAAATTGGACACGTTTATAATAATAAAAAAGGATAGAACTTCGTGACAATATCCGTATTTCACTTACGGCGTACAATTTAATACCGAACCCCGAGTACGTGGTGAATAAATACGCGTGCGAGTAAATTGGCGACGACGGAACGAACACAGAGGAGGCTTTATAGGAGGTAAAGGGAGGAGGAAAAAAAAAAGCCTTTTCGCCGCACCAGAGAATCTAGGAAAAAAAAGAAACAGGCAGCAAGAAAAAATAACGCATCGCGAGACCGTAAAATACTACAATAACTCGTCTGCGAACAAACTATACACATATTGTCGACGAATATCATAGAAGGCGCTCAAACGACGAACGATACAAGTGACATACGAAAAATCTTAATTGAAAAATTAATTTTATACATTTTCATAAAGCAGATGATGTATATTTTTTGTTTGCATATTGACGCGACAAATCACTTTGCTCTTTTTATAGCAACTTGAGCTTTCAAAGCTTTATCATCCTGACAAGTTTTCGAGATTTTTTCTTTATCCACGTTAATTACATCTATCAACCTTAAATTATATAATAAAATACATATTAAAAATATTTTATCATTATCATCATATAACTTTTACCTTAAAGAGGATTTAGTATAGAATAATATACTTTTTATACACTTATATCAATTGTTTTCTTAAGTATCGTTTACTTAATACCTATATGGTCTTTTATAAGTTCGAGTACGTATATATGGAAGTTCAATTCTCTAACAAATAGGGAAAGATTTTGGTAAATGAGAGAAAATATTATCGAGGGTAAGGGATAAAAAGTTGGTCGTGAAACCGAAGAATGGATCATACGTTTTTGAAAAATGGTTTATTTCACCATTTTCTATTTTAGGAAAAATATCTGATAAAAAATCGATGTAATAATCTCTTTTTCATTTTCTTAAATCGTCCTTATAGTCGATTAAATTTTGATAAAATATTATGACGTATATCTTTATTAATTAATAAGTATTTATTTTGAATGAAAAAAATATGAAAATGGCAAATTTCATTAAAGCGACGTCTTTCTTATTAGCGCGCAAAACGTATTGAAAAAAAAATGCGAAGCGAAAACAATGAAAGCCTTTCTCCTTTTTCTACTGTTTTTTTCTATTTTTTTTTTTTTTGCTTCAGAACGAAATTGAATACGAAACCGAGTGCGTTGAAAACAACCCCGAGTTAAAATTCACCTTATAACTTTTTTTCGAACCCCCTTTTTTACCACCCCCGAACAGGTTTCCCCGACGGTGCAATAATAACGTTATTGTCGCGGAAACGATAAAGACGATGGCGGAAAGAAGTAAAATAAAAAAAAAAGAAAGAAAGAAAGAAAAGCTGCAGAAGTAAAAAAAAAGTTTTTCGCCGAGAGATGGAAGCGGAGCGAGGGTTGAAAGTGAAGAGAGATAGATAAAAAAAAAGAAGAAAGAAACGTATAGAAAAGTAATAACTAGACACTTTGCACACAAATTGAAAAATATTGGGCGGCGAGCGCAGATGTCTTTGGATTTGCAAAGACAATAAGTCTGAACAAATTTTTAAAATTCGCGCCATGCGACGCATTTTCCGCAAAATGGTTTTCAAATCGTCATTGTTGCACGCATAATTAAAATATATAATTACTACCAATCTAAATATGATATTTCTAACACTATTATAAATAAAATACTAAAACTGAATTCATTTATCCAAATTGATACTAGAGAAGTTAATTTTCTATATTATTTACATACTATATATTTAATTTAATATTATTATGTTTATATTATAATTAGTATATAATTTTAGTACTGAGATGTAACATAAATTATTAAAAAAAATATATCATATAGTTTAAATAATTTTACAACATTAAAAATAAATAGATTTTATTTGAATTAAACACTAAGATAAAATTCTACTTTTGAGAAGACCATGAAAATATCCATCCAAAATTTGGATGAAAATTATGTAGCGCATCTGAAACGAAAAGTTACATACAGTGATTACTATGACAAAACACTTAATCTATATATCATATCACACTAACCTAATTTTATTATATATATATATATATATATATATATATATATATATATATATATATATATATATATATATATATATATATCAGAAAAAAAATCACCATATTAAAAAAAAATATATTAAAAATAAAAACATTACCGATGAATATATTGGAAAAATCGGGCGTACAAAAAAAAAAATACCATTTATTTACACGCTGACAAAAACGACATTTTAACCGTCTCACGAGACGATTCAAACGAATTTTCCGATCAGATATTCGAAGAAAAACCATTGGCGGCGCATCACCTGAGGCGCTTTTTTCCCATACCTCACCGTGATACACACACACATATATATATATATATATATATATATATATATATATATATATATATATAAGGGCAAGTACACATCGGGGGTCGGTTCATTGAACGCCTAAATGCGTTTCCCCGTACATTCTCCATATTGTTATAGTCGCATTATGGCGCAACATAAAAGGCGAATCCTATATGCGTAACATACATAAAAATAAAATAAAATAAAAGTAAAATATATATATATATATATATATATATATATAAATATGTAAGCGCTCTTGATAAAGGGGTGTAATATGGATTGGCTTTATTTCGCGTGATAAGATGTGTATCGCGAGTGCTTTGTGAGGTTTTTTTTTCATATATATACACACACACACAGATATTTTTTCTCTCCTTCGAAGCCTTCTCTTTTATATATATATATATATATATATATATATATATATATATATATATATATATATATATTTTATAGCAATTGCCGAAACGATACGCGAATTTTAAGAGCCTCGTTGCATGTGAAATCGCGAGGATACAAATGATCTATGTGCATTGAATTTTAACATCAGTCGAACTTTATAAATATAAATAATATCTTATATCTGTCGAAATGATACTGTTTTACTGATAGATTGCACTTTGAATATTCAAAGCTTTCAGAATTTTTGTCCCATTTATAATATGCTACAAATTTCAAATTTATTTAAGTATAATTTAAATCATACAGAAGAATATCACATATCATATAAATATCTTCCTTAAACAATTTAATTTTTTCAATATGTAATTGATCATATTTATTAATATATAATCAACAAAAGAAGTATTATTTAAAAATAAATTATAAATATAATTCTTATGAATTTCAATTTTCTTTTCAAGATTAATGCTTTTTTTCAATATCAATATTTGATGTGCTACTAAAATTTTTAATATTTCTTAAAATAAAAAGCTTTTCGGATGAAACTAATATTCAAAATATTTGAGATCAATATTTACTTTACGAAAAAAATAAATCAAAAAATATTAAATTATAAATCAAATAAATCAATAAATAATAAGCATAAAACCAATTTTAATATATAAAAAAAAATATTATGTACTATATATAAATAAAAATAAATGTCTCATTAATTGCTCGTTAAAACGACTGAACAAGCTTTAAATCGCACAATAGCCAAGATGAAATTTTATTGTATAAAACGAAACAAAAAAAAAATGAAAGACCAAAGAAAGTCGAAAGACGAAATGAAACGAACCGCTAATTTCGTCGGAAAATCGAAACGAGCAAAATGCGGGGGCGATTGAAAATTTTCCGCCGTTGTTTCCGAACGAGCGGAAAAACGGTTTTTCGCGTCTATAAATCATCCGCTTAAAAGTTTAATTTTTATATCAAAAATCCTTATATAATATACGCCGTTTGCGATTTCGTATCTGAATTTAATTCATATTTTATATAAAATAGCTATTCGCATTATATATATATATATATATATATATATATATATATATATATATATATATATATATATATATATATATATATATATATGAAATAATTTTACTTTTTAATATAGAAAATTGAAAATCGAATACGTGTTTAAAACTAAATTCACCCTTTCATATATAATATTGTAGAATAAAGTGAAATATATAATTGCAATATTTAATGCATACAACAACAAGTTTTCCCGGAACGGATATCGAATATTCAATTCTAGTTTTTGGTTTAACGGGTTAGTTTTAGAGTCGCATTTACTACGGATTCGTGGCAAATAACGACCCCTAACCGCAAAACTGACTCCGACACAATTGTCGTTATCGATACATATAATTTTAATTTATATTTAACCTCGAATACCGTTTAAAAAGTATCGAAATTAATTATAAAATTTACTGTTAATTTATACTAATTTTAAAATGTAACATTATTTTATATTTACATTTATTATAAATATATATATATTTTTTTTGTATTTTTAATTGAATATATTATATGTTATATTGATTATACTTTCAGTTTTCACTTATAAAAATATAAATATTTTTATTCTATTATATCATTATATAAAAAAAGATTTTTTTTCTGAAATATAATTATATTATTTTTATATTAAATTTATTAAACACTTAACAGTCAAATTTGATTGAAAAAAATTGCCAGTAATGAGAAAATAAAAGTAATATTAAATACTCGAGGTAATCACTATCTACAAATGAAAACAAAACTTACACGAGCGAGATTCGAAATCGTTAGTGTACGAGAAAATGTCACGTCCGAGTGCAGTTCGGGCAAAACTGTCAAGTTGTTAATAATGAAAATATTAATTTGTAATAAATATTTAAAACTTAGTGTATCGAATTTTCGTTACATTACAATTTAAAAATATATAATATAAATTTTAATTAAAAAATTAAATTGTAATCCAAAATAATTATTCGAGTTATGTTAAGTACATATTTACACACACACACACACACACACACACATATATATATATATAAATCAAATTTATAATAATAATAATAATTTTTAAAATTAAATTCAATAATAGCGAAATGCACATATTTTTTTTACTATAATGGAAAAAAAATGATAAAAGAAAAACACCGACAATGGTCATACAATTAAATGAAGCGTTTAATAGCAAAGATGTGTTCGCGCCAGTATATTTCCCAAGTGGCTTGTTTTAATTAGAGCTATAGTTAACGCGGTTCGCAATTATTTCAGATATCTAGATGTGTAATTAAACCATAGAGCGCCACCCTTGCAAACCCCTGCAAAAATCAATGTTTAATCGTGGAAGGGGGGGAAGCTTTACTTTTATATTATAATTGCGCCGCTTTGTAACACTGCATCGCTATTATATATATATATATATATATATATATATATATATATATATATATATATCAATTATTATTATTTAATTTGTACTATAAATTTCGCGTTTAAATGTCGCGTTTGATCGAAAGTCGAATTTATCAGGGAATTGAACTCGGAATTTTTTTTTTATTTTTATTTACGTTTCAGTGGCGTACAAAACTGTTCTCTCCGACTGACGGCCGCAAAGGTCGTTTTCGTATTAATAATGCACATCCGAAATGCAATTGTTTATTTACGGTGCGGTTCGATTAAAACCACGCCAACAACCCCCGCAGTGTTACTCCTTAGTGGTGTGCGCTTATATAAAAAATTCAACCGTTGCCCGGTGTCGAGGGAAAAGCAACCCCCTCGACTTGCATTTACTACGATTGAAACCAAAAAAAAAAAACGGGAAAAAAAACAATAACGAAACCCTGTAGTAGTAAATTAATTATCCACCACGTCGTTGTTCAAAAAAAAAATGTATGCACAGTTCACAAAAGACACGTAAATCAAAGATCACATACAAAATGTATATAATAAATAATAAAAAATGCAATAAATTTCAATTTTTGTTCATGTACATTATATATAAATTTCATAATTAATAACTATTTACTATTTCATTGCCAGGAATTTTCTCAATTCCCATTTCATATTATACAAGTGGACCCGTGTGCAAATTCGCACACAAATCTATATTTTGAGTTGTAAAGATCATTTAAGATTAAAGTAGTATTTGATGATAAAAAATTCTATACCTCTCTTAGAAGAATTATATATTTTAATTTTTCCCAGTAAATTATATATAAAATTGTATTTTAAGATTTACACAAAAAATAATGAATTATCCTTAATATTTTGTACGCGTCCTCATTTTTATACTAAATTATAATTTTAAATTATTAAACACGTATATATGTTAAATCGTATAATAAAATTTTTTTTAATTTATTTATAATTATATATGACGTAAAAAAATATGGTTTACATATATTTTTTTATAAAAGCTTAAATGCATAATTTTAACTATTCACAGCAGTTTTCAATAAGAAACTAAAACTTAGTACAAAGCTCTTAAAAAAAATATGCTAAAATGAAATAGCCGTAAACATTTTCAGTTTACTACAAACGGCTTTATGAAAATCGAGGAAATTCCATGATATTTTTCATTATGTTTTCATACTGAAAACGTTAAATTTTCATTTAAAAAAACCGGTTAAAATGACCATACATAATATTAAGTTTTATCTTCAAAATATTACCGCGGAGGAGTTAATAAAATATTTTAAAACATTATTTAAAATTTAGATTTAGAAAAAAAAATTGTCCTTAAAATATATACATTTAATATTAAACTCGAAAAAATAATTATTTTTATAAGGTCAACAGTTCACAATGTGATTTATTGAAATATTACATTTATTCGTGCAAATTTATTAGATTTTGATATGACTTATAATTAAAAAACTAATTAAATTTTATTATATATATAATCGCCGATTTTGATAAAATTAATTATAATAGATATACTACAAAAATATAAAATATTTAGATTTTTTTTTAAATATATAATAAAATATAAAATACGCTCGTTTAGAAGATTATAATACGCTAAAATGGCAATAATAACTGTAAAATTAATTTTAAAAGCGTTTTATATTCACGAATTCCCGTTGACATCGCTAAAAGGGTGTCAGAAACGGGGATTTAAACGATAAGTGAAACGAAAACAAATTCGTTCGTAATTACACAATAGTTTCCCGCTTAGGCAAACTAACCATTTCGGTCAAATATTTAACATGAACACAAAGTGCGTTTAGTCACGTTTCTAATTAATAAGCGTCCTCCGTTTTCGCCGGTCGGCGCCGCCCCTCCCCTCCCCCACCATCACCCCCTCCGCTTAACTTGCGCTAGCGTTCCTTTTCTTGCGGGAAATTTTTGACAAATGTACGCGGGGCCCATTAATTTCGAAATTAGGAGCCGCAGTCGTCCCGACGGCCATATTTCAGTATTAAAAAGTATTCGCTTTTCCCTTTTATAATAGGCATTTGCTCGGCTTTATCTCGGTCCTCGAAAAGGCACGACATAAGCTTAAAAGGAAACATCTTTCCCCGCCGTTCAATTTTTTTTCTTTTTTATTTTTCTTCCACTGCAATATTTATATAACCCCTAGATTTATGTTTGCATCCGAGGCATTTTGATACCATTGGATATAAATATACCAACATACTTCAGAAAAAAAAGTATATAACAGCATTTCATTATATACTTTCTATAATACTTACATCATTTGATATTTCCGAAATATAATTAATTTAATAACATTTCATATTTATTAATATCTTCGGATGACTATTAACCCTTTGCGCTCGAGACGTTTTGCAGCATTTTTGACAATTTTTTTACTCTAAACTTAAAAGTATTATTCAAAAAAATAATGCATACTTTTATAAATTAAAACTTTTATATTTTAAC
The DNA here is from genome assembly GCA_024500535.1 of Leptonema lineaticorne. Lineage (NCBI taxonomy): Eukaryota > Metazoa > Arthropoda > Insecta > Trichoptera > Hydropsychidae > Leptonema > Leptonema lineaticorne. The sequence continues at coordinate 6,463,116 of JANIJI010000004.1, read as the reverse complement.
ATTTTATATATACCACTTCTGTTTAGTGGTTTTATTTAAAATATATAGATTTATAAAATAGACTCTAAACCTAAAAAAAATACAGTTTTTTGAAGTATACTAATCTGCACAATTGTTGTATCATTCATTGTCAAGTTTGAACCAAAAAAAAGAAACAAAAATGCAGTTTGATTCGTAGTTACGTGATTGTTGACTAATTTGAAATAAGATTTATTTATATATAAATAGATGTAATTTTACATTTAATAATATTATACATAAAAAGTGTGAAAATTCATTACAAAAAAAAAATAATATAAATAGAATCGAATTTTCGCATTAATCCAAGTGGTGAGCAAAAGGCACCTCTCGAGTGTATTTCGTGTTGGATAAAAATAATATCAATATATCTGCCAAAACTGTGTATTAAAAATCTGTTAAAAATAGCACTTATATAATATCGAAATTAATATGTATATTATATATAAATTTAGGGATTAAATGCAGAATTCATTTCAATAACAAAGAAAGCTCGGTTTTTCCGAGACTCGCAATTTGCAATTGATATCGCTTTTTATGCGGAGCGAAGTTGTGCGAAAAAATATAATAACAGTAATAATAATAATAATATTTTTCCAGTGAATGCAGCGAGCTTATTTATATACAAATTATATATGAATGAAAGCTTGATAGGATTCGAGGCTTTCGAACGCTTTAGTCCATTTGCATAATGCGAACAGGGGTCAGCAGACCAATGAGCTTATCTTGCGGCAACAAGAAGTTTTCCTTTTTACTTGTCTATAGTTTCGGTCTAACCGGCCACCCTTATATTTACACGCTGCTTTGTCTATTTTGAGGGGGTTGAAACTGAAAGAAAACAATAGCAAGCTGACTCCAAAGAAAAAAAATGGATTAAAACCGAATATCTAAGACGATGACGCCTTTCAAACTATATAATAAAATCATTTCTATCCAAATTAAGCATTTTCCAAAAAGAAAAAAGCGTTTTCTCATTTACAAATACATTTTATTATTATTATTATAAAACGAAATAAAAGTCTGTCTGCGAATGTCACTTTGAATATTTGAGAAGTTTTTTTCCATTTTTTTTTCTTTTTTTCGTCGACCGCATTTATTTATTTATTTATATGCCAAATCGAGATCTGTCGAAGAACATTTGATATTCAAAACCCATATCAAAAGTATATATGATTTCATATTATATATATATATATATATATATATATATATATATATATATATTACTTTCATTTCAAATAAAATATTGACGAGTGTTTGTTTACTTTTTATCGTTTTATTGTTGAAAATTTTTTTTATTATTATTATATTTATTTTCATTCAAACGTCAAAGTATAAATATATAAAATAATAGAAATACGACATAATTTTATAAGTATTTTTTTAATTGCCTTTCTTAAGTAATTTATCAAAATATGGATTATATATATATTATTATTACTATTATTAAAATGTATTATTTTTTTCGATAAATTCGACATCCGATTACAAAACATATTTGACATCAACATACATGTTATAAAGTGGATAAATTTGATATCATCGACGACAAAACAAAAATGAAAATAATGAAAAGATAACGCAATTTACCTAGCGCTCCTCGAAAAGGAACTGCTAATGGATTTTCAACGAAACGAGAGAGGAAATGGACCGAAATGAGAAAATACTTGGAAAAGCAGAAACGTTAAATTTTCACCATATCGTCCGCGTGCTGAAAAAAAAAACAGTTCAGCATAATTTTATCGTGACATTAATACCGATAAGAACAGCTTTAATTGTGCTTTAAATGAAATCATAACAGCTTACGATTTTTTCTTATCTCTATATTGAAATAAAAAAAATATTCTATATACTATATTTTTTTTTCAATACTAGTTTATTTATAAATATTTTTATTATAATATATACGATAAAAATAGCATTTGACTTGGTCCATAATACAATTTTCAAAGTAACAGTACGTGAGAATAGTATATCGTTGGCTAATGCTAGAACCACAGTAACTTGGGGTTACAATAATGTTTAAAGTTACTCTCTTCTAACGATACGGTTCCATTAAAAGTGCGGTTCTTCCGGCGGAAGGTTTTATACAGGGATAAAAAGTACAACTATTTACTATGAATTGTATGCATTGCAATATCAACTTAGTGTACAACCGATTACCGAGTGCAATAGAATACACATTTAAAATAATAACATTTAATATATTTGAATTTTTATATAATATAATATGTAATAATATATATTATATAAAACGTTTGAAGTTTTCTCTTTCGATACATTTCAATTTGACATCAGACATATCCTTTGTACATTTAATATTTCAATATGAACAGTTACAGACAACACCTGCACATAGCCTACACGTCTTCCGTTTTTCTTTTCAAAACTGGATTGAAAATTCAATCATTTCCGTTATATATATATATATATATATATATATATATATATATATAAATGTTGAAGCAATATTATATTTTAACATTTTTTTGCTCTTGACTTCCTTTAGAAATAAAATAAAAATTGCATTAGAAGGAAGTCTATAATAAATTATATTTTAAATGGGAAATCGAATAAAATCAAATAAAAATGTAAGTAACAGTTTCAATAGAAATAAATGCATTTATAAAGTATTATTAATAGATTTATAAATTTACTTTAAAAATTTAATTTATTAAAATTAATTATTAAAATGCTAGGAGTCTGTCGACGCTAATTGCGATATTTACAATCCATATTATATATCCTTTAATAATATTCAATCAAATAATTTTAATAAACTAAATATATAATGAAAACGTGTATATTTCAAATAATCTACTACTATAAGAAATAAAGTGACTCTAAAAATTTATATGAAAAAAAAAAACAATAGCATCTAAAAGACTATTGTGTGTCATTGATTTATCACTATTAAATACAATACAATGTACTCGAATGTACTTGCAAGATCACAATTGCTATCATCACACATACACACACACACACACTCACACACAAACTTTAAATATATGATGATTATTTTTCGCCCACATCTTGTTTGCATTTTAATATCAACAGCGGTGCACTATAAAACCCTCCACCAAAACGAGTACTCTGCTTCGGTCACAAAAGGAGAGGAAGTCACAATTCACTCGTTTTCATCCCCTCGAGAGTATCCTCGGCATCCACCCGTCCTTAAACTTCCTCCATGGACACACACATATATATATATATATATATATATACGTATATGTATATAAAGATATTTACATATATATATATATACAATTTTCAAGGCAGGTTGTCCTTCTTACCGGGCGAAGCGGAAGTGGCGAAACGAGACGCGTTTAATTAAGCAGATTTCGGGTGTAATTGTTCGCGCCCTGTTAAAGTTGGCACCGTTTTAGCTCACGAGCGAATTCTCGCACTCATTGTAATTGGGTTAAAGTGGTCGAGAAAGTGAGACGGGCTAAAGGGCGCAAGCGCGACCGTAACAACCCTATAAGCACAAAAGACGCGTCGCTTGCGAGATAGAAATGCGAAAGAAAATTTCTTGCATTTCATCTGCCGAGAAGACTCCGATGGTTTCGTGAATGCAGCGACATACCGGCAATGTTCTATTCTATCGTAAAATTATTGTTCGGCTTTTAAGCTAGCTCGCTTCGAGCATAATTATAAATATGTGTAATAATTCTTCTGCTTTTTAGTGTAAAATCGTGCACTTTCAAAATGTCAGTTGTGTCTTAGAATTAGAGCTAATTTTATATAAAAAATATATTTACAACTTATTCGAGTAGTTTGCTTTTAATATAATTAACAATATTTAAGAAATAATATGTTTCTGATGGCTTAATTGAACTTACGCTACTTACAAAATCAACGAAACAACTTTTATTATTTAAAACATCAAAATTAATATTATTTTATTATTAGTATATTAGATTAAATATATATTGTATTGTATTTTAGATTAAAAGAGCTAATTCGACTTTTTTTTAGAAAATGAACTTTAAAAATAAACGTTTTACTAAATAATAATATATATATATATAAATAAAAAAAAATCTGCATGAATATAAAATATAATTACATTTTCATAATTGATATAAATTAATAAATACAAATTAGCCTTTAGGCTTCCGCAGAATATTTGTATTATAAATTAAAAGCGTAATTAATAAACTCGATAGCGTCGCATAAATAAAAATATATTGCGTTAATAAGAAAGCGTCGTTTACGACAGGGATCGTAAATGAAAGGCGCGCGGTCGGTCACAAAAAAAAAATGATTTATACCCTTGTGAAAATCATGAATATTTAATATTAAAAAATAAAAAAACAACACCCTTATATTCCTTCGCCGCTTCCAGTATATAAAACGTCGGCGGTCAAATGAACGAGTTTTTCATTTAATTTTTCATTTTCATGTCGCATTTTCACATACCATAAAACGACAGAAATAAAAAAAAATCAACCACGGTTCGATCGAATCGTAAAGATATGCCCGTTGTGTGCTTGTTTTTATTTTTTTCAAATATTTTTTTTTTCTATATTTACAAATCGGTTTTAAAACGTAACAGTTGTAAATTTCAATTTATTACACTGAGAACCGAGTCAAATATATCAATTTTTATAACATTAGTAATCAATCTACATATTTATTTCATATCATAATTTCAATCGAATAAATCAAACTCTAGTTTATTATATATTTTTTTCTAACAGAATACGTAAAAAAGTTAGAACATTTCCATTAAGTTGAGCTTTTATCATAATAGACACACTTCCTTATATTATTAAAAGTGTTTTTGATTTATTGCACATTTTGTGCAACTTTTGCCCGACTCAACGTCAATAAATTAATTTGATGGCTCAAAATAAATTATTTTTTCTTGTAAAACGTATATACGTATAAAAATAAAGCGAATAACTTTTAATTTTAATACCGCTTAAAATTTATAATAACATATTTTTAATGTATATATTATCGTTAAAGTTTGAAAGTCTGTTTTATGCCAGATAATCTAGATTATATGAAGATAACAATTTCTATAATATATAAATGAAAATGAAATATCAATATATAATTTATATATTATATATGTATAGGCCAAAAATGAGGCATCTTTTTGATCATAAAGACCACTTTTCAGCAATGGTCTCTTACGAAGACCGCATTTAAGAAAAAATAATATAAAATTGAGTAAATGAGAAATATTTAGATACTTTACAATAGATAAATTTAGATGATCGTAAATTTCAACATTTTCATTCAACTATATATACTTTACAAGGGCATAAAAAGTCGAACTTGATAGTTGAATAGACCGCTTGTGACCTGAAGACCGTACATTTCCATATACCCATCATAGGAAATCGTTTATTTCATTGAATATTTGCGAATAAAATTTTTTATATAGATATTGAAAACTTTTAATCTATAATAATAAAATGCGTTCACTTATAGCAGACGAATGAATGTCGAGCCCGAAGTGAACTGAAGAGTGAGTTTGGCCTTTGGCGGAAGGCCCTCATCTGTGGGCAAACCGTCCGCATTAACGGATCAACTTCATACCGAACCGGGTCTAATAGCTTTTTGATAGATCGGGCATTAAGATTGGGGTCTAAGGCACCGCGGCTTAGGACTTGGCGTGGATTGATGGCCCCAAAACGGGGGCGCAGTCGCCGACGCTGACAGTTGGCCCACACATAATATCCCTGACGAGGACGAGCTTCTTTTCATAAAAAAAACACACACACACACACACATATATATATATATATATATATATATTTATAAATTTATATAAAATATTAAATATGGATTAAGGATGATCGTTTAAAATATATGAAAATTCATCGTTGTATCTTTTTTTATAATTAATGTTCGATGAATCATCACGATATCGGGCGAAATTCATTAGAGATCAAAATATATATATATATATATATATATATATATATATATATATATATATATATATATATATATATGTATATAATCTTTTCAACCCCTGCTATTTTTTTTTTAATTTTTATTAGACCCCCGTCTAGTTCTTTAAGCGCCCCATAAATAACACGGACAAATTAAAAAGTCTCCGGGATGTGCGGAGTTTTCCAGCCGCAACTGCCTTTTAACATGCAACACGGAAAAACATCGTGATTTTTGCTACGGCACGATGCACACAAAATCGACAAAACTAACCGCCCTTCGCCGCCCGCCCGACTTTGTACCCTTCATTGGGGCAACCCTCGTTTCTTTCTGCTCCAGAAAGAAATTAAAGAAAATTATCTTTGCGTCTTTCTTTGGTTAAAGGGATAGTTTTTTTTTTTTTTGTTGTGTTGCTTTCAAGTGGCACATATCGTCATGCATCATTTATTATGTTCTAACAATATATATATATATATATATATATATATATATATATATATATATATATATTTGTTTCATTAATAAAAACGATACAAATTTAATTTTATATTTTTTTAGTCTAATAATGTTGAATCGATATATTCAATATTTATTTTTATATAATTTGAATTTATAACTTACTATTATATATGCTAATTTAACAAGTTATGATCTATAGTATTTTTATCAATACAATATTTTTTTAATTTTAAATAGTAAAAATATGAAAAATATTATTTTATATATTATATAATATATATATATATATATATATATATATATATATATATATATATATATATATATATATATATATATATATAAAGAGAGATTAATATCAAACTCTGTTTGAAAATAATATGAACAGCGTAATAAGAAGTATAAAATGGCCCGGTCAACTGAAATAAAATGGCGAAAAAAAAAATGAGATTAAAGGTTGAAAGGGTTAAAATAACTGGAATTATACACGCGAACACAACGGGTCGAGAGATTTATGCGAAAGGTAACCCTTGCGGACGACGCGCGAATCTTAAAGATAAATAATCCCCCAAAGGGTTAAGTCAAAACCGAGAAAGGGAAACGAGCAACGGCGGGGTAGATATAACCCCGCCATTCGTTAATAGAATAAATTCGGTATTTAACAAAACGACCGTGTTAAATATAATAATAAAAAAATATTTCATTTCATTCTACACTTGTATATAATATAATATATTTATATAAGTACAATAATAATAATAATAATATGAAAAGAAGAAACTTTTAGGTGTAACCAGTTGCGTACTTTCCTCTCCTCCCCCCCACAAAAAAGCTTCCCCCCTCGGCCACTTAATAAACATTACCATATTTTTTCACTTTCCCCTAAAGAAAATTCACGCTTTGAATTTTATAAACGCAATTTTCCGAAATTTCCAAGCGAATTAATTAGCATTTTCAGCGTTCGAAATGCGCGTTCAATAGTAGACACTTTAACGAGCCGACGCCGAATGTTAACGTTTTATTTGAAAGATAAATAAAAAAAAATATAAATAAAATATTATTCTTAATATATATAAATATCGAATCGATTATTATTTCGCCCTTATGTAAATTACAACGTTTAAGTTTCAATAAACCGTATTTTATTATAAAAATTTAAATTTTACACTATACATATATATATATATATATATATATATATATATATATATATATATATATATTGTCAAAAAAATATTTTTTTAAAAAACATTGTAATGAATTTTTTAACTCACGACGATTGTTCAACATTTAGTCTACCGTTCAAAAGAAAATCCATTGTATTTTATATGTCGTATATTTCAGGTCAAAAAAATGGTCAAAACACGTTTATTATTTACAAAGGCTGTTTATATATATATATATATATATATATATATATATATATATATATATATATATATAAATATATATATATATATATATATATATAAATATATATATATATATATATATATATAAATATATATATATATATATATATATATATAAATATATATATATATATATATATATATATAAATATATATATATATATATATATATATATATATATATATATATATATATATATATATATATAAAATTTTATAAGAAAAATATCGTTCAACTAATTAAATTATACGTATATATTTATATTAAATTGTACTTGAAAAATATGAATGATTGACTAATTTAAAAAAAATAAAATAAAATTACTTAATTACATTATCAAAATTAAATTAAATATATATATATATATATACATATATATATAATTAAAATTAATTTTACCTGCAGCTGGTGATAACTTTGTCACGACTCCCCAACGCTGCTTCCACTGAAAACAAAATATTATATTTAATTTTATATTATAAGTACATATATATATAGATCAATAAAATATATGGTATATATATATATATATATATATATATATATATATATATATATATATATATATATATATATATATATATATATATATATATATATATATATATATATATATATATATATATTATTTTAGATCAAACACAACACAGGTAACAATATTTTTCATGAAAATAAAAAAAAAAGAAAACCAAAAAGAAAAAGAAAAGTTCAAAGGGTAAATATCTTATAACTGGCATATTGGATTACACGTATTAGTTTTTAAACGTTTCCCTTTTTTTTCGCTACCTTATTTTTCTTAATAGATTTTCGTGAATTTTTTTCTCTTTTTCAAGAAAAACTTCCAGATGGTTTCCTGTCTTTTATTTTTTGTTTTTCGGTTGTTACTCATTCTACGGGTTTTCCTTAAACGCATACAATATATTACATGTAATGTTAGTAAAAGAAAAAAAATATTTATATATATATAAATATATAGAATAATATTTAATAATTCGTATTTATATTTTAAGAGAATATATTTTTATATTTTCTGGCGTCAAATAATGAAATATTTATTAATTTTGCTTGTTGATGAAAAACGCGGCACACTAAGATTTCTTTTAATCGTTAAGCTTTATTTAATGAATTTCAATATCGCACTCATTTTAATGAAAAAATATTTAATTTAATGAAAAACACAAAATGACACTTTGATCCAGAATATATTACATTTACTTGTTTAACCTTCATAAAAATATAATTAAAAAACCACCCTGCAGTGCAATTTTATAAGAAAAAGATTTCTACAAAATATTAAAAAATATTCTCATTATAAACTATCTTATATATAAAACAACAAAATATTCCTCAAAATTTTTTTAATAAAATCTTAAATTATTATGTATATAATTTTAAAAATATAATATTAATAATAATTTAAAATCAAAATTGATAATATCGGATTGAAATATATCTTATATATATATATATATATATATATATATATATATATATATATATATATATATATATATGTATATATATATATATAATACGACTTTTCTTTCACTCAAAGTAAATATATAAGGATTTTGTATGAAATCAGCTAATCCATCAATTTAACGGGTTTTATAAAGATAATTATACTATATACTAATCTCAAGAATTAAGAAAAAAATAATTATGTGAGAAATAGAGAAAATTTACATAAACAAATTTTTTAATATCTAATAAATATATCAAAAATTTTAATAGTTTTAAATATAATATAAAATACTTGTTTTGAACGATACTCATTTATCAATCACTTAATATTTTAAAGCATGTATTTCAAATAAATAATATATTGAATACAATGTTGTATATTAATATTTTCCAAAAAGCAATATATTTACAATATTATACAAGGTAACAGATAAAGAGACAAAGTGAAATTCATAATTTACCGTATCTAGTGCGTATAAATATATATATATATATATATATATATATATATATATATATATATATATATATATATATATATATAGTAACACAATTAAGTACATCATGATTTATTGGTTAAATGTAAACTTTTCATTAACCTTTATCGCGCCGGCTCTCGAGCGTTGTATTAATTAGCGCCAAATTTATGACACGAGTATATCGAGGCACGGCAAAGGTTAACCATGCCTATCGATCTCCAAAAACGATCCTGAAGGAAGACAGAGAGAGAGAGAGAGAGAGAAAGAGACCTTTAAAATGGATACTATCTGGAAGTATCTAATATATTTCGGTTAGATCGCTGAATGATAACGGGTCGCAAGCGTGTTTCTAGCAATGCTTGGGTCCGGTAACTTTTTGGGCATTATCGCGAATTCAATTTATTTCTGGCTGGCAATTTTCCTTGTGTTTTCACTAAAACGCACACGCACGCACACACACAATAAGGGCGAAACGCTTTTGCGGTTTTCTCAAAACAAATGATGCTTCGAGCACCCCGAGGGAGACGATTTGTAAAAACTGACTTTCTGAACGTTCACTTACTATATTCGATTCTAATTTTGAAATTGTTAAATTACTCGACAATTTATCAAAAAAAAAATCAAAATTGTTTCTAATTTTCAATAATAATATTTTTTGTATATCGTTAATGACAAATTATTTTAAATATTAAAACTACGTACAGTTTTAGTCATCATTATTTGATCAATAAACTACATACATTTTCTTATATCACTACCCAGTTATGAATTAAGTTGAATAACTCTACGATATAATTTTATATAAAAAAACGAAAAGTTAATTTCATCAATTTTCTGAATATTTATAAAAAAATATTTTATTTCATTAGCGAATTTCTCAAATATTATTCATCAAATACGAATACTAACAAAACATTATTATTGTTACAAATCTGTTTATTTAAAAAAAAAACAAGAAATTGTGTTGTATTTATAATCGATATATTTATTTTTATATAATAAAGCAAATTTTTATTAAAAATAAATATTCGTTAATAACTTATAACTATTTGCTATAATTGATAAAAACATCCCGCAAAGAAAGTGTTAATTCAAGACAACTTTGTATATATGTATAAAATATTTTTTTAACATAGAATTTGGTTTCATAATTAAAAAATATTAGTATGTATGCTGCGTTATTTAAAGAAAAACGACTAAAATCAAATATTTTACGAATATATTATAAATATTAATATAAGAAAATTGTTAAGAATTCAAACCAATATCATAAAAAAATAATGTATGATAAAATAATAATAATATGTTATCAAAATTTTACGAAACGAAAAATCTCAGCGCAAACATAGAAAAGAATTGAAAGGAAAACAATGACGAAGGGTGGGGGGAGGGGCTGAAAAAAATATGTATGGAAAAAGGAATTTCGGTTTGGCGTGCTTGAAAAGTTTATTTGATTTATAGCGACGAGAAAATTTTTGTGCAACGAAACTCTGGAAGATACGTCTACATCCCGAGGGCAACTTATTCGGCAAAATGTCGAAACGTCAACAAACGTGTTTCGACACAACAACAACATCAACATCAAAAAAAAAAATTACTAAAATAACATATGTTTTTGTGAAAATAAAAAAAAAATGCATTTTCATATATGATTGCGTATTTAAACAAAAACAAGACGCGAACGTAATTGACACATGCAAAATATCAATTGTAAATTTTTATAAATTCTAATTATAATATACATAATGAATACGATGCGAATGTAAATTATCGGACTACGCACGAAAAGGGAGGGTTAAATTAATTTAAATCGCGAAATCTGTTAGAAACCGAAACGATATTAGTAGAAAAGGGTTTTACGCGCGCCAATGTCAACCACATTTCTAACCGTACTGTGTCAGAAATAAATTTATTTGTAACACATATATATAATATATCTATATATACATATATATATATATATATATATATATATATATATATATATATATACGAGTGTAACTAATTAAAATTTTCAAACTGATATAAATCAAAATTTGTTGAAAAAAAAAAAAATATATATATATATATATATATATATATATATATATATATATTGTGATTCAATTGAAAATAATCACTGTTTAAGTAAATAAACGTATTATTCAAATGTCAAAATGCATATGCATAAGGATTATATTGTGTTTAGTTAACATATCAGCGTATATTGTAACAGTGAACGGTTCAATATCTGCGACATGGGAGCTAAGTATTACGTTTGTAAACTTTGCTTATGCAAATTAAACGATGCACATTCAAAGTGCTTTAAACGTTAACGAAAACAAGGACAAATCTCTTACATTGCGAAATGCAATTCACTGTTATTACGTTGTTATACATTTAATTTGACAATCGCTGAAATAATCAAATATTATGTAGAATGTATTATATATATATATATATATATATATATATATATATATATATATATATATATATGAAACGAAACAAAAAGTGACATTTTGAAACGCTTAATATGAACATTGAAAAAAATTGCACCAATAGGACTAATATAATCCAGTGAAAATTCAAAATTCCCATTACTTTTTGAGTGTACTGAATATATATTGAAAACGTTATGAGATTTGTGAATTATTATTAAAAACGATACTGTTATGATGTTTCAACCTTCGCATTCGCCAAATATAGCTCCGCGCATATAATAAATAGATAGAATATTTGAAATTCGTCGTTTTACATAACATAGATGAAAATGAAAAGTTTTAAAAATGTTTTGAGGATTAGAAAAAAAGGGGAAAACAATTTTATAGAGATAACTTCAAAATTAACAAATGAATAAAATTAAAAACAAATGAATATTGCCATTATTTTTTGATCAACGTATATACATATACATATATATATATATATATATATATATATATATATATATATATATATATATATATATATATTTCTATTAAAAGATATATTAATAATATTCATTATATGATTTACATATAATAATATTGAATTAATACGAAAATTGACTATCCCTGATTATTGAATATCGTACGGTCAACGTTGTGTTTAATCAAAAACGTAGTCTTTTATATAAATACATATCGCGTAACCGCCCTTTCAAAGTGAAATGAATTATCTTAGAACAAACCTACCGCTTGTTAATCCAAATTGCCGCATTGTCCTCCAGGGGTGGTAAAATTAAACACGTTCACCACTTTATAAGCTATAACTTTTCACGAACCCAAACGACCACAATATAACTAATTTATATATTTTTTAATATATTAATATATATATATATATATATATGTGTGTGTGTGTGTGTATTTATGTTTTTTTTTGTTTCGATAATAATACGATAATCTTAGATAGGGGTTCTCGTACGTGCACGTGTTAACGAAGCGGAAAATTCGGCAGGAAAAATCGGCGGAAAAACTCGCGCACACACATACACACGCGCGAGACGAAAATCTTCCGACGCCGCGTTGTCGAAGCTTAAAGAGATTCGTGTTTTTTTTCTATTCTATATGTATATAAATATATTTATATATATATATTTTTTTTTTGCTCGCGAGATGGAGAAAAAAAAAGAAAATACCGAAAACATGTATACAACAGAAGAATAAAGGTGAATGCGAATTTGCATCGAAAATTTTCCGCACACACAAAGGAAAAGGGCGCCAGCGACTTATACGCGATACGAAACATTTTCCCTTTTTTTTTTACAGCCCTTTTTCTCCGCTTTTTTCGAATCGAAAGCGTTCGCTAATGACGTGGAAACTGAAATAATAATAAAATGTATTTTTCACTTCGATAATAATATCGATATTATTTTTATACATGTTATATATAAAAAATAATGTCGTTTTCCACTTATATCATATTTATATATACTTTATTATATAGATACTAATAATTTTAATCTAAGAAAATCTGTAAAATTGCTGAACAATCTTGTGCTGTATATCAATATATATATATATATATATATATATATATATATATATATATATATATATGTCTAAGCTTATACTATTCAAGCTATCTTAAATCAATTTAACGTTTTTCTTACATTAATAAAATATTAAAATAATCATAAAAAATTACATTATATAGAAAAAAAATATTCATATATTATATTAAAAAATTTCAACTTATATTGATGAATTTATTCAGCAAAATTTTAATAATTTCAACCCTGTCTATACTAATATTGATAATCGATATTGATATTGACATATCAAATTGTCACATTAACATAATTGCACAATTATATACGCATATTATATCACTATATAATCACGAGATTGATCTTTAATTATTAATATTATATGTGAACCAAGATTCCGAATATATATATATAACAAAATAATTATGTAAAATTCAATCATATAATAATAGGCAACCCTGAAAAGAGCGATACTGTCTACAAATAGCCTTCGCCTTGAAATAATCCGACTTGGGTCTCTTTTTCTTTCCCCTGCATTTTCCTCGAGGATATAGGCTTCCAACTTTGGGTCATAATTGTGCGAAAGTCGCGATAAGTGTGACAAGGCATCCAAGTAAGCTTTGGACGTGGAAAAGAAAGGAAAATTTCCTCCGTCGTTTTTTTTTCATCCACCGCTTCTTCCTTCCATCCGGGGAAAGATTTAAAATTTTATCTGAACAGAAGGAGCTCTCCTAGAACCGCCCCCCAAGGCAATATCTGAGATCAGATACGATTTATTTTATTACGCATCGAACGCGTATCTTTTTTTTTGCGTCTTCATTTTTTTTTCTGCACCTTTTCGACGGTTCGCGTTGAAAAAAGAACTTTTTACCGATATTATATATATATATATATATAATATTTCTGATATGATATAGGCTTTATACGAATATATCTACGTAGATACCGTATTAAACTGTAACTGTCCCCTAGTCATAAATCCGAGATACTTGAAAGCGATCGCTCAAACAAATTCGACGTTTCAATTAACTTAACAAACATATCGGATCGTCTTCGTCTATTCTTGACATCATCAAACATGTAATACATTATATAAGTACACAGCAATATAAATACCGTACTATATTACAGTTATTCACAATCATATTGTACGAAATCAAAACATACAAATACAAATTTAATTCGCCCACCCGTCATCGTTTAACGAATCATATTTATTAAAATTTTAATTTATTACTAATATATAAAACATTCATGATATTTGATTTATATTTTTTTATAAAATTTCTGTATTTCTGTACGTTATTAACAATTTAGCTAAGAAGTCATAACAAATTAACAAGCGACGTCATAATTATAACTATAATACTTTATCCTAATAATGAAAATGCGATTTTCACAATTGTCACTTAGTCTCTAGTAAGTATTATTGATATTAAGCACGCACGTGCGCACTTTCAACACGAATTATATATATATATATATATATATATATATATATATATATATATATATATATACGTGTGTATGTATAAACGCAAAATGCAACAAAGCCGTGAAGTTGTATCGCGTTTCGGCGGAACTGTTCACAATTCGCGGTCCCTGACAATGGGCGGAAAATCTTAATTTCCGGCCATTGTAGAACACGACGGCAACGACGACGCTGAAAATGTGCGCGCGTGAATTTTCCCCCGTTTTCCCCGTTTTCCACCGGTCCCAGTTGAAAACCTCGAGAGGCGGAATTGGACGAAACTGTGGGCGGTCGACTCTTTCATTTGTCACCGACCTGTCACACCAGTGGCCAAATATACCACTAAACGAATATATATATATATATATATATATATATATATATATATATATATATATGTGTGTGTGTATTTCGTAGTATCTTACAGAGCGTGTAGTAATTAAAGATCCACTTACAAATGAAAACTATTTAATTATATTAATGTTTCAAAAACGTTCTGAACATTAAAACCTATCCTTCTATTTTCAAAACGTTTGATTTATTTCATTTTTAATATTGATTTAATAACGTTTTGTATTAACTAACAACTTAATTTAAAAATTGAATATCTGTAAAAATTAACATATAAAAATGAAAATTATAAATATAGAATATTAAAAATAATACACCCTTTTATTAGAACGTAGAGCATTATCTATAAATATTTAAATCGTACAATCATACAAAAAAATATTTTTGCAATTTATCAAAGTACTTTTATGTAAAAAAAAAATAAATAACGCCACACCTTTCATATTATTCTATATTATATAGTTCGGCGGCTACAGATGTAACACATCAAATAATCATCATCATCCCTCACAAAAATAGTTGGAAATAGGGGACATCATTTGGCATTGCTGCCTCTTGCCCCAACTTCAGAAATTATTCTTCATTAAGCCGCAACGTGTGACTGCTTCAGCTCCCCCCCTAAATACAAAAATTGCAGTAATTTATAAAGTACATTCGCCACTCGTAAATATCACTTTTGCCGTCTGCACTAAACCACCCCGAACCGACGCAGTGAATTATGAATTGTTCGAAATTACATATCTGGATAACGTATAATTTGTAATGTTCGCTATAATACAATTAAGAAGTTTTATGCGAAATTCCATCAAGTTGATTTCATACTAAAAAAAAATACAATCAATTTCGAGTTACGACCATTCGCAATTACGACGAAAAAAAAATTCATAATTTTCATCATATTATATACATCTTATATAATCTTACACAATCAATAAGTCAGAATAATGCTTATAAATACTCATATATATATACATATGTATTTATTTATTTAACACGTTAAACACTGCGCAAATTATCAATGATCTCATAAACTTCAATCAATTATGATGGTCACCTGTGAACGCTATAAATTTTCTTGATTTTCATGGAAAATTTTTTGTCTCAAATAAAAAAAGAATGTATTTCAATAATCGTCAATACTATTTGAAGACTTTCAATTTTAAAATTATAATTTTTCTTCATTTCCACTATGACTTTTAACGTATTAACCAAAATATTACTCACTAGTTTCAAACGGTGATATCACGTAGTGATATCACCACGTGTTATATTTATATATAAATAATATATAAAAATTTAATATCAAATAATTTATATTTTAATATATTAAATAAATAATAATAATAATAATTTATACGTCTCAATAGAAATCAGACGTCGACTCGGAGGACATAACGACGCTATTAAAATATTTCAACGATAAAAACCTGTGGAATGCTCGAAAACCATCACCCAACCCTCGCGACGACGGATTTCCATTGCAAATAAGAAGAATAACACCGCACTGAAACTCGACTAGAAACGGCTGAAAAATATTCGTTCGCCCTCGTCAAGAAAAACCCCATTTTTCCACGATTTTCTCGGACGGACGATTAATCATGTCTCATTTGCGCGCGTCATCTTTGAGCCGTTGACGTTTATATATATATATATATATATATATATATATATATATATATATATATATATAAGTCGAAATCGCCATTTAAATATTTATAAACGTTCAACGAAATAGCCTCGTTTCTTTTTCGTATCGAATATATAATAAAAGGCGCAAAAAGGAAACTAAAACCTTCGAAACGAGCCGTCGACGTGAACGAATCATATGTATATAATTTTTTTCCGACAGATGATATAAATATGTCGATTATATGAATTATTGATGACAAAATAAGATTCGTCGCACTATTTACTATTATTTACTAAAAGCGATTTTGAAAACAAAGTATTTTTTAGCAAAATTATGAGCAGTATAGAATATGTAAACGCTTAAAATTAAGTCTCAATACGATAAACTTTTAAAATATATGGTAAATTTGAAAAAAAGAATCTTATGCCGAAAATGATTACTCATAATACAAAATTTGTGATACGCCTTAAAGAGTATGAAATTTTTAACACGAATCATATATCATATATCTAGATATATTTTATACTATATAATTAAATTTAATTCGAGATAACATTCGATTTTTGACCAACAGCGTATAGTAATAATAATCACGACAACAATAAAAAAAAAATAAACTTGATAATAATTAGCGTTAAATCGAATACACTTTCCTCAATATTAATCACATTAATTAAAAGAAAATAAACACCGCTATATATATATATATATATATATATATATGTATATATGTATAAAAATACTTTATATAAAGTTAAGTCGACACAGTCGTTAATTACGAAGAAGCCCTTATGGGGATTTTGTGCGTTCGATAAATAAAACTCGCTTTTTGGCCTCGAGTCGCCGTCATGGCGGTTTATTAAGTTATTTCGACCGCAATATTGCCAAAGTTTTCCCTTTTCGATTCGCCTACTATATTACGCTAATATTTTCCGAGCAAAACCAAAAAAAAATAGTAAATATATATATATATATATATATATCGATATTATTGAGACGTTAGAGCAAATAAAAAAGATATGAAAGCGAAAAATTTGACTATTATTACCGTGGTTTGTGCTCGTGTCGAATTATTCCTTCGCCTTCGTCCAAAAAGAAGAAGAAATGAAAGAATTTTCCCCGGTCTCAATTATTTCCAATTTCCACATTTTTTCACCGTAAGGGCGGCCTTTATATTTTAATGAAAAGTCCGCCGGAAGGGTGCAAATGGAAAGGGAAAAGGATTGTCGATATTGCCCAGAGGGACGTTTGCACGTCTCGAAAATATTCACGTTTTCCCGTCCACTACTCAAAAATGAACATTTTAATTATCATCATTCGACCCTCTAAAAATTTTATCCGCGTTTAATATATACCAATAAAATTAACATATTATAAAATCATAACGTTTTCTGCCCATTTTAATTCGTAATTATATAACATTTAGTAAAAATTCATATACCAAACATACAATCTGAACTGATTACTTATTTTAATTTCATATTATCACTCTACAGAATTTAATAAATATAATAATAATCACGTAAATTTTATTATATCTACATTGTAATCTATTGAATGAAAATTAATTTAATAATAATTACGTATAAAAATACCAAATATAACTTTATGACAACTAACTATTCAATTGAAAACACAATCTAAAAAAATCTATCACGCCATCAAATATAAAGTTAGACATATATTCGGTGACCTAAATTTAAAAGACCTATGGCACTTAGTAACAATCCTTGCTCTAATTTCAGATCCTAGAATATGTTAATCCGACCTTACGAAAACACAGCTTTTAGTTCTATATTAACTTTTTAAAAGGGTCAAAGTTTTTGAGTACAGAACGCTCAAAAAATACACTCATATATATATATATAAAAGCAAACTAAACTATCTAAAATCAATTTTATATTAATAAAATTATTTTTTTTTCTAATATATATAAACGCATGAGAACTAAACTGAATATAACATCATTGTACCAAAATGCCAAACTGCATCCACCTTTGAATTAACACGTTACGTCCATTAAGAACGAGTATTTAGTACATATAGTACATACATAAGTGCTACATAATTCCTATATATATATATATATATATATATATATATATATATATATATATATATATATATATATATATATATATATATATATATATATATATATATATATATATATATTATATATAAACATATAAAAATTACTGACATTTTATAATATTTTTCATGAGAACAAAAATCAAATCAATTTTATTTTGAAATAAAACTTCGTAAATAGCATGTTCAGCATTCAAAAATTCTTTCAGCTGAAAGTTCGACCAAAAAATCTGAAATGAGAAAAATAGTGCTGTACGCTTTGATCTCTGACCGAGTTTCAATTGTAAAAAAATCTAGTACATACACTCACTTCATAATTCTTTAATCGTGACATACAAAAGAAGAAAGTGCACTTTTTTTCTGCCCTTTTCCTATAGAAACGCTTTTTTTTCAAATGACTTTTGACATAGTTTTCTATTATGAATGAAAGTAATATAATTAATATATATATATATATATATATATATATATATATATATATATATATATTAAATACTGCTTTAACATAATTTAAAATATATAGTGTTAAAATATGATATACAGTATAATATTTTGTACATCAATATATCATATAATGATATAAAACATTTATTAATAATATTTTACCATACAAACTACAAATCATACTTTAAAAAACTTATTTTCTAAATTCAGAATATTTATTGAGAGCGAAAAATTTCGATAGTTTTTCCGATGAAACACGAAAATAAAACGGGAACGCATTTTAAAAAATTTCATGCTTTATTGCGTTCAGATATAGATCTTTAAATTTCACCTTATAATTCGTGATTCATTAATAATAACCCTTCGTGTTTCGCATTTAAATTATACAAATCGCATATAAATTAAAAAATATATATATATAATCTTAATAAACATTTCGCAAATCATTATTCGAGCTGCGAAAACGCAACAATTGCGATTAATCTGATATACTTTTTTTTCTAACTTTTCTGTGGAAAGAAACGATAAATATATTATTTAACAAGAATCGTTATAAAGTTGAAGAATATGCAAAATTTTTTCCATTTATTTTTATTTTATATATATATATATATATATATTTTGACAACCGAAAATATTGCTTTCTTTGATTCGAAAATATTCGGTTTTTGTTGCGAGCGAAAAAATATAATTAAGTGTTTGCCACTTTCTTTCGCATAAAAATTGCGTACCGAGGAATCTTCTCACACATAAATTTTCACGTTTATTACTTTTTAAAAAAAAAAGTACCAAAAAAAAAACCGACAATGAAAAAGTGCGGTAAATATTTCATTTCATTCTCTTGTATGCAAAATGAAATGAAATTTATACACTCTATATCACGTGCAAATTTTATTTTGAGGCTTTATTTGGTATTTTTAGCGCGGAAATCGAAATTCGATACGTATCGCATTATGTAATATGAATTCGCATAATGGAATATTCGAAAATATCTAAATTAATACATTTCATAATATTTACATTATTTATATAGCTATAAATTATTCGATAAAAAAAAATAATAATTTTCATATGTCGAAATTATTTTTGAATCACTCTATATAACCAATATTATAAATTCAATGTATTATTAATAACAATTTAAAATGTGTCTAATGATTTGATAATTGTTTAAATAAAAATATTTTATATATAAAAATGTAAGCAAACTCACCCGCTTGTTGTCTCGAAACTTGAGCCATCCCGAGACGACAGTCTGATCCGTGGACATGTCACCGAAATCCAGTTCCTCGTCATCATCCATGGCAATAGAAGAATGCACGGGTGAACTAAAAACACCCGGTTCACCGATACTTCTAGCCGGCGATCCGAAAGCTTTAATACCACATTCGGACCTTCGATTCAAGAGTGGCGAACTTGCAGCACTGCTGGATGTGCTTTCGCCGTGAAAGAGCTGCTCAGACCTTCTGGCTAACAGAGGCGATGCACAATGCACGGAGACACCGTCTGAAATGAGCTCGCTACGACGTGAAACCACAGGTGAATTACTAACTGATAACATCCCCTGAGAAATTTCAACCCTTCTTAACGCTTGAGGTGTATTCGGAAAGCTACCACTATTTCTATCTCTCAATATTGCAACGGCGTCCAGTTTTCTCTTGCATAAAGGTGTGCAAACAACCTGAGGTCTGGCGAATGCTGACGGATCTATGGTGACCTGCAATTTCCTTTTAACCGCTGGCGAATTTTGACAAGTCATCACAGTATCACCTGTTATCTTTTTGATGGCTCCCGCTGAAGTTGTAGCCTCAATTGTTGGATTCTCGTTGCGAATTCTTGCTGTGGTCGCATAGCGATGCGTTTCCGGCAAGTCATTCATGTTGTTCGAACGATTATTGCCGTTACCACCCTCGTCCATGTTTTCTGCGTTTTGTTGCCCTATTAATATATCACTAGAGCAGACAGTTTCCTCTTTTCTATTATTATTATAATTATTATTATTATTATTATTCCCTTCAATTTTCTCTTATTCTCAGACTGGAGCCAATTTGTTGACTGACACGAACATCATTACGCGTTTCGATCGCACGTTTACCATTATTATTGTGACTCGACGCACTCAACATGTTATCCACTAATGCACGACACAAAAACTATCTGAAACAAAACAAAACAAAGTTAATATACTATAATGAAAACAATTTATATAATCTTTATAATAGCTTATTTATTAATACATCTTAAAACTTTTCATTTCTCATAATTATATATTCATTACGAATTAAATTATTAAAAACATTATAAAGTATATATAATACTTTGCACTCTATGTATAGTCAACACATAGATTAATGCGAAAACTCGATGCACGATAATGAATATTAATTATATTAAATTCTTTATAACGAATTCACATACTTTTTTATATAATATTATGAAGTGTAAAATGACTCATTTTTAAATAGAGAAAAGATTATTAATCTGCAACTTCATTTTCAGCATTTAACATTTTTTTTTATTCAAACTTTAATTCTGCTATGTATTAAATAAAATGCATCAAATTGATTTTCGACATCTTAAATATATCTATAAAATTATACAAAATTTATTTAATAATAATATTAAAAATATATCACAATCATAGACAATATGATGAATTCGAATCCAGAAATGGAATTTCAAATATGATTTTCGAACAATATCCTGGAATTCTGTTCAAAAACCATTGGATTTAAAAAAAAAAAAAGGAATCTCGATGGAAGAGCTGAAAGGGATTATTCCGCCGTAGTGCTTCGCGACAATCACAACACTGCGAATCACAACGGTCCCATTCAGCACACAATGAGACGATCAAAGAGGAACGGGCGCTTCTCAAACATTCATTTGCCGTTTGAACCGGTCGAATTTTGTTGTTGTCGGCCCAGAAAAGGAAACCGGGAATCGCAATGAGGTTATTTCGATTTGGCGAACTATCCCTTCGTTTTCCCGCATCGGAACCGATCTCATTAACATTTCAAAGACGATGCGGGGGGGTTGGGTGACTAGGCAGCACCCTCTACGATTCCGCGTATGTATATATACATACAGAAGGGGTCTTATATGTGTCTACCGGTTTACCGGTAAATACTGGCGATAGAATTACCGGTAAATGCTGACGATAGAATCACCGGTAAATACTGATGATAGAATTACCGGTAAATACTGATGATAGAATTACCGGTAAATACTGACGATAGAATTACCGGTAAATACTGGCGATAGAATCACCGATAAATTTGATAAAATAAAAATATCAAATCCATTTTGAGATTCGTCACTTATAAAAACATAAAAAATAAATATATCAATTATGAACTAAATTTTTATAGATCTAAATTGTTATCTATACTTCTATCTTTGATTTTTCATTACAAAAAAATGATCTATATATATATATATATATATACATTAATGTTCAGTTTTTGATTTAAAATCATTTATTGGAATATTTCACTTCTAAGATATTTGAAAAAAAACCATAGTAAATTAATGTAACATTTTTAATACTCAATAACTATCAGGGTGATCTCAAAAGAATTTTTTTTCAAAAATTGAGCAGACCAGACAAGTACTTGTAATTATGAAAAAAACTTAAAATTTCAAGACCAATATATAAAAAATACGCGCTATCAATTTATACAATATATTAATAATTGAAAATCGTACATCTTATAGATTTAGAGTCCTCATTCAAATGCAAAAAAAAATAAAAGTTCTCTAAAATGGATTTAGAACCTTCATTCATATGTAAAAACGGAGGTTTAAAATTTTTAAGATTGATTATCGTGATCAAGATAATGAATAATTAATACATATTCAAATCGTCGTTAAAAATCCACAAAAATAAATAAAATAATTATAATATAATTGTCTTAATTTACATATAAAAAAATATTATCTTTTTTTTCTCTACAAACACTAGAAAACGCCATCTAGATATTTTTCACAAAAAAAGTAAACAAATCAACATTAAAAATAAATCATCCCCAATACAATCGTACCACCATATAATAATATAAATAACCCTATAATATAGCTTTGTTTATTTTGACATTTCAATCATTTTGACAACTGATTAAACGATAACAACGAAGCACACAAATACCGAATCTGCCGGAATCGCTTTCGTATGATATTAACCGCGATAAATAAAATATGGTTAACACAACAGACTATCAATGCGTAAATTCTATGGTTCAAATCTGAGACGTAACTGCGTTGAATAATAATATTACATATCGAAACTCTGAAATATGATTTTATAATTGCTTCCATATATTAATATTTATTTTTTATATATCATTATTAACTGAACATAATTTTTACTCAATATTGATAATATAAATAGGATAAAATATGTTTTGAATAATATAAACTAATATTTACAATTGCACTTAAGCCTTTTGTTCTCATACCATAAATGTAAATATTAAAATGCTAATGAAAAATAGAAAACATAGAAGCGAAAACGTTATAAATAACTGTCTACTTTGAACGCAAAAAGATAAAATACGAGAGTGAAAAACTTCACGGTTTAACTAACTCGCATTTTTCCGGAGGACAGTTCAAAAAAAACATGGAACCGTGTTAAAAACCTTGTAACAAACTAAAAACGCACGTCCACTTTTACATGTACAGTATGTTGCAAATAATAATACAACTTTTATAAAAATATATACTTTAAACGTTTACACATGTTGAACAAAAATATATAATATACATCATTAAAAATATGATCTATTTCTACTATATTTCATCTGCTTTTTTTTTATATTTTTTTTTATCACAGTGTATGGTATATATATATATATAGTAGAAAGTAATCGATTTGTGCAACAAATCTGCAAGTGGTCGAATGGAAAAACGCTTTAACCGGAATACTGGGTCCGAGTTGTACTGCGTTGCTTTTCTTCTGGATAACTTTGATTGGAAAACTTGCTCTAACAACACAAATACCCGCAACACTATATATCCCCTAAACCTACACACACACACACATATATGTATATATATATATATATATATACATATATGAACTCCATTGCACGTGTGCGTCTTAACAAAAAGAAGGAAAAAACATCATTTAAACCGGAAGAGGGTAAATAAAGGCCCGAGGACCGAATGTGACCTTATTGAGCTGAAATCAAACCGAACTATAATTCGGTACATAAATCTTTTTTTTTTTTTTAATTTATTACTTTATAAATCAATTCATAAAATAATCTTTGTCTATATAATAAATCAATTTAAATAATTAATTAATGTATTATATTTTATACAAATTTAAAAAAATATTTATTGCACGAAAACTATCCGATAATTAAAAATATTATTATAGATGATAAAGATCAAAACAAATAAATACATATTATCCAATCAACAATTAAATAACATATGTACACTGAATAATTTCAATATAAAATTTTCAATTAATATAACGTTAAAAATTTATTGTTACAAAAACATTATTAATTAATTATTTTAACTCACCTTTATGACAAGTATACGAAACATAAACTCCACGTGTTTATCTAAGTACACAGAAAAAATTCACAAAAAAAAATCTAAATATTTCATATAATACGTACTATGATATAATTCTAATTGATATATTTATATATATATATTTAAAAAACGACGATATGATAATCAACGATATGCACAAGTACCACAGAACACAAAGGACACAGGTGAATACGACGATATGGTAACAATAATATACAATAAATGCCGCGGACGCGTGCGACTTTTTAACACATATTTTTATATTTTATATATATATATATATATATATATATATATATATTTTAACACTGACCGAAAACGAAAGTCGAAAATGTATATTTTGTCGAATGAACTGTCGCTAGTTGAAAAATCGTTGTGGAAAAATTGGAAACTCGCGTCGAGATCGAACTTCCGTGAAAAGCGAAAGTTTTCCGGGGGGGAAAAGCGGAAGTGAGAAAAACGAGACGCGTCCGCGCGACGCGAAATCGCGATGCTGACTGGCGCGCTGCATTTCATTCTGCACTCTGGTTTAAATTCAGTTGTTCTAAACCGTTTTTATTATTATTATTATTGTTATAACTATTATTTTCGGATGTATTTCATTCATTTATCAATCGATAATATGCAGCACTTTTTTTTAAGCAACAACTAAATTTTCTTTTTGCAAAAAAAAAGCAATTTAAATAAATATATTATAATTTTTAATATAAATTAATCATAAATATTTTTCCATTATCATATAATTAATTTTCAGAAGATATACTTTCATAAAATTTCTTAATTACAAACGATATTAATCTCAGCATTATATTTAACACGTAGATTTTCTTCTAAATATTTTTCTACAATATACTTATATAGATTTAAATTATTTAATTTTTTTTAATAGTTTATATTTAATTATCAAAAATCCTTAACAATATTTTTTTTATTTTAATAAAATATGTTTAACTATAATTTTGATTTATTAATAATTTTTCCATGCATATTTTTTCGAATGATTGATATTAATTATTATGATGTTTCAATTTATCTATGAATATCAATCTATCACTTACTTCCTTTTTACACTATGAATATTTTAAAGTACAAAAAAATATTTAAAGCACGTAATTTTGAAGAAATTTCCAACAATTCAAAAATTGTTTTTATACGGACTATATATAATTTACTATTAAATCTAATAACAATTATATAATTATAGTAATATATACGTTATATCAAATATATACGTTCTAATTTCACATTATATTTATTGTAATATTATAACAATCTGATAAAACAAATATATAAAATTTAATAATTAAAAAAAAATGTATCATAAACGATTATTCTTTATAACATTGTTTTAATAAGAATTTAATATTTCATTTTAGTAGAATTATTTATTAATCGTAAAAAAACGCATATTTATGATTAAACTGCCAATTTTGTTGAATGAGAAAAAATGTATGCATTGAAACCGATGGTGAAAATTTAATTTTTTTAATCAATTTCCTACTTATATATTTATTTTCTATATATTCATGTGTATCAAAAAAAAAACTCAGAATAATTTTTAAAGATTTTATATTTCGACAAATTGTATTATAAAATTATATTACAAAAAAATATTAAAATATGTTAATTCATATTTATTTGTATTCATTTAATATTTCATATAAAAAAATAATTTCAAATTAGTCACTTTAAAGGCTGTATATACCGCTTTACAAACATTATATATTTTTATTTGCTTTAAAAAAAAATATTAAAAATCCCGCTCACGTCCGATACAATTTTGAAATTGGGCCAGTTATGAAAAATCTGTCGCTGAAAACTGCTACCCTTCCTGAAATTAAATTAAATGAATCACATATACGTGCAACTTGCGCGATGTCGACTCAAAAAGTTTTTCCAACAAACTATTACCTGATAAAAATGTTATGAATTTTTTATACCGATACTTAAAATATTAAATTTCGTTGAATAGTCTATATTTATATTTATATTTTTATAAATGTATATTTTTATAAAAGTGAAATATAACGATTAAAATTAATTATAAATTTTAAAAAAATAATCATAATGTAAAACAAAAATTTAATAGCACTTCAATAATGTAATATATTTTAAATCAAAAAATATTATATCAAAGATTTATATATATATTTATATATATATATATATATATATATATATATATATATATATATATATACATATATATATATATATATATATATATACATATATATATATATATATATATATATGTATATATATATATATATATATATATATATATATATATATATATATATATATATATATATATACCCTTATTTGTAATGCTCAACTCTAATCCTGTTATATTTATTTCTGATTTAATTAAATTTTTCATTAAAAACATTAACTATTGTACCATACATATATAATATAGATTATATTTTACGTTAAAATTGTGGTTTCTAAACTTTTTACATATTTTTCGTATATTGATTGAGCAACGAACACCATTTATTTAATATTATGAAAAATCACCAAATAAATAAGTTTTTTAAACATTAATCTTGAATTTTTTTTTATTCAAATTTTTTTCATTTTCAAAGTTAACACAAAATTAAGAACTACTATAATAAAAATATTATATTATATATGCTTCTTATAAACAATGATATAATTAATAATAATTATAATAATTGTATTTCTTTCAACAATTTTAAGTAAAAACAGATTTTTCAAATTAATGAATTTTCTTTTGATTTTTTTTATATTTAAAAATTTTAAGTTTATCTATTTATAATATGTTATATATTTATATATATATTTAAATTTTAAAATTAGATTTATAGAAGTGTAATACTAATTATCTTTCTGATAAATAATTATAGTTTGTTTTATTACGATATATACTTGTCAATCAATATGCTAATAATTACAAATATAACGGAAAAAAAATAAATTTAAATTCATAATAAATAATAATTGAAATCTAACTTTAGACGGTGGCGCCAGTGGCGAAATAGATATTTCGGCAACTTTTCGCCACATATCAACATTACATTCGGCGCAAAATTCGTGGTTGTAAGATGGTTGCGATGGTTTGTATTGTTAATGGACATTTGGCGTGATAAAACACCATTTGTCAACGTTCAGTTCGAACCGCCCACAACGAGTCGGTCGGTCCGCGATCCCGGATTCATTATCGCTTACGACCGGCCGCTAACGCCTATTTTCCTACTTATATATAATACTATATTTTCTTTCACGTATCAATCTGTTGAGACTGAATTAAAAATTGCAACGACAGTATATAATGATATATTGCTATCTTATATCTAATTTATCTCATAATTGCTTAATATAATTTTTATTTTTTTTTTTTTTCAATTTTAGTATTTAAATAGTTGAATTTAAAAAAAAAGGGAAAAATATTAATTTAATTAGTATATATTATATGTAAAAATATTAGTATAATATCTAATGGAAAATTTATTGAAAAGCTTATAAATATGTAATTTTAACTCACAATAATTTCATATTAAAAAAATATTTCTAATAATTTTATATAATATTTGTATATAATTACATATGTAATATTATAACCATAATAAATAAATAGTTCACATAAATGAAAAAAAAATCATGAACTAAAATATTGACTAATAAGAAATCGTTTTAAAATATTATAAAACTTAAAAAAACTATACAAAATATTTTTTTAAAAACTGATTATATTTTAACTATTACATTTATAATTTATTTTATATTATTTTACTTATAATTAGATTATTATTTATTAAACTTTACGAATTTAGATGGAAGTGTCAACCAATACTAAATATTTAACTGTTTACATTTTTATTTTATGAATTTAAAAATATTTAAATTTATTTTTATTTTTAATTAAATTGTATTTCTTTAATTATATTTTTATTCGTAAAAAATAAGTAGAAATAAAAACATAAAATATAAATGACATTTGTGAGCAAAAGTTGGCAACACTGGGACACATGGTGGTCGCCTTTGACAGCCGGTAAGTTCTTGTTGTGCAGTTCAATATAATCAATATATAGTTGAAAATAGATTGAAATACTTATTTATATGTAAAATAGAGTGAAAAAATGTCGGACGAGGTGAATTTAGCGCAAAACGCAGCGCCAACCGAAGACACCATATTTGGAAAAATACTCCGTAAAGAAATACCCTGCAAATTCATCTATGAAGATGATCAGGTGATTAAACAAATTTATTCTGAAGAAAATGTTTCAATTTATTTTTTTTTGTATTTAAATAAAAGCCGTAATCTTGCTATAATATTCTTGGATTATTCGTATTGTCACATATAACTCACTTTTTATATACATTTATTTTTAAACTATTATGTAATGTGATGCATACATAAATATATATTTATATGTGTGTGTAATTTTAAAATACTGATAAAGTGATAAGACACTGTTGAACAATGATAAAGTATATGCTCGGATTTTAAAAATATAAAATCTAATAAAACATATTTCATATTATATTTTTAAAATACTAATATACAAAGAAAAGTCCTGAAAACATAAGAAATACATTATTTTGTGTAAAGTTTTATAATAGTTTAATTATGTTTATATTTTAGTGTGTTGCATTTAACGACATCAGCCCTCAAGCTCCTGTTCATTTTCTAGTAATTCCTAGAAAACCCATAGCTCAATTATCAAAATCATCAGATGTGGATGAACAACTTTTAGGTATAATTTCTTATTGTTTTCAATTACTATTTAATATTACTTATAATGATTTTCAGTATTTGTTTCATATTATGCCGATTAATAATATAATAAACATTAAATATTAAAATTTGATAAAAAAATAATTACATGAAACTTAAATTATTTTCTCATTGACATACTTTTATTCATACAAATTAAATGTTTATTATATAATATATTTCATCAATTTCAGGGCATCTTATGATCGTAGCAAGACGTGTTGCTGCTGAACAAGGCTTAAAAGACGGTTTTCGATTGGTCGTTAACGATGGAAGAAATGGAGCCCAAAGCGTTTATCATCTTCACTTGCACGTGATGGGAGGAAGACAAATGCAATGGCCCCCGGGATAAATTAAATACTATTTAAAATAAGCAATAATTGTTTTGAGAAACTGGCTTTACAAGAATAAAAATTTATAAAATATATTTACATTTTTTATTTTTATTTTCACCATTTATAACATCTCAGTCATATAATCATAATATATATAAATGTAATTATTTTTTTGTATGTACACTTACATCTCACCACTGTTATTAAGTTGTTATTTTACAAAATCTTCTAAATCTTAAAATTATGACATTCTATTATATAAATAAACTTTATTTTTTTTCTTTTTACTGCTCATAGAATATGTTTTTTTATTCTTACAAGATTTATATTAAATTTATAAGAACGCTTTTCCAATCATTTTCTGATTATTATTTTTTTATTTTTCAAAATATATGTATATTCATAAAATATAAAGCAATAATTATATTTTTTTTTTATTTCGTACAAAAAATAGTTTGAGCAATAAATAATGAAAAGAATGTACATTACGTTCTGTTCAATATTAAGAAGATGCATTACGTCTTATTTATTATTAGCCACTTGACTCGAATATTATTTGTATGGACTATGTGTTAATAAAAAAATTCTTTATATTTTCGCGTTAATGAATCTAAACACTTGACATGAAATGGTTGAGAGATTTTTGAATATTTGTTTTTTTGATGATGAATAAATTTTTATTTTAATTCCGGTTTTATAAAATACCATAGTAGAATAAAATTCTTCTATTCGCTTTATTCATCACTCGTCATTTACTGATTGAGGTACATTTATTAAAACTATATTTTTATTTTCTTTTAAAAATAATATAATTATAATTCTTTCAATTGCAACGTGTTTTTTAAAAAAAAAAAACAAATCTGTCTTATATACTATTTTATTTTAGAATATTAATTATAAAAATACAATTCGATACCTGTTTTAGATCAAAAAAAATATGTTTTTACCTTTAATGTACATATAATCAAGACAAAATGATCTTAGATATTTTATTATATTTTATATTAATATTTAAAGTGTCATCCCAATATGGTAAGACTTATTTTTATTTTTAAATAAATCAATAATAATCTACGAAATACTTTTTTAATTTCACTTATATGCATTTTTCAAGTCGGTGACTCTTGTATAACAAGATACGATAGACAGTTTGGAACTTGTAAATACATCAATGACTGTTCCACAATAAATAATTATTTATTACAAAGATACATCAGACCGACAATATGCGGTTTTCAAGGTATTTTTTTTCAAATCATATAATTTATCATTTAATATAATTTTTGACACAATTTTCTATTTACAGCAAACATACTCACAATATGTTGTCCTAATAATGCAAACGTTCAATATCCACAATCATTTCCAACATTATTCCCATCGTTGTTTCCAATATCATTCCCAACATCCAATCAATATCCATTTCCAACTAATAATCAATTTCCAAATACACCTAATAATCAGTATCCATATCCTATTGAAACAACGACGAATTATTATTCATCTATTAGAACAACAACACCGTTTCCAACGGCAATATCGGAACGTATTAGTAGCCAAAGTATTCTTTCAATTTCTCTTTTTTATAAATTAAACAATTCCATCTATTAAAAATAATTCACAGTCTATCGCTAATGTTTTTTTTTTACCAATATTTTATATATTTTTTTCAGAATGCAAAGAATATTCGACATGTAAAAATGCAAATTTACATTTACTTGTCGTAGGCGGAGTCGATGCTAATCCTCAAGAATATCCTCATATGGTAATAAAATAAAATTTAATAAAATCGAAATTTAAAAGACATTAAATTTTATATATACTACAAAAGGCTCTTATCGGATGGATACATGTAAATGGAAACTATGCTTGGCTATGTGGAGGATCATTAATAAGCGAATATTTTATTTTAACTGCTGCTCATTGTACAGAATTAAGAGATACTTCACTTTCCAGGTATAAAATCATATTGTATTTAATCAACTTTTTTATTCCAGTACAAGCGTGTATTTTTAGAATTCACAATAACTAATTGCAAAAACAAAATTACTAAGTAAATAATTTGTATGTAAAATATTAAGAAAAAATTGAAGAACATTTTTTTTTTCTTTATGATATTGAAGCATAAGATTTTTTAAAATTCAATTTAAGTATTGAATTTTTCCATATATTTTTATTTCGTATTATAAATATAATGTCAAATATTATTTTATTTGTATAACCTTCATATAGCAGTATAACTTGTCTTAACTTTTACGTAATTAATATCGTTGTCATCATCATTTTTATTAACCCATTTATCAAACACAATTAATTCTATAATATATTGAAAGTTTATATTATAACTGACAATTTTTAAGTATTCATAAAAAAATTTTACATATTTTTTTTTTTACTTCAAATCGTAGTTCTAAACCATCCATAATAAGACTTGGTGCACACAAAAGCAAATCTTTAAATGATGGCTCTCTAATTGAAGACATAGGAGTATCTGATATCTTTCTTCATCCTTACTTTAGACCTACAAGTAGATATCATGATATCGCATTAATAAAATTAGCATCGCTTGCAAGGTAATTTTATATTTCCAGAAATCCAAATCTATATAAATTTTTTTATTAATATATTAAACAAAACTTTTGTTAAAGGTTAAATTTTGCTGTAAGACCGGCCTGTTTATGGCAATCCAACGGTTTTCCTTCAAATTATGCAACGGCCACTGGTTGGGGTCGAACTGGCTATAGTATATTTATATAATAATCTTTCTAAATCAATTTTTATATATTTCATTCACCAATAATGATATTCAATCGTATATATAAAAATTTATAATCAATAGATGCTGATACATCTGACATCTTACAAAAAGTTCAATTGAATATAATCGACCAACAAATTTGTAGAAATTTCTATAGTACTAGAATAAATCGAAAATTAGATAGAGGTATAATTTCTGAACAACTTTGCGCCGGAGATCTCAATGGTGGAAGAGATACTTGTCAAGTAATGTAACATATTTATAATTATTATTAAATAATATTTAAATTTATATTATTCGTTTGATATTGATTTTAAGGGCGATAGCGGTGGTCCATTACAAATATCGGATACAATAAATCCTTGTGTTCATCAAATAATTGGAATTACGTCTTTTGGCGTTGGATGTGGAGGTGCAAATTCTCCAGCAGTATACACAAGAGTTAGTTCATATATTGATTGGATAGAAAGCGTTGTATGGCCTCAACGAAATGCATTTTTGTTTAAATAAAATATTATGTATTTCCTCTATTTTTGATAATTCTTCACAAAAACTATAATATTTATATACAAACAACTTTTCATCATAATTATAAATTATAACTTTCAATAAATATTTAATACATATTTTTCTTATTGATTTTTTTTATTTTAATAAAAGTATGAAAATAATATTCATGTTTTAGAACAAAATTTTTACTGACATGCACTTAAATTATCTCATCCTTGATATTTTAAATTAATAAAGTTATATTTTAAAAATATATGTTTTTTTCAATATATTTTCGTTTTTATTTTAAAATAAATATTAAGTAATAATAGTATATTTTAATCAACAAACACTATTATCACAGTAACAAAAAAAACTTAAAATGGTACTTAAATAGAAAAACTACATTCTGTATTTCTTATAAAAAAAAAACAAATTTTAAAGTCATTGACGAGTGTAAATAATGACAAAAAAAATAAATTTACTTTTCGTAAAAAACATTTATTTTCAAATATTATAATTTTAAAAATCCTTAAACATTATTTCAAAAAAATATACATCTAGAGCTTTTAAATTTTTGCATGAACAAAAATATTAAAAATAATTTTGCTTTGCTTAATTAAAAACTAATATTTAGTTATCATTTAATTTCAAGAAAATCTATTTATTTTCTTTGAAATAACTGATTTTTCTCGTTAAAACAATCTTATTTCTCATCTATATTTCAATAAGAAGTATTCATTTCTTAATCTTATTAATTAATAAAATATTCGATATATAGATTTTAAGACAATGAAAGAAGTAAATAATAACTTTTATATTTTAATAAATGTTTAAATATGATAACAAGTTTTATTTCCAATTTTAAAGTCCTAAATTTTATATATAAATCTACACTTTAAATTAAAACATTTTTGTGATTATATTTATAAAAAAACCATTATATATATATATTATCGTGAAAAAATGTGAAATCACAAGATTCCTTGAATAAAAAAATAAACTTTCAGTTATAAAACAGAAATGTAAAAATAGGCATTCATTTGGTAGCAATGTCAATTTTCACCAGTTAAATGTGATGACTTCAAAGAATATTATGATTCCACTGAACATGTTTCAAAATCATAGATCTAAACACTTGACGAATAATGATCTAGAGATTTTTAAATATTTATTTCGTAATGATGACAAGTTTATATATATATATATATATATATATATATATATATATATATATATATATATATATATATATATATATATATATATATATATATATATATATATATACCGGTTTTATCAAATACCACAGTAAAACCAAATTCTATTATTCGCGTCATTCATCATTCACCATTTACAAATTGAGGTATATTTTATTAAAAAGAAGCAGAATTTCTTTAATTTCACATATACATCTTTTTTACATGAGAATTCAAAATAATATTAATTTTATTTATTTAATTTGTTGTATTATTTATGCTTATTTTAGATTTGAAAAATATATACTTATATTTGATGTTCATATATAAAAAAAAATGTTTCAATATAGTTTATTGTTTTCTATAATAATCTTTGGAGTGTCATCTCAATATAGTAAGTTTCACTATTATCAATAAAAAGATAAAATATTATCATATTTTTCTTCCTTTAATTTATACAATTCTATACTTTCAGTAAATGATAATTGTATATCGAATTATAATAAACTTCCTGGAATTTGTAAACTAATTAATGAATGTTCTATTTTTGAGAATCTATTTAGACATAGACACATCAGACCCTCGATGTGTGGTTTTCAAGGTATATATTTAAAATTTAATACATATTTATATATCATTATTTATAAATAATGATAATTTTTAGGAAGACAACCAATTATTTGTTGTCCTGACAGTGTAAATGTATTCAATCCAACATCAACATTTCCAGTTACTCCAACTCAACCGCAATTAGGTATCATTTTCAGAATATTTTTAGATACTAGTATTATTTAACAAATAAACGCATGAAAATATTTACATGTAAATCTACTTATAAATAATCAATTTTACACATTATTTAAATCCACTTCATTTTCCTACAATAAAAAAAGATATGTAACTTTTTTTTAATCTTTACATAAAAATAGAATATTTTTTTAGATTCAACGACAGATCAAAGAATAAATACGCGAAACCCGACAATTAATACAAAACCAACTACAGTATCGGATTCATTATTCATTCCATTATTTAATACAACATCAGCTCCTATACTAAGTTCAACTCCAAAAAGAAATTTAATTGTAAAAATTGAAAAACCAACATCAAAAACGATTGCACCACCATTGCAAGAACGGATTAGCAAAAGAAGTAGGATAGTTAT
Organism: Leptonema lineaticorne; assembly: GCA_024500535.1. Lineage (NCBI taxonomy): Eukaryota > Metazoa > Arthropoda > Insecta > Trichoptera > Hydropsychidae > Leptonema > Leptonema lineaticorne. The sequence goes on along the minus strand of JANIJI010000004.1, from coordinate 6,427,197 downwards.
ATACTAAAATTAGCTAATTATAATATGATCCATTTAATCATGATTTTAAAAATATTTTATATGTAAAATGTCATATTGCGAACATAAAATCTTCATTAGTGACCAAACATTTCAGAATGTCGAGAATATAGAACATGTGATACTGATATTGATGAAGTACAGGTGCAAGTTGTTGGTGGAGTCACAGCTAAACCTCAAGAATTTCCTCATATGGTAATTACTAACGCACAAAACTCATTCTAGGTAAATCAAAATACAATTACTTGTATATTTTATATATAAATGTAACACAGGCAATTATCGGCTGGCCGTACGCTGATGGAGAAGGATATGCATGGTATTGCGGAGGATCATTAATAAGTGAAAGATTTGTACTAACAGCTGCCCACTGTACTGAAACTATAAATCCTTCACTTTCAAGGTATTTTTTTTATCGGAACATTATTTTTTTCACATTTTAATTAAATAATTATTTTTATTTTTAAATATGAAAATAATTATTAGAAAAAAAAACATTTATCTCGAAATTAAAAACGTTATTTATTTTATTCGTCAATATTCCGCCTGGAAATATAACTAAATAAAAAACTCTTATCAAACTAATGGTTAATTTTCTATTTAAATATATTCGACATAAAATAAATCATTGTTATTATACTTAATTTCAGTTCTAAACCAACAGTTATAAGACTTGGAGAACACAATATTAAATCGAATGACGATGGCGCATCACCTGAAGATATAAATATACAGGAAATTTTACCTCATCCTGAATATAGAACTGCGAGTAAATATCACGATATTGCGCTCATGAAACTGCAAAAATCCGTGATGTAAATATATTAATATACTTTATTTTTCTCTAACATTTCAATTGATTAATATCAATATTATTTATGTTTAAGATTCAGCGAAAAAGTAAAACCGGCTTGTTTATGGCAATCTAATAATTTTCCAACTAGATTCGCTACAGCCACTGGTTGGGGACGAACTGGCTATAGTATATATCTGCAATACATATTATATATTAATATTCTAACTAATATTTTGTTAATAGAATTGCTGTAGATATAATGAAAATTTATTTTGATTCTCAGAATCCAACGCTGCTGACGTACTTCAAAAAGTTGAATTGAATATTATAAATGAGCGTAAATGTAAGGATTTTTATAAAGGGAGAATTAATAGAAAACTGGACAAGGGAATCATTCGCGAACAACTTTGTGCTGGAGATCTAGATGGTGGAAAAGATACTTGTCAAGTATGTCACATTTTACAATTATTACCATAATTGTATTATTTTCATAAAAAAAAAAAATATGTTTATCATTTTTAAGGGTGACAGCGGTGGTCCTTTACAAATAAGAGATATAACATATTCATGCGTTCAATATATAATAGGTGTCACATCGTTTGGTGTTGGATGTGGAAATGCTAATTCTCCTGGAGTTTATTCAAGGGTCAATTCGTATCTCGATTGGATTGAGAGTGTCGTTTGGTCTTAAAAAAAATGAACCATAGTATTTTTCAATGATTAATTATATAATATTAAATACTCAATACGTTTATCTTATTTTATGATATATTATTTTATATCATATCTAAAACTATTAATTTTTCTCTTTTATTATCTGTTGTATTATTTTTTAGTAATAGGTTTATATGAATATTATGGAATTTATATCGATACTGTTTATGAATAAATTATATTCCAAATCTAAATTTTAAATGTTTTTTACTAAATAATTTTATAATTATCAGTCATAAGATCTACACTATTTAAAAAAATAAAAATGTTATTTATATATTTTATATAATTTTAAGATGAATATTGAAGATTTCTACTTGATATTTACTATTCACATATAAATTAAACTTATTATGAACTTAATTTTCATAGAAAACAAAAATAATAATGAAACAAAACAAAATGATTATTTGGTAGGATAAAATAATTTTTGATCAAAGATTTTAACACTATATTTTTCAATGTGCAAGCACTTAAAGCAAAGGGTTAATTTATCAGAAAAAAAAACTTTTTCTTTTTTTCAATAATAATATATTCAAAAATTATAATTATGATATGTAAAATAATAATATGACGATAAAATAAATAATTTTATATTTAGATATATAAATTATTAATTGACGAGTAATACATATTTATGGTAATAATCACATCATTGTGTTATTCGCTGAACAAAAGATTACACGGAACTATATGTAAATCGAAAAAATATCGACTATATCTTGATGATAATACTTCGGTGCATATATTTTTTTGCAAATTAAATTCAAAAATTTTATTCGTATCTTCTCCACCTGAAATTAAACGATTTTATCATATTATATATATATATATATATATATATATATATATATATATATATATATATTTAATTATTAAGTATATAAATTTTCATAAATACCGATAACGACAATTTTATCACGAAAATATACCGCACATAAACCATCAAATTTATTAAGCATGCTCAGTGATGGGAACCACTCTTTTGTTTCAGGATTAAACATTTGGAATCCTATTAGTGTTTTATAAGCGTTGTATTTAATTATGACACAAATTAAATCGTTAACAACTACTGTCTAAAAACAGAAAAATTATTATCAAACATCCAGCTAAAAGCATTAGCATAAATCATTTTTAACTTATTTATGCTTACCGAAATACCGTATATACCTTCTTGCATTAAAACAATTTCTGACCATTTATTTTGATCCAGATCGTATTCTTCGACCATACTTAAAACATTTATGCCATTATGTCCGCTGAAAATGTATAATTTATTTTTATAAGCCACGGCTGTATGATCGGCACGTTTGTTCAACATCGGTGAAAGAACTTTCCAACACTTCCATGAAGGATTCCATCTAAAATTAATACACTAAGTTTAAAACACCAGATATATGAAGAAAAAAAAATATAAAAATCATATCTTACACTTCTACTGAATCCAAAAAATCAGATTTATAATCGCGTCCACCACAAACATAAATACTTCCATTAATTAGTGTTGCACTAAAATCACATCTTTTTTCAATCATAAAAGGTAATGATTTCATTTTCTTAGTTTTCAAGTTAAAACTATGTACCTAAATGATAAAATTTTAATTCTGATATTATATCAAAATATAATATAAAATATTTATAATATGGTAAACATTATTACTTCGTTTTTTTCCGGTCCACCGATAATTATTAAATTTTCTCCTAGTAACACCGTTAGATATTCCCAATCGGCTAAATTCAAATCGCAGTATATTTTCCAGCCTCTTGTTCTTGGATTATAAATTTCAATAACGTTTCCTTCCTATAAAGAAAATTTTTTTATTACAAAATCACCTTTAAATGACTAAAACAAATATTTATAAATGAAATTAAGCAACTAGATTTAATAAAATCTTCAACGTTATTAAACGTCCTAATAATTATTCAGAACTAAAAGTAAATAAAATATTAAGTTGTTCATTTACATATTATGGAAATAATATTTTTAAAAAACAATACGTATATAGTAATTTTGAAATATTTATACAACTAAAGTAAATACTTACATCATTTTGACTGCCGCCTACAATCATAAGGGTGTCATTTGGAAATCTCTGATTTGTTTCTAAATATTTCAAATCAGATCTTATTTCAGGAATCATATGCCATTTTAATGCATCAAAAATAATATTAAAAGAATCGCACGATTTAAAATCAAGAAATCTTTCTAATGTTTGGAATACAAACTGAAAAAATAATATATTTGTAAAAATATATCATTTATATATTTATATTAAAATTAGTATTGTCACCTCCATTGATAAATATTGCCAACGAATTCTTTTTAATAGTTGTGATAAATATATTATTCGATTTCTCTGATCAAAAGTTATCCACTTATATAAAGCTTCAATAATTTTTTCCTCTCCAGAAATATCTAAAGAATCGAATTTGAGCAATCGTTTAAAATTTTCTGGCGATATCACCAAGAATTCTTCCATTTCAATCAACTAAAAAATATATTGCATATTTTATGAGATAAATATTTAGATTTATTTGCTGAAACAAATTTACCTTTTGAAAATTAAAGGCAACATAATCAATGCACTCTACGTTAACACGATTACAATGACTGCTGCTTTTATCATTACAAGAATTCCATAATACGCTACATCTTATTTTTTCCTGTTCTGGATAATCTTTTTCATATCTATTACATAAAGGCGTTATGATTCGTATTACAAACTAGAAAAATAAGAGTTAAATTACAATTTTAATACAATTTCATTTAAAAACTCAGTAAAAGAAATCCCACCTTTAGAGTAATGCGAGAAAAATCTATTAATTTAATCAATTTCGGAACGTGCGGAATTCTTTCGTCTTCATTTAATTCGATCCATTTTTTAATTGAAATAAAAACTTTTTCTTCCGTTTCTATGTTGAGCCTCATAGAAGGGATTAATTGTGCCAATTGTTCAAAGCTCAATGATAAATGAAGATTTTTATCATTTATCTATTAAAATCCAATATGAAAATAAAACAGATCAACTATTTTTTAAATGGAGAATAAAACTCACCGTCTTAAAATTTTCTAATGCATAATTTTTTGAAATATTTATCAAATTTGTCAATCCCAACTCGATTCCAACATTCCAATAAATAAAAAAATTGTCATCATTTATATTTGTTTGCATATAAAATATACAACACATTTGCATTTCTGGATGATTAATAATAGTAGAAAACTCTAGTACGTCATATATATTGTTTTCGTTTAGATCTAAATTAAATGTATATATATATATATATATATATATATATATATATATATATATATATATATATATATAATTTTCAATATCAATTTAAATTTTAAATGTACTTTACCTAATTCATTATATATTAATTGTATATATATATATATATATATATATATATATATATATATATATATATATATATATATATATATATATATATAATTTTCAATATCAATTTAAATTTTAAATGTACTTTACCTAATTCATTGTACAAAAAGAAATTGTTAATTATGTTCAAAAAAATATCATTCAGTCTATAGTATTTTCCATTAGTCATTTGAATTTCTTTGACATCAGGATTTCTCAGTTTACTTTGGAAATATTCACTACTAGCTGCAAAGAGTAATCGATTTGCAACATATCTGAAACTATTTAAAAACCAATTATTGATATAATTACTTTTATTTTTGTTGTTTTGTTTAATACCTTTCAACTTCTAAGTTTATTGTAAAATCGTGAAACCACGACTCCTTGGCAATGATACTCATGTCAATCAATATATTAGGTTTCCTTTGTGATGGTCTACTTCTGCTTAGCTTCATTTTGGATGCTAAAGAAAACAATTTATAAAAAATAACATCGTGCATTTAAATATTTAATAATTTACAAATTCTTTAAAAGTATACTATAATTTAATATGTAATTACGTCGATTAGTATTTTTATATAATTTTTAATTCATATAAAAACTTCAATACAATGAAGTTAAAACGAATAGTAGTAAACATTTAATTCATTAAAAATATTGTATATTGCTTTATTATTAGTTTTATATAACTACAAAATCTACTATTTAGATAATTCCTAAAATATTTCCAACACCTACAACAACAAACTACAAATAACTAAATAAATTTATTAAATTAAACAAATTTATTATTTGTTTCATTTCATTCAAATATATGACCATAATAGATTAATGATTATACATGAATTAAAATATCCAAATTAATTTTTAAATCAATTACCAATTAGTAAATTAATTACTATATTTTTTGTTTCAAAATTTAAAACTTTCCCTCTTTAAAAATATTTATGTTTTCAATATATTTTTTTAAATAAGTGTTTAGATATTTATTAATGCTAGATTTCAGTATTATTACAATTTTTTTGAAGATTATAACATTAATTAACATATATTATTTACTATTATTTATTTTTTCATTTGTTCTATTCAAATCTTATATATCAACTAATTAACGTTTTACAAATAGTAACAGAATCAAAATTAATATTAAAAACAATATATAAATCGAATATTAGTTACAAAATTATCGATAGATATTTTAATAGAATCTTTTATATTTAAAAATAAATATGTTTGCATTTTATTATTTTTTTTATTTGAAATACAGAAAGTATTTCATATAAAATATTTAACTAATTGTATCAGATAAAAAATGTGTTTTTATGCGTTTTCAAAGAAACGTCATTAATACAGAAACAAGTTAATGGTTGCTAATATATATGTTATGATCAAAATCGGTTTGACATTTCGTATAGCACGTGTGTTTGACGCGAATGGCTTAACGAAATTGGTATATATTTTATACTTTTGTGTTTTTTTTATCCAATTTTAAAATTATGTTATTAGTTGTATTTAATTGTTTATTAAAATATACATATCATTGTATTTTTTTTAATTATTATTTATAATTTTTATTCATTTTAAGTGAAATGGAAGTTGAAGGCTCATCACAGCAGAATCCCAATAAAAGGAAATGGAAAAAGAAAAAAACAGTTCTATCAAATGCTAAAAAGTATGCTAAGAAAGAGCACTGGGGAAGAGGATCTAAAATTCCAGAAGATACATATCATTATTTTGTAAATATACTAGAAATAATGAAAAATGGTTTCGCATCGGATGAAGATAAAAGTATATAATATTGCATATTGATTACTTTAATATATTGTTTTATTATTCTACTTTATTTTTCATTTGATTTTGCAGCAAATTTCGTCAACAATGTATTGGCAAAATCAGTTAATGAAGAAAGTACTTTATGTTGCAATCAATTAGGTTCTAGGATTATAGAAGCATTACTTCCATTTTCATCTCCCAATGATTTAGAAAGGTTCATATCTGTATTTTCTGAAGATTTAAGAGTTCTTAGTGTCGATAAATATGCAAGTTTTGTTCTTGAACAGTTATTATTTGTTTGTTGCCAAAGAGGAACACAATCAGATATTGTATTAGAAGAACCTCCATTGAAAAAGAAAAAAGAAAACAGACCAAATGATTATTCTGAGACGCATATACAAAATTGTTATAAATTTACCATTAAAGTGTCAAAATATCTTTTGAATAATTTGGAAGATTTTATTTGGGATGTTTCTTCTAATGGTCTTTTAAGAATATCTTTAAAATGTCTTGGTGGTGTTGTTTCATCGCCAGGCGAACGGCCACGTCAAAATTTATTTAATGACAAAACAAATTCTGATGAGAATAATCCTAAAGCAAATACAAATAAAAGAACAACTCCTTTAGTCTTCAAAGAAACTCCGGATGAATTCAAGGACATTGTAAAAGAATACGCCAATCGCTTGTCTATGTGGCCACAATTTGCTGATATGCCTTATGAAACTATCACATCTGGTTTACTACAAATATTAATTTTTGCCTTATCAAATTCTTGCAAAAAACTTACTAAAAAATTAGCTAAACAATTGCTAGATGAAAGTTTTGTTCCCGATTCATGGACAGTCAATCCTAACGACGATGACAAGAAAGATATTAAAGATGTTGAAAATAAGAACGATGAAAACAATTCGACTTTAGCACCGCCGAATCTTCCACCTGTTTTCGAATCAGAACCGGCCGTACGTTTACTTGAAGCCGTATTGCACGTTGCTCGTTCAAAAACATATACTCAAATATATGCAAAATGCTTTATAAACAGACTATCTATACTTTCGTTAATGCCTAGTTTAAATTTTACTGTGCAGCGACTTTTCGATAATTGTTCGGAAAAAGAAGAGGTACCTTCAATTTCTAATTTTTTGAAAATACAATAATCGATTTTTTACATAAGATTAAAACTATTTTATATTTTCAGTTTGAACCAATGTTCGATGAAATATCTGAAAAATTTGATAAAATTATTATTTCCGGCAATACTGGTGTCTTGGTAGCCATCGCCAAAGGGTGTCTTCGACTTGGTTCTAAACAAGTTAAATTTATTCAGGTATACATTTATTCATAATTTTTTTTTATATTATTAAAAAATTATAATTTAGTTGTATTAAAAGCAATTTATTATTTTATTAATTTAATAATTGTAAACATCCAATTTTATTTGATAAAAAAAAATGATTAATAAGTTTTTTTTCTTTATATTGATAGGCAATGGAAAATGCTGTTAAATGTCAAGAGTCAACAAATCATAAATATTTCACTGTTGCATGCGCCCGTTTAGTACCTTTGAATAGAATTGATGTTAATAAACTAGAAGAGCCTTATTTTGTTAGTGTACATGGATCTGTGATCCTTCAAACGATGCTAAATTTCCAACGTCCAAAAACAATTATCGATAGTTTATTAGCTATGTCTCCTAAAGAACTGTTTATTTTGTTTTGTGATGCTAAAGGATGTCATATAGCGGATAGTTATTGCGAGGGAAAATATGTTGGAGCTAAATCGAAAGAATTGATCGTCAAACGATTAAAAGTAAAATTATATATTCAAGTTATTTTTTTTTTGTAATTTCTTTATATTTATATTATTTATTTTTAGGGGATGTTTCAAGAATTAGCCGTTTCTAAATATGGATCTCGTGCACTGGAAAAAATTTTCCAAGCGTCATCTTTAGAACAAAAGATAAAAATTATGGAAGAACTCGCGAATAAAAGTCAAATATTAAATTCGACAATTTTCGGTCAAGTGATACTTTCAAAACTGAAAGTAGATATGTTTAAAAAGTCATTTCAAAATTGGAAAGCCTCGTTGGATAAAGAAGAAAAGACCAAGAATGCTTTTAAAGATATTATTATATAAAGTAAACTATACTTTATATATATATTAACTGTACAAATTGTGGAATAATTGATTTTCTAAATTCTTAAACACTGCTTTATTTTTGGATTTCTTTTGTATTTTTATTATTGTATAATATTGCAGTTTTAGTAAAAATTGCATATAAATATATTGCTATTTAATGAAAAATCATTGAATCGTTTTATTTGTATGCAACAATATAAAACATACCGTATTTAAAAAGTGAATTGCAGAATGAATTTAAAATGTATATGATAATTCAACATAATATTTGTTTTATGTATTTCGATTAAAAAAACATTTTTACATATTAGAAACATTTTATTATATGAATTATTATTTACAAAATCATAAATATATTTTCATGAGAAATTGCATAAATTAAAAATATTTTAATTTCACTGAAATCTGTTTCAAAATAAACTATTTGTTGTCATCAATATCATATATTATTGGTATAATCATTTAGCCAAAATTTGGAGTGTTAAGAATTTATTTTACCTATTTTCAAAATTGGTTATATTTGTGGATATTTTTTTTTTAAATAATTTCACTTTACATTTAAATACATATATAATACATAATTGATATAATCTTTAAATATACATATAATATATATCCACATTTAACATTGCCTAACTAGAATCTGTGGTATTTTTCTTTGGTTTCGTTCAAGTCATTTTATGAACACAATATTAAGAAATAAATAATAATTTTAACTATTATTTCACATAATATATACAAATGAAAAACATCTATTTGGCTAATTTTTAATCGCTTTTACATAATAAAGATAATAATAATATCTATTTGGTCAATAATATTGCAACGTTAAATTATTTAAATATGTCGACGATTCCTATAATAAACTGTAAATTATGACTTACATTAAAAAAAACTGAATCGAATTCTAAAACTTTTAAGAATCATTGAAATAAAATAAAAATGTATTAAAATCATTTTACAATATATAACCATAATATATATATATATATATATATATATATATATATATATATATATATATATATATATATATACATTATATATATATATATATATAAATTATATATATATATATATATATATATATATATATATATATACACATTATATATATATATATATATATATATATATATATTATTAACAAAAGTTAAAAAAAATCAACAATAAATTTATATAAGATAATATACATAGATTTATTACAATAATTAGATTATAATTATCTGTTTTTTTAATAAGATTTTACTTTATATATATATACATACATATATATATATATATATATATATATATATATATATATATATATATATATATATATATATATATATATATATATATAGATTAGTGAACCCTGATGTTTTTCTTTAAATTATTTTTTTCGTATCCATATTTATATTTTACACTTATTCATGTCATTTTTCGTAAATTAATTGAAAAGAATAAATTGATAAACTGATTAAAAACTTTTAAATGTAAAAAATGATTACATTGAAGACTGATATTGGATATTTTATTAAAAATATTTTTACTATTATTTTGCGATTTATTACGTTATAAAATGATAATTGCAAATAATAAAAAAATAACATTAATATACTTTAATCATAATAACGTAAATAAATATAAAATTTCTTTATATATATATATATATATATATCCCATCTGACCAATTAATTTATAGTGCATATAGATCTAATATATTTTCGCCAGTTGCTCAATTTATTACAAATAATTTTATATTACGATAATTCTTATGTATATATATATAGTATGCATATATTTATATTAATTATAATATATCGTTTTAATTACATCTAAACAATCTATTCAATGAATGCTAAACAACTACGGTGCATTAATTAATATTTATAAGAGACTAGGATCGATTGATTACTAATAAATGTAATAGTCAACATTATTATAAAATATAAGTATCACAAATAGAGAGATCTACTAACGTATATTAAAAAAAAGCAATAACAAAAAACTTAATACATGAAAAAAAACTGCTAATTCGCCATCGTAAATATAATACATGATTAGTGCTGAAAAAATGAGATCAAACAGAAAACAATTCATATTTCTTAACATTTTCCGTTTTTTTTTTTTACCTCGCTTTCATTGTTAGTAATAATATTTCTAAAATTTTCTAATTTTCGTTTCACAGTATAGAATAATCAGTGCAATATTTGTTTAATTATATTCGATGCAAACAAATATATGATAAAACGAAAAACAATTATTATATTTTATTTTTTTATAATGAAATTATATAAATTTCAATGAAAAAAATAATTATTTATAATATAAATTAAAATCCTCTGAATCTAAATCTTTAAATATATCAATAATATATTTGAAAAAAAGGAAATTTATGAAAAATAACATTTTTTACAATGATATTCTTTTTCATTAACTGTTCTTAATATCAAACAACGTTCTTTTCATTCATTCTGTTTTCTTTTATCAGGATTCCTTTTAATCAAAACCTCCCTTTTCTAAAGATATTTTTTTTTATAATTCTATCATTTTTACGATGAATCATATTTTCTCTAATTCATCTGTACAATTTTTTACTTTCACATTTATCAAATATTGGTACATTGCAAATATATATATATATATATATATATATATATATATATATATATATATATATATATATATTTAAAATTTTATCCTCATAGAAAATGTAAATAAAATAGAACTTTAAATCGATAAATATATCATTGATATTTTTAAAAAATACTGTTATGATTAATCTATTACAGTTTTAAATAAACGAATGAATTAAAATAATACATTCATAGGAACTATTTTAAATCATATAGAACAAAATGATCCCAATATTACACAACATATTTTTAAAATTAATTTTAATTTTATTATATATATATATATATATATATATATATATATATATATATATATATATATATATATATATATATTCAATTATGATATATTTATTAATTCGAAATTTCCGATAATCGCATTCTATCGTCTCAGCTTTCTGTGAGACCTCGTATTATTCAATTTGCTATTAGACGATATGAGATCGACGTCTTGCTTCGAAAGGCGTCATTTTTTACCACCGACTCCGCCAACTAAACCCTGTCCACTGCTCAATCCGGCTAATGTCAATCTTTCTGCATTTTGTACACCGGTTAAATTTATCCTTTCAGCGTTTTGTACCGTCGAAACGCTTAAATTGAGCCTCTCTTGACCGGCAGATGTTAGTAGTCTTTCAGCGTTATTCAGCGAAGATAAAGATAGTCTGTTTTCTGATATTCTTTCACCTGATAGTGCAAGTCTTTCGCCTGGTATATTTAGACGTTCGTTAGACGTTGAACTCGATACTGGAGTATTGGATCTTGTGATTTGAGATGATTTTTGCTGTTGTGATGGAGGTGATGTGACGGAAATTAGGGCAGAAGATGGCGGTTTCTGATCTCTTCCGCAACATACCTGTATGAATAAAAAACAATTAAATCATTTTTGAAATATATAGTTAATATATATTATTAATTTCTATTACCTGATGATGATTTTCCCAATCTTTGTGCTGACAAAAAGCACCACAATATCGAGCAACGTTGCATCCGCTACATGTTTCCTGTGCTTTCCTTCCACAATTCCAACATGACTGAAAAAATACTTTATATAAATCAAATTGCTCCGACATTTTATAAATATTTTTAATGACTTAAATTTATATCTATTATCACAAAGAATTACATAATAAATATAATATGTGTGGTACTAATTTTTATAAACGAATGACATTAAACACCAACATTATGATGATCTGGTGGTGGTGGCGATTGACTAGCAGCTCTTCTAGATGCTGGAAGACGAAGAAGACGTTCAAGACGTGCCCTTTCAGCAGCTGCCGCCCGTTGCAGCTCAGCAACTGCCTGTCTTTTAACCTAGATGTTAGCAGAAAATATTAATTTGCCTATCAGCCGAAATAAATTATTAACACTGTTAAATATCCTTACTTGATTAACGGAATCCTCAGCGCGTCTTCTAAGTTCAGAGACTCTTTCTTCTGTTTGACGAACCGTCGCTGCCATAATTTCGTTTGCAGTCCTTTTCATCTCGACACCCTCTGGTGAATATCCTTCTGATGTATTACCTATTTATAAAAAGTATATAAAATTAAAATCGAGATATTTTTTATTATTTTTAACATAATTTCAATATTTCACCTCGTTGTTGTAAAATTGCCAAAGCTCTCTTAGTTTTTTCCACCATGGATAATATACAATTAAGCATCGTGTTGATATTCTTCCATTCTTCATCGTTTTTGTTATTTGATATAGAATTCAAATTTAAACCTGATGATATATTAGACGCAGGCGCACGTTGATCCATAGACGCCATATTACTAGCCAGACTGTCTCTGGCTGATGAATCTCTTCTGATATCGAAATTTGAAGATATTCCATCTGATTGGACACTGTTATGAAAACCTATATGATATGGATGAGGATATTCGAATAAATGTGAGTGAGTCTGCAATGGGAACAATAATGGCGAAGGATTCACGAGCATTCCTGATGGATGCGGTCTTTTTGGAGGTGGTTGATAATCGACGCCATCTATCGGATGATGTGATCCATTGGTTTGAGGAATTGGACCATCATAGAATCTGAAAGTATTATTTTTTTAATATTTCTAATTTCACATTCAAATATTAAAAAAAAAATTAGATTTAAATAAAAAAAAATAACTATTAGTTTAATAAAACGTATATTTAAATTTTCTGGAAAAAAATCAAAAAGAAAGATAATTAAATAATATAATAATAAAAATTAGTTTGGTTATAAGATTTTAATCAAAGTTTTACGACAAATAATGTGTATCCACTATAATGGTAATTTTATCGTTTATTTCATTTCATAATGCGAAAACGAAGAAAAGTGAGAACGAATTTATCAAAAATATTAATAACTATATAAAATAATTCATATATTATTGATTTAGGAGATTTTTTTTTTTGATCATTCCAGTTCATAAAAGGTCGTATAGTGAAATTCGCACGAGCCGTAGAGACCGAATTTGCTTTATTGTGATCGTTTGCGAACGTGCCACCGCCCTTCGAATGCCGTGGATGAGGGTGGGCGGCCGCGGGTGAGCCGGCTCTTTGTCATGTTTGATTAAAAGCACCTATCAAAATCATACACGCAAGCCGAAGCCGCCAATTGACAAAACAATTTATTTCGTTCGGCCGACATGTCATTTGGACCCGAAGCGGACCGCGACCTTTCTCATACCCGAGATTTACCACCCCACGTTCGATTCCAATAACTCTACGCCCGCACTATTGAATAAACAACGGAAGAGTGCGTTAGAGCACTTGTATGTTGATTACTACAGGAATTAATATATATATATATATATATATATATATATATATATATATATATATATATATTTATATATCATTACATTAAAAATTTTCATTTAATTATTAATTATAAATACAAATAAAATGATATTATTATTATATAATTTACGTTGTAATATATTCTTATTGTGACCTGCCCTAAAAAAAATAACATCTTCAATTCTGCACCGACATATATAATAATGATAATGATCATCATAATATTACTGATTTACACTCGTATAGTGATAATGATGTTTGATTGGTTCATGTTGTCACGTTTAGCGCACGAGTTAACTATTCGTTATCCATTAACGTGTATTATGGGGTTGTTTCGGAGGCCATTGATGCGGTCTGATCGGCCATAGTTGACTTTATCGTCGTTTGCGGACACTTAATCAAATTTCCCGCCATTATTGCGTCGACATTAACACACAGTTGGCACGAGTGGTGGCCATTGTGCGCCACCGCTACGACCATGACGTCCGAACGTTCAAAAACTATACATATATATATTTTTTTTTGTACTTCGTATATCGTTAAAATACAAATAACAACATAGTAAAATGATTTAAAAAACACTTTTAAAGAAAATAAACACTTTCATTAAATTCCTCAATATATAAATTTTAAATTTATTAAGAATTTTACAGTTAAAAGGGGAGAAAATTTATACTAATTACTTTATTTGCTAATATTTTTTTCAATAATAATATATTTATATATTAGAATTTATTATATCTTATATATTATTTTTAGCTGATAATTTATACTATACCTTAAAATATTATTAATTATCAAAATTATTATCAAAATAATAAAATATTATTAATTAAATAATACCTAGGTATTTAAAATTATTATTTTTCGGCTTTAATTGATTTAATATATTTTAAAGATCAATATATTTTTTTAATATGTGTATTTGCTTTGTAATTAAGTTATTTACATTGGAACAGAATAAACCTCTAACGTTCAAACATAACATTATATCGTAATAATTAAATAAATTAGTTTGTTTAATGATAGAATATTAAAAAAATAAAATGAATATTTGATATAATATTGATACTATGTACATGGTAAATATTTGATACAATAATAAATTATTTTTTTTTAAAGTAGGGCGAGGAACAATGGCGTTCAAGAATATATATATTTCTTTACATTTATTAAATATAAAGTTATAATTCTCTAGTAAAATATAGTTATATTTCATTATAAAAAGTTGATGCTTGGAATTGACGCTTTCATTAAGAAGAAATGCAAGTGATGGATTTTAAATATAACATTTCTTTATTAAAAAATAATATTCCATTTCCCATTTACTTGTTCTATAAATTGAATCGTTACATTATTATTCTTTTAAATTTTAAAATTCATCATAAAAAGAAAATCGTCAGAAAATCAATTTAAATCAGGCGTGTCAAACTCATAGCATATTGAGGACCACATGAGCTTTAATGTACTTCGTCGTGGGGACCGCATATTAAATAAATAAGTTACAAACTTGATAATTAAAATAATACTTTTTTTTAATAATACAAATTGCACAATACAATTTTTTTTTAAACCAAACTATATAGGAATAAAAAAATACTTTTAAATATTAATTTTATATATGTTATCAAAAAAAAGCATAACATCTCGGCTAGACACAATTAAAAATGCCTGCTTTACGGATTGGCCGGAAAAAAAATCCTCATAATTTTGCTGAAAAAACTGCGCTTTGCCAACGACTTTCAGCATTCGATTTGCATCCGACGATGTGTGACTCTCTAAAAATTCTTTGCGGATTGGTCGGTCATTTTGAAAATTCATTATCATATAAATTTTGTATGGAAAAGCGTTTTAATCGTAAATCGTCTTATTATATTGCGGGTCGTATGAGTTTTTATTTATTTAGTCGTGGGCCGCACTCTAAAAATTGTTACAAGCTTGATTATTTTTTTAATAATATCACTTTTAAATAATTTAATCTGCACACTTCATTATACGGAATAAATTAAATTAATTCTAAAGGTTAATTATATATATGTTATCAAAAACAGCACAATATTTAGGCGGACCGCAATTTTCGTATTGACAGCACGCGAGCTTCATGTTTGACATGCCTGATTTAAACCATAAACACAATATATATTTATATATATATATATATTTTTCTCATCATCACAAGATTCGACATCGGTCTATAAGAAAGGTATGAAAGGGTCCGTCGGTTTTCGGTAAGTGTATTTATGGTGTCGAACCGAGGGCTCAAAGGGCAAGTCGGTCTTCTTCTTCTTCTTCTTCATCGTCATCATCGTCATCGTCGTCTTCTTCTTCTCGATTTTCCCGACGGGCTTTCCCTATTATTGGTGAGGTGAAGTGAAGTGAGGTCTCGGATCAAAGGGTCCTGTCCGTGACAGAAGCCGCCCCTGTTGCCGACACGAACCGTAATGAGGGACCCAAATTGACTTCCAGCGCCGTGCAACAATCGTACTCGATCTCGTCAACCCTTCGCACGAAGAACGCACACACACACACACACACATAAAATGAAACATACACACGCATTATTTTATTTAAAATTTATAAAAAAAAGAAATATTTATTTCAAGATTTTTTTAAAATTTATTAAATATTATCGGTCAATTTTCATATTATAAAATATATTTAAGGCATACATTACTGTAAAAGTTTAAATATCTAAATTATATTTAAAAAATATGAATTAAATCGGTGCTATTAAAGATATTGATTTTTATTTTTTAAGTCTTTAAACCAAAAATAAGAATTCCTTTTGCTCGTAAAAGCCACTTTTTTTTAGCAATGATCTCTCATCTCGTGGAGGCTGCGTTAAACAAAAATGTGTGACATTGTGTAAATGAAAAATCGAATATTGACTTCTAAAAAAACCGAAGAAAAATTATCACTTGCTAGCTCAAAAGGACACGTGAAACTTTAAAATCATGGGTTCCTCAGCTTTAAACGATAATTTTATAATTCAATAACCAACATTCAAACATTATAATATTCTGTTTCTTTTAATTAAAATATAAACGTATTTTGTCAATTAATAATAAAAAAATAATAATATATAGTAGTAATACAGACTTGAATACTTGCATTTTTAATAACTCAATATAGATAAACGAATTTAAAATTTTCAAAAATTAAATCGAATTTACTCATAAAATAATCATTTAATCTAAACTATTGATAAACCACATCGACATGTAATCACATATTGACTATAGTAATAAATATATAATTTATATTTAAAAAAAATAATTTAATATGAGTTTAAATCGATTCGGTCTTTATAGATAGCCTTTGCGATAGCCTTTGTGAGAACATAAATCACATTTAAATTCAATGTAAAATTCAATATCAAAGTGTAAAGATTTTATGAATTAAATTAAATTTACATCTTTACTTATAAGTTTGAAATGTTTAATAATTTTATATTAGATAAAATATGTATTTAATGTATTATATATACTATGGTTTATAGTCAATAATAGTAAAAATTAAAATTGTTAAAATATTTTTTTTAATATATGACAGGTTATCATTTAGTCAATAATATGACAAATAAGACAACAATATGTTATTTATATATATTTTTTTTTTATATTATTTTCCGATTGTGATATTTATTTGAATGTTGTGCCACGATATTCAAAAGTCAATGCACTTGATATTAAAAACGATATTATAATATTTAATAGTTATATTTATGTATGCATAAAAAGTATAAAATTTGATCAATACAAATTAAACTTTAACATGTTTTTGACACGCGCCCAACATTTATCGATTAAATAAATATACGACACAATTGATAAGTTCTTTTTTTTATTCTACTGTTATATATATATATATATATATATATATATATATATATATATATATATATATATATATATATATATATATATATATATATATATATATATATATATATATAGTTTATCTAAAATTAATATACGATATTTTTATAAAAATCCATCACAAATCAAAGTACAAATAATAATAATAAAAATTCCTCTTTTCTTTGGATCATATCTCCTATTTTGGTTCTCATTTATCATTTTATTTTTAGCATAATAAAAATATCACATTTACATAAACTAATAGGTGAACTTATGTATTATCATTAATCATCAAAAGTGTTAATTGCTTTTTCTTTGTTATACTTTTCTAAATGTTAAATTTTTGGTAGAAGCTGTAACGATTTTTTCAGACGTTGCATAATAATTAAATATTTTAAAATTTAAAGAAAAAATTCTATAAGTATATTATTTATTGAATATATATTAAAATTATTGAATAAATTAATTAAAACGTAACACTAAGAAATTACTTTTTATATTTAAATTTGTATATCGAAATTAAATGAAAACATGTAAAACGAATAAGAAACGAGAAATTCACTTTGACTCTTAATTGAAAATATTTTTTTGATATTTTTATTGAAATATAAAATAAACGATTAAGTATTTTTTTTTCAAACAAGATACGAATTTTTGTTCAAAAAAAAAGGTTAATATTATTTAAATAGTCTGCAAAATTTTTTGGATATCCCTGAATGAATTTTTTTTTTAATTTATACAAAATTTTATACGATAAAAAGGAAATGGAATACTTTTTTCAGTATCGATTTCAAAAATATTTTTATTTTTTCATGTGTGTATGTAACACAAATTTTGCATGCTAATTTAATTTTATTAAAATTGAATGCAATGTAAATTAAACGACATATGCATGTAGTTTATAATCATATATTTTTTTTCAAATAACAAATAAAATTATATATTACATTTCTCGTTAATGCGATTAATAATAAATTTTAAATAGTTGATCAATACTATTTTATCGCATTAGTCGTTTACAATATAACAATAATTCTTTACCTGATAATACTTTATTTTATAGATAATTATATGACTAAAGAATATAAGTGAAATAAAAAATATTATTTCAATATAAACTATTTCAAAATAAATATATGGAAAATAACTATTTTCTTGTCAGATAACTAGATTTTTTTTGTATGTGTCATTAAAGCCTATTATACAAACTCCGCGTATTAATATGCATCGTTTTTCTTTAATATTATAATCTATATTTTATTTCTGAACTTTTATTAATAATTATATATCTAATTATTATTAAAATTATAAATTTTACACATAGGACTACATATGAAAGCCAATTTATCACATATTTGAAAAATTAATGGCATCGATCTTATTCAATATGGGAATTTTTTAATAGTCTAAAAAATTCTATATAAAATAAAAATCTAAAATTTTAATAAATTATATTAATTCATTTGTATATTAATAAATTATCAATAAAATAATTAACATAAATAAATAATAATAGTAATAATATTACGTTTCATTACATATCGTGATTTTATTAAAACGTATTGTTTATATTAAATGTAAAAATAAATATTGACGCAGTTAATAAAAATCAAACATTCTAAGAAAAACGACTCCATATTTCAAGTTAAATATATTTTAATTAAAAAACGATGTCCGAAAGATACAAGTGCATCTTGAATATATATATATAAATATATGATATGAGGAAATATGTTGAGAATTTCGTAATATATAATATAAAAAAATAAATACGATTTTAATAATTAATTAATAATTTTACAATAATTAACGTTACAAACTGAATAATGCAAAAATCATAGTTTTTGAATATCACATTCAAATAATTGGGTGCAGCGTTTGGTGAAAACGTAGGATTTAAAATATTTTTAAAAATCTTCCACATATCAAAATTGTAATGATATCAAATTTAATTTTTAAATTATATCAATTAAATTATATATACCATATATATATATATATATATATATATATATATATATATATATATATATATAAAATATTGCATTTTTTAATGTTCAATAGTCGTTTATGCACATGTTTAACGCGTTTCTCATTATTGTTTAATACAGCCAACGATAACATTAAACGAAAACGTCATTTAATGTGATCGATGTCGATAGACCGGTCGTCGATCACTATATAAACATGTATAGTCGTCGAATAGAATTCAGTATATTTTTCGATATTTAGTCGAAATCTTCTCCGTTCGGGTCAAATGTCAGTTTAATTGTAACTATAATCTATATAAATTTGACAATTTATATTTTAATAAAAGTATAATTTATTATATAATTGTGTAGAAATTGAAATTTACTCGTAAATCGACGATAATTCCAAATGAGTCACTGGTTTTTTTTTATAAAATATTTTATTTAATTACTCGTCGTATTCAAAATAATATCGATTTACAATTCAATATTACTTCGATTTATTTTATAGAACATTATGCAACATTATTTAATCGGTGTTTATAAAATATCAAATTCTAACCCATATAAATATTTATACATAATTATTTTTTTTTAATTTAGAATCTGATATTTTACTTATTTTATTTTTATTTTTTTAATATATATATAATAAAAATAAATCATTTTTAATTCGAACGAAAAAGTTGATTATTCAAATTTGAGAATTTTTTAAACACACACATGAAAATGATAAAAAATAATAAAAAGTGCGATAGATAAGAGAAAGTAAATTCATATTATCGTTTATTTTTATTACAAATCTTTTTTCTTCGATATAAAAAAAAATATTTATTGAGTATAAAACGGCCTTGAAAACATGTTACAATAATTATTAAGATAAACACAACTACTTAATAAATATTTATTAATTTGATTCAACACGCTCTTGTATTGTAATTTTAAATTAACTATAATTTATGTGTTTTTAATGTTGTGCGATGTGAAAAAAAATAACTATAACATATATAATAATAATAATTTATCAAGAAAAATATTATATATTATATTATTACTAATACGAAAAATATTATGGTTAAAATTAATCAAAATTCTAAATCATGTTCTTAATTTAATCCAGTGGTTCTTAACTCTATGCAATATTATTTTTAGATGGATCGCGGTACATTTTTAGTTTTGTCAACATTTTTTATACTACTTAGTAGTTGCATGGTATCATGCCAACTCATGGATTTATTAACTGGTGCCAAGGAAACAGGAGAAAAGACAATATCAGGCGTCGCAACACCCGTCGAAAAAGCCATCATTTCTTCGACATTAAAAAAATGTATGCGAAAGAAGGAAACATAAATAATATTCTCAATTAAAAATAATTCATGAAATATTTTCTTGATTATATCAGGTGACGTTTTTAAAGCAATTTTTGGCGTTTCATTTGATCAACTCAAAGGCGGCAAAAGTGAACCTGATGTATCTAGACTAACATTGGACTTGTGTACCAAAGGAAAAAAGGTACTATTATAATATTAAAAATAATATTTTTTTATCATTTTGTTCTAACAATCACATTTTATTTTTAGAACAAATTTAATCTCACAGATGCTGCAGATAAACTGCTTAAATCACCAGATTTTGACGTTCATAAACCTGTTGTTATTTTCTTGCACGGATTCTTGGCAAGTGCTGATGGAGAAGGTGCAACCACAGTCACCAAGTCCCTTATCGATAAAGGAGAAATGAATGTTCTTGCATTAGATTCGAGCAGTCTTATAATGTTTTTTTATCTCAAATCCAGTACTTGTGTACGTTTTATTGGAAAAGCTTTAGGAACTACACTAGCTGGTCTAGAAAAAGGTAATTGTGGAAATCGACATAATTTCATATCGCACAAATATATAATAATAATTTTAATTTATCTATAGGCGGAGTTCAACCAGATAAAATACATATTGTTGGTCATAGTTTGGGTGCTCATATCGCTGGATTTGCTGGCAAAACATTCAAAGATTTAACAGGAAAAACTTTGGGTCACATAACCGGTTTGGATCCAGCGGGACCATGTTTCTTCCAAGAGCAGACAGATTTGAGATTAATAGATTCCGATGCCGACTTTGTGGATATTATTCATACAGATGCTGGAATATTAGGATTGGTCGATCCAATAGGTAATCATATTAAATATATGCACAAAATATCAGATAAGGACAAATTACATCGTTTTATACATATAAATCAATGCTGAGGAAATCTTTTTTTTTTTTAAGTAAATAGTAAAACAAGGTAATATTTTATTAACGTGTGTTAAAGATAATAATAAATTTATTATTAAGGTCATGTTTGATAATAGGTGTTTGAATTAAAATTATATATTGTTTATTTATAACTATTACAAAAATTACGATTCTTAGAAATGATCAAGAAGAAAGATGAACAAAGACTAAATTTATACTTTACAAGTAATTAAATTTCATATTGATGAATTAATTGACACTTAAATAATAGCGAAATTTATAACTGAAACCTATAAAATGTAAATCAGTATCATGAATCTAAAAAAATGATCTCAGATATAAAATTTATAATATAAAAAAAATATATATATTTTATTTTAAGGACACGTTGACTTTTATCCTAATGATGGACAACAGCAGCCAGGTTGTGTGGTTCCACCTTGTAGTCACAGTAGAGCTTGGGAACTTTACAGTGCTTCAGTGGATACAGCAGATAGATTTCCAGCCGTAAAATGTGTTAGCTGGGACACATTCATGTCCAGTTCATGCGAAAAAAATGAAAAGGCAATCATGGGATTCAACGTAGACAAAACAAAAAGGGGGACGTTCTTCCTGAAGACCAAGGGTCAAACTCCGTTCGGATTGGGAGGACCGAAACCAGAAGCCACAACAAAATCCGGACTACTCAAATGGCTTTAAAAATTATTCATGAATATTTTTTATAAGTTGACGACTGATAATTTGAAATAATATTATATATATATATATATATATATATATATATATATATATATATAACGGAATATTTTTTCTTAATATTGTATATTCAATACTGATTCGTGTCATTAATTAAAGTACAAAAATAAAATTACAAGTTAGTATTATATAAATATTTTTTTATTGATGTATTGGAAAGAAATAATCAATATATAAAGTATTTGAATATTAGTGAACATTAATACGTTGTTATTTTCTCAAGCTGCTGCATTTTTTTATTATATAGTTTTCGAACATCCTGTATATGAAAATGCACGGTTTAAGGTTGAATCGATTTAAAATATTCAACGACATCGCAGCAAAATTGACCACATAACAACTGTAATTTACATAATAAAATCACATTTATAAATAGATATATAAATATACATATATATATATATATATATATATATATATATATATATATATATATATATATATATATATATATATATATATATGGAAACGTATATATTACTGATAAAACTAGACGATTTAATTGAAATAATTAATTACGTGGCAAATGCAATTGCACAACAGATTTTCAATTTTTATTTACGTTCAATTTATAGTTAGTTCTTCTATTTCATTTATTATAATTCGAAGTATGAACTCAAAATAAATTAAACGTGATAATATTGCCAATAACATATTAGTTTTCCTTTCAAGAAAATCATAGAAAACAATCAACAAATTATCCATTTTTCTATAATTTAAAATATTATAGTCGATTATGGAAAAAATAAATAAAATCAGTTTATATCAATACAAGGCGTTACACTAAACTGATACGACGCATTTTTATTTTTAATAAAAATTATGAAAAAATTAATTGTAATACTTGTATTACATCTTTCATCGTCGATTATATCCGTGAAAATTGATGGAAATTTATACGATGTTCAGACAATTTCGGATAAACTGCAGAAAACTGCAGATTTTCATCATTTACAAAATTGTAAGAATTTTTTTTTGTAATTAAATATAAAAAAATTGTATAATTTTATAAAACATTATCGACTGATTTCAAGGTACCGATCTTATGAAAAAATTTAGATACAACGAGATAAAATATCCCAGGGCGAATCCTTTGAAATTGAACATGGAATTGTGGCACAAATCTCAAAATCAAAATAGATATCATAAAGAGGTATTCACTATGGATAAAGCAGCTGAAGACATCATGAAATCCAATTTCTACAATGAAAGCCTTCCGATTATACTCTTCATCCATGGTTTTCGATCGAACGCAGATAGTGAATTTCCAATGAGTATTGCCAATGTTTCGATTAATAATATCAATGGAAATATTTTAGTATTAGATTCTGGAAGATTTATGAATCAAGGCTATATTAAAGCATCATATTTTGCACGTTTAATAGGAAAAGAAGTTGGTGAATTTCTATCTAATCTGTATAAAGGTATATTTTATTCATTGATAATAGATTATTTCATATATAAGTTCATTTGAAAAATTAAAGTTTTTTTTTAATTAATATTTATTTAGGTGGATCAAGAAATATACATTTAATAGGTCACAGTCTTGGTGCACATATAGCAGGATTTGCAGGAAAAATATTTTATAATATAAATAAATCTAAATTAAACAGAATATCAGCTTTAGATCCTGCAGGACCATGTTTTTACAATGAAATAAATCAATTTAGAATATCGAAAGATGATGCAGATTTCGTCGACGTAATTCATACGAATGCCGGTATATTTGGATATATAAAACCTTTGGGTAATTTTATTTTAGATTTGATATAAATATATTCAATTAAATAATAGATTGATTGATGTACTTTGCTTTTTAAATAGGTCATGTCGATTTTTATCCAAATGGAGGCAATAATCAGCCGGGATGCTTGGAATCTTCCTGTAGCCACTCCAGAGCTTGGAGATATTATATGGAGTCTATCGAAAGTCCGGACAATTTTCCGGCGGTAAATTGTGAAAATACAATAAAATTCAGTTTGATACAATGTTTAAGAAATCGCAGGGTTTATATGGGTTATGGAATTGATGAAAATGCCCGTGGACAATATTTTCTGCGAACAAATAATGTTGCACCTTATGGATTGAATTCAAGAGGAATTTTACCGATCGGATTGTTTAAAATATTTCATAAATAAAATTTTTATATATTTTTACGATAGGAATTATTAGTCATTTATGAAAATATTAATTTCATTGTCCAACATTTAAAATGATAAAATAAATATTATTAAGAAAAAAGATCATTTTATTATATATAAAAATATAATCATATATATATATATATATATATATAGATAATATTTTAGTTTGTTCTAAAAAATAATTTATATATGCTTATGATCTAAAAAATGAAATATAAAATTAAAAATAAAATGATAATTGAAATAGCGAAAATGAGTTAAATTTAAATAGTATATGAAATGTTTAAAATATAATTTTTAAAATCTTATTCTATAATAAATTTATTTTTTTAATGTCAAAAATTGTAAGCAAGATAAAAATTACAATATGTATTGATTTTTTATGATATAAAATCATTGAATCGTATTAATGTCATAAAAAAATATTAATATAGATCAGAGGTTACCAACATGTAACTCATCATACCATTACGAATAGCACATTACACTATAGAGATAATAGTGATATACTCCAAATATCTTTTTTTTTCTCGAAATCTTCAAAATATTGAAAATAAATTTTATAGTGCACTTGAATAATTAATCAACGACTTGTAATATGAAAAAAGTTATTTCTTAGCTTTTAAAAAAAAATAATAATAACAATTGATTTCTTCTAGTAAATGATTAAATTATTTATGTGTATTATTAGTATTTTCGTGAAATTTCTTTCGAACAATATTCAAATGGCGACACAAGGCACCGAGAGGGCAAAGAGTTGGGGTAGTTTCGAGGTCGCAACACACGCCGCCCACATTAAAACCGAACCGTCGGAGCCACCTAAAAGCCGAAAGCGATGAATAGTGTGAGAGAACAGTTGGCGCCGGGTGCGCTGATGATGGAGCCGAAGCCGACACGAGGGGCTGCGAGGTGGAGAGAAGGCAAAAATAAAAAAAAAAGAAGACGAAGAAGAAGAAGAAGAAAAAATGGAGTGAGAGGCCGTGGAGACCGTCCCCAGGAGTAAGTGGGCAACAGATGTGGAAGCCACGTGCCGCTAATGTCCAACAGTTAAAGCAGTTTCACCGACACCGATACATTTTTCACGAATTTCCAACTGAAATTCTAACACAAATATGTATATATATATATATACATATAGTGTAGACTTGTTACCGCTGTTCACAGTTCAAGATGACATTGATTGAAGATACTTCTCGCGTAAAATAATATAGTGTGATACGTTTTTCTATTTGTGACCTCTGTCGATTGTTTTTAATACATTTTGTTTGAAACATTTCAATATTTTGTAAATATGTTTTATATGACAATAGATTTAAGTCTATTTTTTATTATTAGTGATAATATGAATTGTTTATATTGTGAAAAATTGTTGAACATCAACGACAGTTAAACGTAATATACAATATATTTGTATGTATCGGTTTTATATTAGTAATATAAGAAAATTATTTATATGTATTATAGAGTATAAATAATATCAATATTTTAAAAATATCAAGTAGATAATGAATATTTAAATTTACGAAATTTAATATTTATAAAATAAATTTATCCGTTTATACATAAAAAAAATCGATGAATTTGATATATAAACAAACGTAATTTTATTTATACACTGTGAAAATTTACTCTAATCTGGAAATATGTAACAATAAGATATATTAAAAAAACAAATTTAAATCCAATTACATATATATATATATATATATATATATATATATATATATATATATATATATATATATGGAATTAAATATGATTATATTTATTTTTCAAACTTATTGAGAAATTTTACAGAATCTATAACCATAAATAAAAGTTTCTAAGAAAAATCTTCATCTTTATATACAAAAATTGAAAGCTGTAATCCTTTAACACATATTTTTAATAGAAAATATTTTATAATAAAATATTTAAAAATAAATTTTGGAATACACACTGAAAAAAAATTTTCCATCAAAGAATTTCAACATCACAAAAACTTGAATAATTAAATATACTAAAAAAAAAGAACAAACACATCACGTATAAATTAAAAAAAAAGTATTAATAGTGTCGTTTTTGCATTATTCGCAATGTACGGTCAGCTTAACAATAGAATTAGATGGTCGTTTAATTCTCGATTTGCCATTGTGATTCGATATTATTATTATAATGCCGTTGTTGATTTTAACGTTTTCGTCGTCGGCGGTTGCCTGCTTCATCGTCACACAAAATCCCGCGTCACGTTTCTGAATTTAAGAATATTTTGCAGGCGACAGCTTAATTAATAGAAACGGTGCGTTTGACAGTTTAATTACAAAAACTATGTTTGGCGCCACATCTCAAACTGTTTGCGACGCGATATATATATATATATATATATATATATATATATATATATATATATACAGACTCATACCTCGTATTTTAACACCCTCGCCGCCGACGTCAAACAACGCTTTTCCAATTCGCTACTACGACCGATTGCGTCGACGTACCAAATAACCCATTCGCCGCCGCAATGTTTTATAATGAGTACAGCATTCATGATTTACATCTTCATTTATGTCTTTTGTTTGAGATATGAATCGAGTATATCTATTGAATATTTTAATTTTTTTCTAATCATATTTTAAATTATATAGCTTATTTTTTTTAATTTAATTTATTTAGTAAAAGAAAAATGTGTTGTAAATTCGAGCCTAAGGTATCATGAATATTATTATTAAAAATCGTACTAAAATTAAAATTTCGTTAAATGATTTTCATTTAATCAAATGTAAGTTAAATCATAACATGATTTTATAAAATATCAAGATTGTTTGAAATCATATTTTTTTTTATAACGATTTTAAAATAAATTTACTATAATATGAATATTTATAAAAAATCAGATTTTATATATATATTATTACATTGGTACTTACGGATCGGAAAGTGTTCTTTTTGTTGGAGTAGGTGATGTAGGAGCACCCAGAAAGATGTCTGCCGGTTCTGAAGATCCTGGTTCCAAAGCCACTACTTCGTGTGTTCTCACATATTGTAAAGGAGGCTATAATACAAAAATAAATATTCATTATTATGTAGTATACAAGACATTTGTTATATCTAAATTGGTATGACATTAAGTATACGATCTATCACTGTTCATGATTTCAATCTAACAAAATTAATTTTTAAAACAATGAGGACCATAAAGGGTTAAATGTGTATACTTGAATTTTCTTACTAATACATATTGCATAAAAAGATCAACAATAACATGCGAAAGAACACTTTCTCCTTTCTATTTTTTTTTTTTTAATCTGTGGAGCAAATCATCGTCGAAAGTAACAGATTCACCATTCCCGAAACGGAACGCTTCAAGTATTGGCACGTGTGGCCAAATTTATTCGGTTCGGTTTAAATTGTTTTCTTCGGTATCGAAGCGAGCGGCGGAAGGGCCGCGCGGCAGAGGGTAGGGGGGCGACATTCCGATGGGGGGCGTAGCCTCGCCATCTGGCGCTTCTCTACGGCACCACCTGCGGCGATACGAAAAGCGGGCTACATGCCCGGGGGGGGGTGGCAACCGTGGTGGATTCTAGCTGGAAACGGGAGCTTTGTCGTGGGGGGGGATTAGGTGACGGTGGTGGTGATGGTGATGGTGATGGTGATGGTGGTGTTGCGACGGTTCGTCCAGATTAAAATTTGTGCTGTCGGCCCCTTCGCCCCCGGACAGCTGTTACTTTAACCGCGGGGTCTTCCACTACCCCACGCAAACCTCACACTTCGTCAGCTTCGATTCCTTATAGGGTTACCAAAAAAAAAAAAAAAAAAAAAAAAAAACGAAACGATCGAACGACATGTTAATAAAGAAACGATAAAATATGATGAACCTCATAAAATAGAAATTGTTACAACGCGAAACATTTCCTTTTTATATCACTATACAATACAATATGAACAAATTTTTGAAACAATTTTCAAATTAAAATCTTTTACACATATTATAATAGTGATAGATATATTTTATATAATGATATATTGAACTATTCAAAATATATATATATATAAACTTGAATAC
Organism: Leptonema lineaticorne; assembly: GCA_024500535.1. Lineage (NCBI taxonomy): Eukaryota > Metazoa > Arthropoda > Insecta > Trichoptera > Hydropsychidae > Leptonema > Leptonema lineaticorne. The sequence goes on along the minus strand of JANIJI010000004.1, from coordinate 6,397,970 downwards.
ATTTTAATACACTACTTTCGACATTCATATTTAAAAAAAACTATACAAATATAATTCTAATTTATATATAATTATTTTAAAATATTTATATTCCTTTTTTTTTTCATTGATAAAAAATTCAAAAAAATATATATAAATATATATATTGACAACCCTGTTAAGAGACGACAACAATAGGAATTATAAGAATATGTAAACAGCGACGACAAAACCTTTCAATTTCGCCATTATTCCGGGTACATTTTTCCTCTCAATTTCGTCACCCCTTTCGTCGGAACGATTGAAATTACCGAGTAAAGTACGTCGATCGAAATTTATGCATATGCAGTGTATTCATAATTTAAATAACGTACACAGATAACTCTAGAAAGGGGTGGAGGGGGGGTGAAGAAAACTTGCCGATACTTGCACAGCTGTTAAAGTCTGTTAACACAGACAGTGTGGCGCCATATTTAAACATATTTTTAATGATGACATCTTTTAAATTGTTTATAATAGAACTGAACAATGTTGTTCTTAATCTTTTTTTCATTTATAAATTATATTATACATTTTTTTTTATATAATATTTGATAATCAAATGAAGACAATTCAGAGCCATGAAAAAGTTTTTAACTTCGAAGAGCACAAATATGAAACTAAAAATACATGACTTTATAGATCTTCATTGTTGGTTCAACTGTTCGTCAATAGAACTCTTTTATATGGACGTTTCGAAAGTTTTGTTAACTGTGTGAATCACTAACCTTCTTAAGGAAACGAAGTGAAGAAGAAGAAAAATCAAATGAAGACTTATTATTAAAAAGAGTTCATAATATTATGATAAGAAAAAGATTGATAATTGTGATTTTAAATTAAATATTTTTTTCTACTGTTAATTATATTATTATATACTATAAATTTGATAACATATTTAACAGTTCAATCATATATTTTTCATATGCATATATTTTTCTATTGAATAAATAAGATATAAAATATATTGTTTTTGAAAAAAGTATGAGAATATTTTCTCAATACATTTTAAATGAATTAATTTATATGAATAATAGTTTGAGAATTTCTGTTATACAAAATTGCGTAACACGCTGAATATATAGTATAATATTTCAACATACAAATATGGAAGTCAATGGTTAAGATATCTAAATTTTCAATAGAAAAAAATATATAAAAATGTAAAAGTGAATATTTTCTAAAACTAACACTTCTACCCTTCGAATTTAGAATTTTTAAAAATATATAGATTATGCCTTCTTTATGTTTACAAGTACGAGTTGATCATCCCCTATTCGGTAACGTGAGTGATTGTTCCTGTTTTATTAGTACGACCGCATAGTGCTGTGCCAGGTTGTATCAAATCGACCGGAAATAAGGGTTGATCAATCTCACACCCCCTCACGTTCAAATATCCCATCTATCCATCCCGGGGGTTTGGATTACAACTCTATATATCTAGAATACGACACCCCCATCCCGAAACGCGTTGTAAGTCCAATGAGGTGATGTTGTTACTGCACACCTGCTCAAACAATCTTCAGACGAATACAAAGGTTTCGCTACTAAAAATGTGTATATATTAAAATATATGAAACTGTACAAGGGTTGGATTATTATATATATTTTTAGCCCACGAACGAAAATTGAAATTATTATTGAATTTTTTTAAATAACCTATATGCATGTGACATGAACAAAATTTACTATTTTTATTATTAAATTAAGCGAAATTATTTTTTATACTATCTAAATTTAAATAATTTTAATTTTGATATAATATTTTTAAATAGTCTATCTATATTAAAATAATGTTTTCTTTAATGCACAGAGTCTCTTACTATACAAAATTTCCATAATGTACGCAACGCTAATTTAAAATCATTTTTATTTAATACTATATATATATATATATATATATATATATATATATATATATATATATATATATATATATATATATATATTTATATAAATTTTTAAATAACTTATGAACGTTTCGCGAATCAAATCTTGTCCTGATTTATACTCTATATATTTAACATTTATAATTTTAACATGAATTTCAATCTAAAAGAATTATTATTAATATTTATCTTTCTGATTTTTACTCACTCTTATATATTTTAAAATATTTAATTATTTTTATAGAAATTATAAGACCATTAACAATATCTCTTACGAAAATATCAAAATTAAAATGCTTAAATAATATCATTAAAATTTAAACTCATCACACTCGAATGATCATATATATATTATCATCATATAAATTGTAATTTATATTGCAATTTAAATTAATAAAATAATATCGTAAATGAATTTAAAACTTGTGAATAATAAAAGAGCTGACATAAGAAGATCGGGGACCGTAAATGGATCCGATGGTCACGACCTTAAATGACAAAGGTGACGATCGTGCACTAATGCACCGTTCCACATATATTGAACTAAGCACAAAGTAGAATGCATGTGATAGTTATTTAAGGGTAGTTACATATATATATATATATATATATATGTGTGTGTGTGTGTGTGTGTGTGTGTGTGTGTGTGTTATAAGTATGTACCTGTTTTGCGTTTCTAGCTAGAGTTTGAATTTCCCTCTGAAGCGGCGGTAAGGAAGCTCGCAAGAATGGCAAAACAAACGGTCTTAAAGGAAAATTTGTGGCCTCTTGTAACGCCTGCTGAAACTCTTCGACGGTTATAGTTGAGCTCTATATAAAATAAATTAAACCGTATATAAATTTACACGTTAAATATTAATATCATATATATATATGTGTGTGTGTGTGTATGTATTTGGATTAATTCAAATTAATTTTGAATATTTACAACTAGGCTATGAACCAACGAACGGACTCTATCGCCGACATCATTACTTATATCGGTTGCGAATTGAACTAAGGTTGAAAGAAATCTCTTCAAACGAGCAGGAGGCGGACGTCCCCCTGTTCCTAATTCACCAACAGCACCGCTACTAACTATTCCTGTACTGGGAGATGATGATCCTGGAATAAAAAAGAAAAAATATTATTTTTATTATATATTGTAATATAAAAAATATTTTTCAAAGTACGCCACAGTATTGTTTACACAGTATTTTCAAAGTACGCCACAGTATGTCAGTATTGTTTTGTTCTTGTATTATGTTTGTATAGTAATATAAATTGATATTTTAGTTTTATATATATATATATATATATATATATATATATATATATATATATATATATATATATATATATATATATATATATATATATATATTGAGGTCTCACCTGCGCTACCATTGTGATGAGGGCTGCGATGGGGTGCACAACCGCTGGCTGGAGAACCATCAGGAGATCTCTCTTGTGCCACCCCTGGTCCTGGAGAAACAGGGCTGCGACACCTGTCTTTGGCGTTGCCTGAGAACAAGCAAAACGTCGTGCTTTTATTATCCGTTCATCAAAAGATTAGTCGAATATAAGGATAACAAAGATGGCAGACGCGAAGTAAGAAAAAAAAAAATAAATAAGAAAAAAATCGGAATGAAAACCGGACGACAAAAGGAACAAATAAATGCAAGCAGTCGGAACAAAAGAAAAGTTGAACGCAACGTCGCGACTGCATTTACGTTCATTTTCCTATTGTTTCTGAATAATTATTCGATAATCTTTAGAAAATGAATCGTTTGTTTTAATTGGTGTGCATTTTACGATAGATTAAATTCATTATTCCTATTTATAAACAATCATAATAATTACACTAAAATTCTTTGTTTTATATATATATATATATATATATATATATATATATATATTATTTTTTATATAATAATATTTCATAAGGTGACCAACTTTTTACAATCAGAAAAAGAACACAGTAAAAGATAAATTATTTTGAAAATTAGATTTGATACAATATATTATAAAATATTACTTTGAATATCAATATAAAATTGTTTTATTTATAGACAATATTACGAAAAGCAACGAGAAACTACCTTTTCTATATATATATATATATATATATATATATATATATATATATATATATATATATATGTATGTATGTATTTAGTAAGTGGTTGAGGGGGTGGAAAACTCGTTTTGATACACGAAAAATGTTGTTTTTGACACAGTCGGTTAATCGCGAGCGGTGATTTTTTTTTAAACCGTGTCACGATTGTGTGTTCGTTTCCCACGTTTAAATATTCTCGAGCGGCGTCCACACTTTTCGTCGGAAAAGCGGAAAAACGTTCTCCGCTTTCGACGTGAAAAATTCAAGTGTTGACATTGAAACGCGCATTGAAAACCGACAATTTTCCGATCAATCACGCGCTGAAAATTGCATGCGCGCTTTTCAATCGTCGCATAATTTACTATTCGACCGGGAAAATATTCAGCGGACGAACGAAGTCTTTATTTATTTATTAATGGCGCGACATGCGAAAACAATGCAATCGTTGGATGTAAGTGCATTGAAAAAAATCGATATTTACCTGATTTAAAGTATTTTTCGTTTTATAAATGAAATCCAACAGATATTGAAAAAAATTGCTTTGAACAGCAGCCTTTTAAGATTTCCTTTATTATGCACGCGGAGCCATATCTGGCGAATATGGAGACTGAGACATCATTACAATATAATTTTTGACAAAAATTCAAGAATGCTGTTACTTTTTGAAAATTGTATCGATGTCCGATTAATACATATTTTCATTATTGTATTGGTATTATATATAATATTATGAACTATATCGAATATTTCGTCTCTATTAATAAAATTCTTTCTAAAAAAATAATGAAAATTTTCGTTACTTTTTAAGCGCACCGTGTGTATGAATAATCAATTGTTGACCTATTATTTCAATCAGATTTGCTTGGTCATCTGTAGAATATTTTATATGTATGTGTATATATATATATGGTGTGTATAGTAAAGGGCTTTCAAAAGCAAAGGTAATGTCACATTTGAATGTAATGGTTCAGATCAATTAAATAGAGGTAAACGTGAGTAATGATGAAAGTAAGAAGATGGAGTAGGGTCAGTTGGTGAACTACATTCCCATTCCTCGGTCCTATTGAAGGAGTTACTCCTGCGGCTGACCGCTGCACAAAAGCCCATTGTTTGTATGCCCGGGGCTACGCCTCCTTTTCCACCCTTCGAACTCGGGCACGAAGAGTCCTCCATCATCAGGACTTCCATTCACGGTCAATCGACCCATCAATCTGACGAATCTTCTCGTTGTACCAACTAGATCTGCACTCGTGTTGGTCAGATCGAGTGGTTAGTTTGCCAAAAAAATAATAATAATAATATATGAAAAAAAAATAGTGAGAAACGCCGAGTCGTCAGTTCTACGTTAATTTATCTTGCAATTTTTTTTTGTAAAAGAGAAGATTATTATAAAAAGATTTTATAGATGTTTGAAATAATATTTTATTTAATGACATTAAACACGCATAATTAATATTAAATTACAAAGTCAACATTTATTCATTATTATAATTTTAAGAATGATTGCATTTTTAGACTATAAGTTATATAATTAAAACTGATTTTATCTTCATTAGTTTTAAACTATACAATCTGAGACTTGAAATAAAATTATTATATTTTAGATTGATTATTGATTTTTTTTTAAATATATATAGAAAACCACTGATCTATATTATAATCTTTAAACACAGTAATTTTTATACATTATATATATATATATATATATATATATATATATATATATATATATATATATATATATAATAGTGTAAAAAAAATACGAGTAAAAATATGATTGACGACGAAATCAATATGGCGATCCGTCTATTTCTTTTAAAATGAGCGAACAGAAAAAGAAAATAAATCGCCCGAAGGATGTAAATATTGGAAAATTGCCGACTAGTTTTTTTTTTCTTTTAATATTATATATACCGAAATTTTTCGTACGCGAAAGAAAGAACGAAAGAAAGAAAGAAAGAAAAAAAAGCGGAGAAAATGGCGGCAATTCTAAAGCCGTCCGGCTTGTTTGCGGCTCGGTTGCGGCAATATGGCCGTATTCAGTGTGATGGCGGCCATTATTCGTGAATTATAATGCGGGACAATATGGCGCTGCGGATGGCAGCTGACCGCTACCAAGAAACGCAGCCAAGTTTTTCAAATACACATACAGAGACACGCGTGCGAGGTTAATTACCAATTGTTAATTAAAAATGTGCTTATCGATTCCGAATTATATCGGATTAATTTAGATATCATTTAAAGAAATTTTATACAATATTAATTTATATATTTTTTTAATGAAATATTATAATAGTACAATATTTAATGGTCATAAAACAATTCTTATATCAGTAAAACAATATATATATATATATATTTAAAATAAACCATTTCAAATTTAAATTTGTTACACTTTTTCAATTATTGATAAAGTTCTATCGGGATTTTTCTATTGCTAAAATTACGTTACCAATTAAGGAAAGCTTTGTAAAATTAAACTAATATCCATTAAAAAGCTTTAAAATGTGATAATTTCATTTAAAAATTAATCTTCAATTCAATTATATTGGTGCATTTTTTAATAGCTTTTCAATTTAAATAAAATATTTTATAAATGAAAATTTATTAATGATTTTAATTTTGATGTTTTATAGCAAAATTTTATTAGTCATCAAATAGTTATAAATTCAATAACACGTATAATATCATCTATATGCACACCGTACAAGATTTACATGTTAACACGTGTAATTTTCCTTCTATTTTCAACTTATTAAAAGTGATAAATACATTTATACTTCAATTTTCAATTATTTTCTTTACGTCAAATTTATTTTTAGCTAGAAATATACGGCATATGAGTTTCTTTTTACGCTAGGATAATAAAGATATATTTAATCATATTCTAGAACAGGAATGGGGAATATTTTTGCTTGTGAATGCCAATTTTCATCAAACGTCTTTCATGCAAGCCGTATTAAACAAAAAAACGTAAATATTTGTACATTCAAAATAAAGAAAAATTAAGTTCATCATGATTTATAGAAAAAAACTCACTTCTTCGTTAAATAACGAAAAGCCACGAAAACAATTTAAATTGTAAAGAATTATAATTTTTGTTCACTTTACGAAATGGAATGCTAATATGTATGTTATATATATATATATATATATATATATATATATATGTATATATATATATATATATATGTGTGTGTGTGTGTGTGTATACATATTTATATATATATATATATATATATATATATATCATATATTCAACCGCTTGAACTCACAAGTCTACGTTAGTCAACACATTATATAGGAGAAATGGTGAAATATGAAAGTTTTGAAATTTTAATCTGTGGTTTTTAATTGGTGCGCGTGTTTCCGTCAGATATGGCGAGTCGCTGACAGTCGACAACATTATCTCGTCAGCGGTGGGATTACGCAGCTGTCGAGCTGGATTCCCGGACCGGGATTACAACCAGGACCCTGGGGAACTACAGACAACGGACTATGTGAGCCTCCCATATACTCTCATCAACTTCCCGCAAAACTTTGTCTCGATTTTTATATTAGATTCGATCTATTTAAAAAAAAAACATATTATATAATATACAATGTTTTTTTATAAGTATATAAAACATAAATAAATAGTGTTATTTTACTTGAATATAATTTTCAATATGAGACTATTTCGAATACGTTTGCAGCAACTGAGGCTGTATATCAGTAATAACGTGACAAAAATTGTCTTCCAAAGTGTCAATTATTTACGTCTTATTTAGCATAACTAAGAGATTTTACTTACTTCCGAAAAAAAAAACAGTTCAACAGTGTTAAATCGCACAATCTTTAAGACCAATTATTTTTAACTCATTCACCAAATATCCGACAGCTTTATAGTCATGTGATTTTAATTCTTACAAACCCAAATATTTCATAAAGTGGATGGACACAGCTCCAATTGTCGAACATCATACCGAATGTACTCATCTGAGTCTTCTTCAATACTAAACTCCACAACAGCAATGACTTCTTTGGTTCGCATTGTATAACGTTATCTTGTAGAGTAAAATTGGTGCACAATCGATCCACGGTTATTCGAATTAACTGCTCTAATAGACGATTATGTCGACCGTAAAATATACGATGTGCACGATGAGTTTCATAAAAAAAAATGCACAATTTATAGACGTTGTTCACATATTAGTCGATACATAATATAATGGTAAACCAAAACAAATAATGTATACCTTTATAAAAAAAAGTCTTATATAATGTCAATATTTTGAATGAAAAATAAATTAATAAATAAAACTAGTTGATTAATAGGCTAAATTGACGATTCGAGTAGTTCCAAGTAATTGAAGGGTCGTGAAATTTTCTAGATGTAGTCCTTTGAAAAATGTAGGGCACTCGAACGAACGTGTGCGTCGTTGTAGGCTTCCGTCGGTATGAAACGGTGAACGAGCACACAGGACTATGTATAGGGAAAAACGGCTGTTGCGGACATCCTCTTGAAAAACCCGAGTCTGGGAAAAATTGAGAGTCCTCTCCCTTTCGGGACCTCTCAAAAGGAAAACGGCACGAGAACACACTTCTATTTGGGAATATTTCGTGTGCGCGCTCCGTCGTAAAGGCGAGTGCGTTAAACGTGCAATGGTCGTTTAAAAAAAAATAGAATAATAACAATAACAAGAACGAGAACTGTAAACGAAACAAAAGGGTATAATTGAAATTAAAAAGAAAAATAAAAAAATGTATATATTTTTTTTTTACGAGTCGAAACGATGTAGTAGATTGTGTGTGTGTTTTTTTTATATTTTGGTTGTTATCTTAAATTATTACGTTCGAAAAATCGAAGTACTACTGATTTATTTTATTAATATAGACCGGAATTTATTTAGATATTTGATTTATTTAAATTTTAAAATATCGATAAAAATTTAGTGTACAAAATTAAAAAAAAATAAAAATTTTGTTATATGAAGCTACATACATATATTATTATATTTTAATATTTTTTTACAGACATATATAATATATATTAAAGATAAATAATTAATGTAAAAATATGTTCATAAATTTATTTGACATTTTTGTGTCTTGAAAATACTTTGATTTTATATCAGATATTAATATTTTTATTTTTTTTATATTAAATATTAACTTAATTATCAATGCCTTGATGATCAACTTGAAAAACTGACTGGCTTATTGTTTTTTATTTAGTATGATAAATTTAAAGATTAAAAAAATAATTTAAATTGTAATATATATATATACATATATATCTATATATATATATATATATATATATATATATATATATATATATATATATATATATGCACAAATACATACACATCAAAGAACATACGTTTTATTTAAACGGGAGATTTACACCCCTCCCCCCGTCTACTGATCCAAACCTCTACAAAACCCTCAAACCCCAAAAGACCGACGAACCCTTATACCGCGGCTGCCGCTAACAGCTGTCAATTGCACGGACCGCACATATGTACGTGAATGCACACACACACACACACAGATGTGTGTATGTGCACAAAAATAACGTATAATAAATAAAAAAATAATTTCGTTCGAATTATTTAATAAATGATTTTTAGTTTAATATCGATATATATATATATATATATATATATATATATATATATATATATATATATATATTATTTTTAAGTTATAAATAAATGTTCAATCATAAAATATCAAAAATAATATTCATGACAAGACAGAATCAAAATATTCTTGGCATACCACATTTAAAATCGAATGTAATTGTAAAGGAAGAAAGAACGAAAGAAAGAAAAAAAGAAAGATGGCGACAGCGAACGAGAGCAACTCGGAATAAATTGCCATGTTTATTTATCCAAGGGAGTTCCGTTGATATCAACGTTCACCACACCAAAGCCGCTAATCTTTCGAAATGGTTTGAAACACTCGGCACTGAGTCAACTTGCTGGGGTCCACGTTGCTGTTTATACAGACCGTCCGATAATCCTGAACGGGGACGACGGTGATGAAGAAGCACCAGCACCATTGACGTTTCGGACAATCATCCATCATCCGTATAAAGACCATTGTGCTATTATGAACAAGATGAATCGGAAGTGAAAGACGCAAATTCTTCAAAAGAACAAAGAATATGTATATATATATATATATATATATATATATATATATATATATATATATATGTGTGTGTGTGTGTGTGTGTGTGTGTGTATGAGAAGGAAGACGAAAGTGACTATGGCTGAAATGGGTGGTGAAAAAACAATTTGCCCGCACTCTTTGTCGACTTTAATAGAAACAAAGCAGTGTCAACACTTGGTGCTGACGATAAGGAGACCCACAAACAAACCGCAGCGAAACCTTCAAGATGCTCGGACGAAGACGAAGACAAAAACAGGCCGAACGCTTCCTATCTGTCTCATCGGACATATTTAAGCTTCTCAATGGGGAAATTTTCGTCACAGAATAAACTTTCATCTACTCCTTATTTCGGCGTGAATTAATTCTGTCCGTGACCGAATTATTGGTACGTACGTTCAAAGCAAACATAACTATATTAGACGATTTTTTTTTTACAATGAATATTTTGTTTTTAATTGTTACATTATCATAACTTATATTTCATAAAAGAAAATTATTCAATATATTATATTTATAATGATATAATGACCAATATTTTTATGATGAAAAGGACATAAAGGAGATTTCACAATTGTGAAGAAAAGACAGACAAGACTCCATCGATTTCAAAAGAAAAGGTCTTCGGTTCAAATATCAAAAAAAAGATCCTCAGTCCTGAAGTAGATTTCAAAAAAAGAAAGCCTTTTTGACAGTTTACAAACTTTCAAAACTTATCTATCACAAAAATTTACAAATAAAAACACATTTCAAAATAAAAAAACAAAAAGGGAAATATTTTTGAAAAGAAGACAGGTGGTCACCTTAATATATAATACTATTAAATTTATTTTATATATAAAAAATAATGGTATATTAACAGGACTCGATTGTATTTTAATTTATTTGCATTTCATAAGAATAAATATTCAAGGCATTTTGTATCATATTTACAAGAATATCAAATATACTATATATATATATATATACCTAATTCTAATAAATCTATTTTATGTACAAAAAGTAATGTTAATACGTCATTTGGAATCTGTATATTGATTCAATTTTTGCAAAATTTGGTTCTAAATATAAAAATAAAATTTTCATTTTATATTTCAGATAATAAATATGAAAAAAATATATAAATTAAATGTAAATCAGAATTACATTATTAATTTCGATGTAAATATATAACGTGTGTAATTTACAAGTCGATAATTTCAGCAATCAAAGGGGGGTTCAACGCTCAAATTGGCGGTAACAAAACCGAAGTGCTGAAACGATTAGCACGGTTGCTGAAAGATGAAGCGAAATCGTGACACGACTAGAGCTTCGTCTACACCATTCCTCCTCCTCCCCCTCTTGAAAAGTGCCACCGCAAACCGAAGGGGAGGAGGACACAGGGGGAAAAGGGACTCGAAAGCGAGTGTCCTGCTGGAGGACTGATAAGGCACGCCCGGCCTCAGGGCTTCTCATACCAAATTCGCGGTCCGTGTTCCTCATCAAACCCTATCGCCGAGATACACAGCCCCCCCCCCCCCTCATCGTCGGTGAACGAGCTCGGTTCAGAAATCACGAACATTTGGCTCTCGTGCTTATTATATTATTGTAAATATTTCATTTTAACCGTTTGTACTGTCGTTTATAAATAAAAACTAGAAAATTATATCTAAACACGAATATATTATAAAAAATATATTGAATAAATAAATAGATTAATTCTATATAAAAATGGAATGATTTTATTAATGTTGTGAAAATTTTTATTAGAAAATATATATGATGTGCTTTGAGTTGACAATATATGATTTAAATCGATGAATATCCGAAAAAAATAAATCCAAAGCTCTTGTAAGCAGTAATAGAAATGATTTATTTTGTCTCATACATCATAAATAAGGATAAGGCAGTGAAAATTCCGAAAAACGCCAATCTCTCAATTCTCAAAAATATATCTATATAAAGATATTAATAAAAATATCATTTATTATTAAAATTAAAAATTCGACAATACTAATATAATTAATGTTGATTATATTAGAGGTAGGTTGAACTTAAATTTAATTATTACATTCTTAAAAGCAATTATGAACTAAATTTCATTAATTTAATGATCAATAAAAAAATATTATAATATTCTTAAAAATATATATCTCATTAGAAGTCATTTAAGAGGAAGATGAAAAACCAATAATCATTTTAATTATTTAAAAAAATAAACACGTTCTTCAGTCATAATTTTTCGTAATCTAATTTTCTTAGTAATTGATACTTTTGATTACACATTTTTTTATATTTTAAAATTATAGCAATACATCTGCTATTTATTAAGAATATCATTAAAATAAATCATTATAGACAAAATTATTTTTGAACAAGTGATCGTTTACAAAAGTTCTTTTCAATAAAATATTTTAAACAAAAAGCGAAAAAAGGACGAATTCATCATAATTTCAGACGAATATCCTTATTAATACTAGTAGCTCTATGAAAACAATATTATACTAAAAAAGATTGACGTCATAAATATCGATAAAAATTAGAATGTATACTTTTTCTAATGTGGTCATTTGACATATTAGAGTAGGAATAGATATATAGAAAATGTCTTTAGATATAATGTTAACAATATTTATAGAATGTTAATATTATTAGTTAATGACTAAAATCTAAAATAATATTATATATATATGATATATTCATAAAGTCGAAATATGAAATAGATCGAATGTTCAGACGAAATTAGAACTTTATACGATATTTATGAAAGTATACGGTTTTATTGTCAAGTCTCTCATAATAGAGCGATGCGTAAACGCCTTAACCCTTTAGCGACCGGGCGTCAGCATTCGAGAACAAAGAGCAAAAATCGGTTACGAACACGAAATATGACAGGTCTCCGGGGACCTGTGAATGAAGAGAACCTAAAAGATGGGCGGCTGAAATAGAAAAAGAAAGTTCGAACGAGGGTTGCGGGTCGTTTTCAAAAACGTTAGAGATTTTCAGGGGTGTGTACGGCGCGCCGGCTATAAACAATAAGCCATTATTGTCTTTTAATTTATAACGAAAACTCGTCGTAATAAAAACGGTCCGAAGGCACTACCCAGTCGCTGTAAGTGAGGGAGCACAAAGGGTCCAAAAGACTATAGGCCCGCACTCATCAATCTTGCCCTTCTTTCAAGACTTGTCCGCGCTGTTTGTGATTATTTATTTATTTATTTGTTTTTTGTTTATTTATCGTTCGTCGTGCCGCCTCCAAAATTATATCTTTGAAGAGGTTCTATTATTAGTACTTTTTTCGCATTCATTCTTCTTAATGTACTAAACGGGAACACTGCTTTATTATATACAGTGAACCCTTTATAACGCGAAAGTTGTTTTTAACACTATAATAATTATTATATTATGTATAATGCCGATTATATGACGCTATATTTGTGTGACATTTTATTATTAAATAAATATTTACTATGAAAAATAGATTCATTTAATAATATTATAACACTTATTTCGATATATATATAAAGCAACTATTTTTTTATATAAATTTTATTAAAATTATTTAATTTAAAATATTTCTTAGCAATGTAACAAATCTAAAACAAATATATGATTATATTTTTTTCTTTTTATTCTTTATATAATAAATTAAATTTTAAAAAAAAATATTAATTGCAATAATATTTGTTAAAATTGATATAATTTATTTATCCATTTTTTAATACATTTTCATTTCTTTAAATTATTTTGGTCAAAAGCTATTTATGTCGATTTACGTTTGTCACATAATATCCCGACGCTCACTGACGTTCGCCATATTGACACGTGACACGTAAAGGGTTAAACGTGTCATATACAAAGGCGTAATGCGCAATTTAATGCGCGCGTCGCACGTGCTACGTTTAACCCTCGAACGACATTACAAATTCATAGTACTGCAAAATATCGGCGGCCAAATTGAATTAACGCGTGAATCTTTAAAACGAAACCGGAAAATTTAAACGGTGACGGGTTAAAAGTGCGCCGGAAATATAAGGGAAATACTGGGTGGTGGTAACCGGTAATAGGGGCGTTTTTAATAAGCCATAAATTTATTGGAATTGTCTTGTGCAGTGGAAATCGAGACAGTGCCGAGACACGGAGGGGATAATGAGGATACGAACGGAGTGCCACGGCGCTGGTGTGAGCGGAAAAAGATGGGGATTAGAAAGTGGGAAAATTTGTGGGGCGTGAGCGGGACCAGATCTATTGCAAAACAGATGAAGCAACCATTTTGAATCTCTAGTTTAAAAGATCTACTCTATAATTTATATTCTAATAATTTAGTCTTATTCGTGATTTTGTACTTTATTTCTATATATTAAAACTTTAGTCTTCTTTTAGTTTAAATTGTTTGCTCATATTAATATGAAAACTTCTTATTAATATCAATAACGATTAAAATCTATTTTAAAACATTTATTTTTAAAATTAGATCGAATCGTCAGCTCTATGTACAACGAATTAATAACTACTATTAAAAACATGCAAAGTAAATTGAAATATGAATATTTGAAACCTATTGTGCGAATAAAATATGATGTAAAAATTAAATTCAAGTACATTTAAATATTAGATAACAATTTTATAAAAAATATTTTCTTCCTTTAATACATTAACTATTATATTACTAAAACATTGATATAAAATATATTCTGATTTTTATATTAAACTTATTAACTACGAACCGTTTCATATAATATAATAAAATTATATAATTTTAATAATAGTATTTCGAGTTTTATTTCATTTTTCCCCATTCGGATCTAGAATACGTTAGCATTGGACGTTTTGATAAAACGTCCCTTCTTTATTGAAAACGGAAGAAACTGGCGCGGACAGTTAAAGGGTCAAGTGGACCCCAAAGTGAACGCGCCTCCAGTCGTGTTTGCGTTTGAAAAATGATAAAAGGGCTTTGTTGCCGATCTCGTATTGTCGGTACTTATCGATTAAAAAAAACTACCTTTAACAAACCTATATATAATAATAATAATAGCGACTGATTTTTATTTTAATATTCAAAATTATTTTAGTCTAAATATTGCAGTATAAAAACATTGTAGATTTTTGTTTAAGTAAATTCAATATATTATGTAAATATAAAGTCATTTTTATTTAATATTAGTATATAAAATTATACAGATCAAGTGTTTTAAGAACATAGTTTGGATAATGTATTTGTTAATCAAGAATATCCATGTCATCGATTGCATAATTATTATTAGACTAATAAAAAAGTAATAAAATAAACTATTGTTTTTTTTAATTAATTAGTTTCTGAGAAGAAATTATTATTTTCTCTATATTTAGTTTTAAATTACTACTAGTGATCAAAAGTTTGGTTACCTGTACTTTTTATAGTATATTGAAATTTAACTTTTTTACTATGAATCCAATATTAAGAATTAATTTGTAACATAATTCAGTGTTTTTATTAATTAAATGATTTTCAGATTAAATCTGTTTTCGTCAGAATAAATAGTTGAAAACAAAGAAATGCGAAATCTTATTTAGAATACGACAATAGAAAAAGAACCCTTTATAAGAAGTGGTCCATATTTCAATAGACTTCATATAAAACTTAAACTTTTTTTATTGAATACACCGTTAATTATATCTCTGTTCGACAGTCAACCTGTTAACGCAAAAGCGACTGGCCACGTTTATAGGGTTAAACGACGAGTCGAGAAAGGGTTGAAAACAGAGGTGGCACACCTGCTGACTACACCTGGCTCGCGTTTCGAAACTATAGAATGTTTGCAATGGGGCGTAAGGTGGAATGGTCATGGGTGGCAAACCGCAGCAGGCCGATTTGCACGGCGTTCAGACTGGGCGGCCAGGGGTGGCAAAGGTGGGGCCCGCGCAGCCTCGGGGGCCGGGACGAGTGCGAACGACACACGAAACCAAACTTCTGACCGACCGATACAAACGGCCCGAAACGCCACAAAGGAGCCGATCGAGCCCCAGGCCCCAAACAAATGTTACTATCGATTTGAAACGTTAACGCACTTCTAAATTCAGCCTCTTTCTCTCTATTTCTCTATCTCTCTCTCTCTCTCTTTCGCTCACTTCATTTATTCTATTTACTAATTATTTACAAAATATGTATAACTATCCCTATAATCATATATATAAAATGCAACACTGCATTTTAATGTACTTTATAGTACATTAAAATGCAATTAAGTATCAATTTTTTTGATAAAATATTATATTTAGGGTTGGACGTAAATTTAAAGATCAAATAACCTTTAATTAAAAAAAAACATTTCATTTTATTATAGATCACACAATTATGATTATTAAAAATATTGTAATTGTTATTGAAAATCATAATTCAATTTATTGATTTAAAAAAATGACATGAATTGTGTAATTACTAGTAAAGATAATACTTTCAAAGAAAAAATAATAAATTAGAATCAACAATTTATTTAATTATAAAATTTAAATTTTTAAAATTTTATAAGATATTCATTATTAATGTCAATCACATTGAAGTTGTGAATATATATTTAATAAATTCAAATTACAAATCTTTCAAATAATAAGACTACACGTACCATAATATAATTGACATGATAAAAATATAGGATCTTAAGGCGGAATCAAAGGATTTAAGTCCGACATGCTAGTGAGCAGGGTCCAAAGGCCATCAACGCAAATAACTATTGTTATAATCGTTGTGTACAACGCAATATTTGCAGATGATTAGTCTCCTAGAAGTAGAAAATCACGAGAGAACACCCCGAGGGTGCTGAAAAGTGTTGATCCACTTTGCGGTCAACTCCAGCTGGTTACAGAACCAGCGCCAAGAACAAAGGGAGCCAGCACTTTTGTGCTCAAAGCGTTACCAAACTAAAACGTTTAGCATTGTGCTCAAAGCCGAATATTTATTTTCATTTTTGAATGGTCGTTAAAATATCTCGGGGTGATTTCGAAATGAGACTGTTCGCCTTTTTATTTAATTCATAGCCAAGATCACACGGATACCAAATGAAAAGTTAACAATAGTGGCATCCCACAATAATTTCCTTCGGATATTATATTCAATTTTACGTTCTCTCATAAAAAAATAATCATTCGAATATAAATATATTATTAAAAAAAAAAAGATAAATATCAATAATATAAAAAATCTTCGGTATTCTTTCATAATATGCTACACTTTCAATATAAACAGTATCACAATAACATTTCATATTGGTTAAATTGAAAAAGCAATATTATTATGATAAACTAAATTTTTCATTATCAATTATTTTCATTAATATTAGTCGAAGATTCAACAATTTTTCTAATAATCATATATTAATATATATATAGTACTGTAAAATCAAATTTATGTTATATAAAAATAAATATATCAAAATAATATATACATTATTTTTAACGACTATACACCATTATATATTTATATTAATTTATAAATACAGTATAATTAATAATCCGGCAATTTATGGCAATAATAAGACGAAATACAGTTGACAATACGGTGTGCGTACATTTGTGTGTATACGTTTAATTAATGTTTTGTTGCGACGGCGCCATCTGTTAGCGGCTCAGAGAAACCGAGTAGCTTCCTGAGCGCCAGTTTGCTCAACGGATATAATTTCAATTTGCACACTGGTGCTCGGCAAATAAGCATTTTTGGCCGATAAAAGCAACTCTCTTTTTTTTGTTTTTATTTCTTTCGCTTCATAAATGCACAGCACATATCTCCCGTGAAGGATTTATATGTGAAAGCTTCGTTTGTCTTTATAACAAAAATTAAAAGAGATTAATGAACAGCAAGTTGAAATAAAAAAATCAATGCAAAAACATATAAATTTTTATATAAAGATTATGAACAAAATATACATTTTATATAATGATATAATATAATGTTGGGCAGTCATAAAAATATGCAAGGAAAAAAATTTAGAAAAAAAAATAGGTAACATATCATATGAATGAAAAAAATAATCCAATTTTAAATGAATGAATCAATATTACTAAAAAAAATACAGAAAAATGAAGCACAAGAATTTTAAAACGAATTAAAAGACTTATTTAAAAAAGGAGGAGTATTAAGCAGCCATTAGCGTAGTGAAACTACGGGGTTTTGCGAACGTGCCTCATGCTGTGTTCGAAGGATTCGCAAATCGGCACGTTCCCATTAAAGCATCCTCTACACTTCGTTATACAGAAACCTATATATATATATATATATATATATATATATATATATATATATATATATATATATATATCGGAAAAACACCGAAGATACATATAAATATAAACCGAATTCGGTTTCATACTAATCCATTTCCATTTCGTATCATTTTAAGCTCGTTTCTACATTTTTTTTTTTGAAATGAAGCATATTTCTAAATAACATTCTTTGTATTTTTATATAATTATATAGGTGTTTTTTAAAAGTATATAAAACTTTAAATTAGAATAAAATATAGATACATGGTGTTATTTGCCAATAATTTGACATTATTCAAAATAAAATTCTATGCCATTTTTACTTCAATATAATTTCCGATATCCCGATATGATTACCTAGATTGACTCGAAGAAAGTATAAATGGAAAATCCAATTTTTGATCACTTTTTGAAACATTAAAGCCTTATATTAATGATAACAGCTATTTGCGGTTTATATGCGCAGTCCAGAGACATAGTCCCTAAAAATATAATGGACTAATTCACGGGTCCATTTTCAGCCAACAACTTTGTTTTGAATCTATTCGCCAAATATCCGACGAAGGGTAGTCGTATGGCTTTAGTCCCCAAACCCAAATATTCCATAAAATGGATGCACGCAGCTCCAATTGTTGAGCATTATACCAAATGTACTCATTTGGATCTTCCTCAATGCTGAGCTCCACAACAACAAAAGCTTCTTTGATTCGCTCTGTATGATATCCTTGATGACACCTGTTATCCTATAGAGTAAAATTAGTGCACAATCGATCCATGTTTGTTCGAATTAATTGCTCTGATAGACGATTATGTCGACCGTAAAATTTACGAAAAGCACAATCGTACTAAACTATGATTTTCGTAAAAAAAAAATGCACAATTTGTAGATGGCATATTAAACTAAATACAAAAAAACAGGTAATGACTGCCAAAATAGTGTACATATTAAAAAGTATTGTCAACATAAAGTTTTATACCTTTATGAAAAAAAAAACACTATATATATATATATATATATATATATATATATATATATATAAGATGTTTATTTTTTTATTTTTCTATAATATTTAATATTTTAATGAGTGCTTTTATTTAATACTATAATAATTGTATTTTAATATTTTAGCTGTCTAACCAATACATTGTTCATATATATTTAACCATAGAGTTAGCACAAAGTTCAAATTTGTTTCTATATATTACAAATTAATATAAAGAAATGTCATAAATTTAGAAAAAAAAAATATTTATATATACATATTTATATATAGCGAGGTGAGAAATGTCGAACGACGGCTGCGGCTAATTTGCGCACTTTTTCGCCGCGGATTAAGGCACAGATTTGAAATTCAAACAGATAAATCAAGCGCCAGAGTGGAACGGCACTAGGCGACCGCCTCACATATCCGATAAGGAGGGCGGCTATGCGCCGAAAAGAAACGGGAAAAGGAACGTAAAAGGCACATGGCAACCCTAAATAAAAACGACAATAAGGCAAAAATGCCTTCAGTCCCCCCCCCCCGTTCTGTTAGCATTGGGGGTGTAAATCGCTAAAAATTAAAACGACCCCCCTTCATCTACCCGATTTGGCACAAATCACCGCTAACGACGAGCAGAAACGTTGCCATTTTCCAGCGGCTCAACTCTTTTTTTTTTTTACTTTGCCGCTACATTTTCCACCTCCCACCCCCTATTTTTCCGATTTTTCCGTTACTCGTTTCACACTAAGTCCTTTTTTATATTTTGGCGCTTATTTATGTTTGTTAGAATTTTTCGCGCTCAACTTTAAATCGAACATTGACTTTCGGAAAAAAGAATTATACGACGCGGTTGCGCATAAATAAAGTTACAACTTGGAAAAAAACAGTAGTTTTGAATTATTTTCACAATCGAGTTGCTGAAAATTCATAAGAGTAAAACTTTGATTTTAAAATTTCTTTCGAATAAAAATATATTTACATCTTTTAATTAGAGAAATAATAAATTTAGCATGAGTGTTTATTATACACTAAAATATGTGTGTGATATGTGCGTGCGTATATCTGTAATTCAGAAGCAACCGATAAATATCCTGATGAGACCTGAGGGTACCCTCATTCTACTTTCAAGCGCACATTTTTGTGCTTTGCGTAAATTCATAGATTGCAGAGGTTAACAACCGCATCGGATATAACTTAATAATTTTAAGAAACGCTAAAAAATAGTTTTAGTTTGAAAAGTTGACAAATTCAAGTTCCAATGATATTAAATCATTTATAAAATTAAATAATCATATATACGTTTCACTTTAAATTACGGTTTATTAATAATAACAATAATAATATAGATTTTTGAAAAAAAATACTACAAAATTTCTTTGTATTTCAATTTTATAAAATAATGTGGGAGAAGAATGTTAAAAAATATAATCGACGAATAAAATCATAATAAAGAATCTTTTAATGGATTGTTCATCATATTTTATGAGGAATTCTTTTGAAAGAATGCAATTTTTTGCAATTTCAGGATGCTGGTTCCAGTATGAACATTATGCGGGTTTGTGTGCTTTATTAGAGATTATTTTTTTTCGTCTTTTTAATTTTAACATTTAATTCTAGTCAGAGATAAAAAATTACATGATAATAAATAACGTAAAAATGTGTATGGAAGTAAAAAAATATATAAAAAAGTAAAATTGATAAAGTACTTATTTAAATATTTTTATACAAATAATCGATTATTATTGCATTATAAAAGGAACCATATAATAATTATTAATAGATTTTCTATCCAAAAAAAATATAATACATGATATTAAATTTGAAAATTAATATTTCATCACGAGATTAGCGATGTGTTTATTTAAAAAAAATGTTGACGATCACTGAACAGAGTACAATTTATTAGAATCGCCCGTAGCCCGCATTCGTCTTCATATAAAAGCGAAGCAGTAATCGCAAACATTTGATCTTCACGACAATCATATCGTTGTGTAAATTTATTATTTTAAATTTATTTTATCATTAATTTTTCATTACGTAAAACGGTTTTCATTTCAAAATATTCGACTATATATGGAATTCCTAATAAAATTTTAGATATTACATCTATAATTTTAGATAAAATTTATATTTACCATAAATAAAATTTAACGCAATTGAATTACTGTGAAAAATTGGTATAAAAACGCGCAAATCTAAAGTATGGCATATTGAAGTGACGCTGCAATTTCGCGATACCGCGAAATCGAGCATTTTCATTCGCACACCGAAACACTTCGGAATGTCAGCGTTTCTCCACCTTTTTATCAATCCGAAAAAAAAAAATTACTTAAGGAGTCGCGATTTAGCAACGTTTGCCGCGGTAAGCAGATTTTTTTTTCTCCGCCCGTCTTCAAATTGCGCGTTATTATTACTTTTATTATGACCCCCTAACCGCCGTTCGTTCAAATTTGAGCCTAGATTATTCGCGGTTGCCGAGGAAAGCGATGAGGTTGAGGGGTTGAAAATGTTATTTATCACAGTAGACGATCTTTCACACGTATAATAATGCCGGCAATAAAAATAATGAAATATTCTAGCAGGTGAAAATCTCTCGATTTATGCGAACAACGGTCGACTTAACATTATTACGACTCAGACCGTTTACAACCCAACCCCCGCCCCTCCCCTCCCCCCAGCTTCCCTTTGGCTTCAGGAAAAAATATTTCAAATTACTATTTTCAGGATAATGAGCGATTTATATTCATGAAATGGCACCCCTAGTCCGCTCCCGTTATGTACCCCGTAATGTTCCGATTTTAAATTGTACGTCAAACGGTACGAATAAAGCTGAAAAAGTGTCTGATTTTTTTCAATTTACCCACTCATATCCGTTGATTAATGCATTTACGATCAGATAAGTCATAATTATTATTATTTTTTATGTGAAATAAAGTGAAATAATTATGAAAAAGTCATTTTAATTCATGATAGAAACATATTTTTTTCATATTCGTTTATTGTAGTCAACATAAGCACCATTTTAATCAATATAAAATTATAAAAAAAAAATATTTAAAATGTTTTAGAAATTAATTACTCACTCTTTGATCTGCGCTGTTGTTCCGGATAAGAAGCTGACGTCGGCGTCATATCTTTATCCGGAATCTCCTCCTTGATAACCTTGTTCTCCATTCTCTGAAAAATTGATATATTATTTATAAAGAAATAATATTATATAAATATTTTTTTTTTTATATTAAATAAAGAATCGAAAGTCAGCGTGTGCACGTAAACCGTGTAAATGTTTTATAATTGTCGCCGAAACCGATAGGGGTAGGCAGATTTATATAAGCGGCACTGAACCATCAAAGCTAAATTAGGACCGAACGTAGTCTGAAACCGGGGTATGGGCAACATATTGGGGCTTTTGAGCACGAGGACCGGCGGCGACATCTGTTGTACACTTTTTCCGCACTAATTGCTCGGCTATTAGTCCTTATGGGTTGTCCTGCGACCAAGCTGGCCGTGACCCGCGCTCTCCCGTGACGCACATAGCAAATTAGCGGGAGCAACTTTAACATTTTTCAATGGATATCCGCTCGTTATTTAATCGTAATGTGCGTTAAAGAAACTTGAACGATGTTGTATCGTCTTGATTTTGAAAAAAAAAATATGAATTAAAACCTTAGTATAAAAGAAGTCATATATAAATTAATATATATATATATATATATATATATGTATATAAGTGAACCAACTTGAATTACCAAGATTGTTTAAATGACACCATTTATGATTTTTATAATGTGTATAAAAATATCTATATAAATAAATTGATTTATTTGATAAAATACAAAAAAAAACAATTTAAACAGCTTATTATAAGGTATCAAAAAAAAAATATATTAATACTCCTTCCCTTTTGTCCATAATAATTTTCAAACTGCAGTCGAGTGTGATTAGTGTGACTCTTGTTAATTTGTCAATCTGGATAATATGAAACATTTAACATTTCCCAGTTTCTAATTTTTGTTTTACTTAAGCTCAATTAGTATGACCCTTCAATTAATATGACATAACACTTAATTCCCATTGATGTCACACTTGCCAGGCGTATGAATAATTACTGGTATTATAAATAATCAACCTTCAAATGAAGTAGACATCATTAGATGAAAAGACAAATATATATATATATATATATATATATATATATATATATATATATATATATATATATCACAAAAGCTGATATATTGCTTTTCCTATAAACATATTTTATTATTGAAACTAAAAATTATAAAGAATTAAAAGTTTATAATGATTTAATACGGTGTTCAGGGGCGTTCAATCGCCGTTAAACATAATTGACAAGAACAAATATGTTAATCGACGATTATGCAAAACATCGACGCATTCGGTGTACACACACATAACAATATAATCGAATTAATATATACTCGTATAGCGCCATCTTTTATCGACATATAACACACACACAAATGTATATATATATATATATATATATATATATATATATATATGTGTGTGTGTGTGTGTGTGTGTGTGTGTGTGTGTGTGTGTGTGTTGAGAAGATTATTTTAACTACTATAGAACAGATACGGTCGCGGTTTGTTTCGCATTGTAAAAATAAAACACGTGGCTTTTGTTCGCAGCTGGTAATGTACACAGGCATGAATTTTCAATTTTTTCACATTTCAGCCATTAAATAGTGTTTTTTATATGTGAAAATCGAAACGCAAGATTTAATATTGAAATTGAAAAAGGCCACGATTAAATTTTTCATCTTTGTTTTAATATTATATTGTGATTTCAATTATAAATTAAAATACATAAATGAATTATCTACTAAATGAAAACAATATGAAAAATACAATATATGTTATCAATCGAATTAAACGTCAAATCAAAATATCAAAACATCAAATGTAATAGTAATTTAATTTACAATCGATAATAATAATAATAATAATAATAATAAAAGTAACGCAATTGAGAACCTCTGTCGGCCATCTGGCAGACCGCAGTGCAGCCGAAAAGAGAGGCCCGTTGACGGTTCGCAGCCCGCCGAATTCAAACACATGGCCGCACTGCAGTTTGGCCCTAACGAACAAAAAACACGACCAACCACCCACCCGCTCATACAAAAGCGCGAACGGTACACATTTCGAGAACGTAAATTAATTTAGAGGCGAAAACCGAAAAATCGACGAAAACCATCTCATGTCAGATACAACTACTAAATATATATATATATAATAATAAAATAATTACTTTTACTAATGTTTTATATATAAAAATTAATTAAATATATACACGTTTATATGCATATAATATATGCAATAATATATATATATATATATATATATATATATATATATATATATATATATATATATATATATAATGTAGAACAAGACCACACAGATTTGAACAAGAATATTCAATTTAGACTCTATTAAAATTATATTACAAACACACATATAAACATAAACGCACACATATAATAAATTTTACACACTCACTCACACACACATATATATACATATATATTATAGGGCAATATGTAGAAAGTTTCGAATCGTGAATTGTTTGCGATTAATTTACTCGTTTATACATAATTATTATTTTACGTACAAATTTTACCCGTGACGCTTAATATTATTACAATATAACGCAATATCAAGGATTAAAATTATAAATTCAAAATACACGCGTAAAGCTCGTATAATGATTATGTATTTGCAAGCTTTTACAGTTGACGCGATGCAAGTGATGGGAAATTTTGAATTTTGGCGCCGAAACGGTTCATTGAACTGTTGTTGATGAAATTTGAATTTTTTTGTTGTTGATGAAATTTGAAATTTGAATTTTTTTTATGATTTACATGTGATAAATTTGTTAAATTATCGATGAGCTTTTAGAAGCTTTGATTTGAAATCATCGACTGTTTTGAATAAAATGATTCCAGACTCAACACGTCACATAAATAATCTGATATATATATATATATATATATATATATATATATATATATATATATATATATATAAACTGAATGATCTGATTCATGTCAATATAATATTTTAAAAAAATAATTATAATATGATTTGTTATTCATTTCGTAATCAAAAACTATTGTCAAAACTTTTACAATCAAAATCATTATGACAAATTTATAAATTATAATTTGATTTTAAATAAACAATATATTTCTGTATAAAGTCGAGTCATAAATTTCATGCTTAACTTTCAGACATTATTTATATGACATAATTAAATATACTATATTTTTTAAAGAATTTATTTTATTAAATTAATTCAATAATATATAAAAAAAAAACACACTTTGATCTAAATAAGTATCGATCAATTGATGTTGAATAAATTTGAAAAAAAAATCAGACTAAAGATAAATTAAAAATCATCACTTATCAATTTTTATTATATTATACAATATTATATATGATTCTTAAACTTTAAAAATTAAAAATAAAAATCGAAAATAGTATCATCTGATTCGAACGATTTTCAATATATAGCGTCGGTGCCTTGTTTTATTTTTCGACACAACACTTTTATAAACATTTAACATCCCGTATGCGCACACACACACACACACACAAAAACCGGGCAAAGATATTATATGGAACAATCGTACCAATTAGTAAAAAAAAAAAACAAAAAAAATGTTCTGGTTATCGTCAGACGGACACGTTTCAGACCAGAGAGTTCCTACGATTTTGAAAAGCCGAACGCGTCTGGTCAATATTTTCGACTGAACAGAATAAAACACTGGACGGATTGTTTGCAAAGAAAAGCTCACCGATGAAAATGCCCACTGATTAAATTATATCGTGTTCAATTATAAGAAAAACCCCTCCCGCATATATGAGACGTGTCATGATAAAAACAATCTCTATATTATATATTTTACAATAATTAAATGTATGATTATTAATTATTTAATTATAATCCGCTGTTTATTATATATATATATATATATATATATATATATATATATATATATATTTATTTATTGCTTGATTAATATAAAACCTTCCAATCGATAATTCGTGACTATCAAAATTATGTTCATATATAAATTGGTCGATGTTAACGGTTTTACACGGGAAAAATCGTGCAATAGTTTTCCATTTATTTCTATATAAATTATCGATTTCTTCCAAATATATATAATTATATGCAAATTAATTATATATTGTCATAATCAAGGAATAAATTAATATAATTGAAAATTATTATTTTTTCCAATTATTAAAATAAATGTTTACTCTCATGTCTTTAATAATTTTCTATTAAAATATAGAATATTTGCAATTAATAATTATATAGTTGATTCTTAAAATATTTCAAATTTCAATATTAAAAAATAATAATTTACTAATAGATAGACATTCACAAAAATAGGCAACATAAATATTTATAATATAATTAAAAAATATTACAAAAATTTAAAAATTTATTAAAATAACGTAACAATTTTTCTATGATTAAAATATATGAAATTGAATGTCCGATATATTTATGATAGCATACTCTCTATATGGTATTTTTATATTAACAATGAATAATATACTACGATTAATAATGTATCAAATATAAATATCTACATTATTTTTAAATCGTCATACACTCGACGCACAAGTGTAAAGATTACAATTAAAATTTTGAACCACGCTGTATATATATATATATGCGGAGAATACATGTTGAGGCTCGATATCAAACACGGCACTAAACGATACAGTTCAGGACTTGAAATTAATTGGTTTTTGAACAAATGCGTCAGTTCCCACGACTGTTTGGTTTAATTTCGCCGTGCGAAAACACCGATATTATTGCGAACGTTGCTGAAATCGCTTTTTCAGACACGATTTAATAGAATGCCCACACCCTATGTGAAAATATATATATATATATATATATATGTATGTGTGTGTGTGCACATATATATATATATATATATATATATATATATATATATATATGCGCATGATGTTTTGCGAATATTCGCGCACTCGTAAATGAAAATTTTGTACAGGAAAAGTTTGCACTTTAATTCGCGAACGCCTTTATCGAATCGATTCACCGTGTAATGTTGTGTGTAGTGTTTAATTTGCAATAAACAAATAATTAAAAAAATGCAGCGCGATAATTGAAATAATCTATTTTCACACACTTTTATAAAAGCGGTTATGCTGTTTTTATCGGTACGTTTTGTTTATCCGATACGAATTTTGTAATCGATATTTCGACCACTTTCCAACGTTCGATTGAGATAAAATTGTGTACGCTTGCCCATTTTCGATGACAATGCACGAATCAATTAACAGATTTAATGATTAATTAGTGGCAATTAATTAATCACAATTTTACAACAACACCTATGTATATTTCTTTTTACTTTATATTTTTTTTATACAATTTTAATTTTTTTATAACAAATACATATATCATATAAGATGAAAATAAAGCAAAAAAAATCACTAAATTTGAATTTTTTCATAATAATATTAATATAATAGCGTAATTAATATATATATTACACAATAACATTTATTATCGAGAATGTGTGACGTGATGCGAAAATAATGAAAAGACCGTAAGTTCGTTGAACTATCAATCTTCTTCTAGCAATTTAGTCAAGAGCGTTACACGCAAACAGACACGCGGACAACGATAGCGATGATACGTCACATCCGCAAAAACCGAAACTCGTCTTAGATAATGTTATGCACATTATTTCGGTAATTTATCACGGGATACAAAATATGATGTGATAATGGACAATAATACGGAAATAAAGGGGGAAAATTTCAAAAAGTGCAAAGTAGATAAAATATGAAATAAAACGGAAAAATAACTAAAATAATAATAATATAAATAATAATAATAAAAACTTGAAAATGGAAAGAGTGCCAAATTTCTCACACCGTCCCAGGATAGACGTCGGGGATGAGAAACAGACCAAATGACGACATGAAAGGTTAGTGAATAAAAAAAAAATAGAAGAAGAAAAGAGAAAAACGAATGTTTTCCCTTTGGAATCCGAACGATGGGCGGACGACTCAAGGGCGGAGTGTGGGTGGCACGGGCGTCCGTGGCATTAAAGTTTGGGAAACCGTGGGAAAACCGTCAGGTGGGACGCGTTTAACGACAGACTGGAATGTTATGAAAAATCTATACGCGTCGTGTGCTCGCAATATCATATAAGCACATTTGTGCGAGAGTGCGTGCTACGTTTTAAATTTTATCCGAAATATTGAAAAAAAAAATTTTTTTTATCCATTTTAATATACGAAATTGTCGATGATATATATATATATAATATATATAAGATGACTGAAATATGTTAAATGAAAAATTTTCTTTTATAATGTATATACCACACACCCACACACACACACATATATATATATATATATATATATATATATATATATATATACCATATATATATATATATATATATATATATATATATATATATATATATATATATGAATAAAACATTTTTAAGACGATCAATTGAAAAATTTTATATGACTAAATTATTGTTATTTTATTTGCAAAAATATTTATTATTTCCATTTTTAATATAATATAAATTTATTATACCAGTTTGATATCCATATTTTTATTTACATTGCAGCCTTGATATTATATAGAACTATTTTATTTGGTTAATAATTAATAAAATTTTATTTTACATGAAATATTTTAATATATAATAATCGAAAATTCAATGCCCTTTAAATCTAGAAAATATATGATTTTTTAATACAAATTTAGATATTTTTGTCACAATTTTAAATTATTCTTATGTCTATACTATATTTAATTTTATTATATGATAAATAAATTATATATATCTTAATATTATAAAACTATTAATAATATGATATATTTGTATATAAGCAATGTTCGCATATATATTTTTTTTCTAAACATAAAATTTATATAAAACAGATATAATAAATATTTTAAAGATTTTTTATTAAAGAAAAAACATTTATGGTATATATCGATTATTCATCGATAGTTCAAATTAAACAACACGAACCACATCATGGAATGAATATATCAGTTAATCGATTTTATTTAAAGAATCACTATTTTGTGATTATATTTTTGAAAATGTTTTTAAATTAATTAATATCCTGATAAATCCTTTGTAATCATAAGTTTTTTGATAGTTGAAGTTGTATTTTTATATATGAATTTCATTTTTTACTATACATTAATAGTATCAAAATATAATATACAAAATTATTACGTTAATAAATTAATATTTAATGTTGTGACATATTTTAAATCCAAAAACAACAAAATGGACAGTAATATATTTTTTTTCTATTTTAAATAAATCTAGAATATTTTCAAAATAGAAAAATCGTCAATTGATCGTCTAATATTTTTTATATCATTATAAAGAAATAAAAATAAACATGGATTATTTTTTTATATAGACACCTAATAAACATGTTCTGTTTTTTTTATATATATGCAATATAATATATGCGGAAAAATGATAAAGATGATAGCGAAAAAGGAAATGCGATTTTCCCGCAACGCGGCAGTGGAAACAGGTGTGCCAACCTAACTAATTCGATAAAAAAAATATAACGCGCACGTGTGACACACAACAGACAGGTGTGCAAACCTTAAAGCAACGTCGAAAAATAAACAGTTCTCTAAAAATATCAAATAATAATAATGATAATTCGAACTGTTCAAGTATACTTACTAATTAAAATATATATATTTACTCGTTCAACACGTATAAATAAATTTTATTATGACATCAATCATAATAATTTTAAATATTAAAATATTTATTAAAAATAAAAAAAACAAGATATAAATTCATTTGAAACACTAAAAATTATATCAAAAATTAATTATCCTTTTTAAAATAAAAAAAAACTTTAATAAACACATATATAGTATTTATAAAAATCCGATATATCGATTTATATATATATTTTTCCAATATGGCGTCGTACGAACTTTTCTTGAATTCGAATCACTAATTTCGAAGAAGAATTCATAAAAACGTTGACGACATCTGGCGCGCTACAACCGTAAAAGATTTCGCACACCTGTCGCTCTCGCATAGATACTTTAATCCGGCAGATGCGCTTAACCTTTTTCATATTTTCTTCTGTACTGTTTTGAAAATCGACGAAAATACATTTTCATATATATATATATATATATATATATATATATATATATATATATATATATATATATATATATATACTCTATACATTTTTATTAATTTGTAAAATTATATAGGATCGAAAATATATTCTAATGAATTAATTTCATATTAAAAAATTTGATCAAAATTAATGATTATTATAACAATATATTTATGAAAATATTTATTGTTATATATATTTAAAAACTTTTATATTCTATTGGAAAAACATAATAATACGGATAAATTAAATAATAATAATTTTAATTATAGATCAAAACAAAATATTTAATAATAATATTCACAAACAATTGAAATTAGTAAAAATATAATGAAGAATATTTTTTAATAAATTAATATTGAAACGAATAACTTACTATATATATATATATATATATATATATATATATATCGTATAATAATAAATCATAATATATGCAACTTTTATGACCGAAATATTTGAATACGGACAGAAAAAATGGCGCGAAAAATGGATTTCATTTTTATTATTTATTTATATATATATTTTTTTTTGTCGACCATCCTTTTTTCCATTTGATATTATGACATTATACTATGGAGAACACCACGTGTTTTGGAATATTTTCACTGATGGAAAATACATTGGGGTCGAAATGCACATGCGACCGTCGAACTTTCGGATTTCAGGATAAACGCTACCGGAAAGGAAAGGGAATAAATGCTCTACACCCAAAAAAAAGAGATAATATATATATATATATATATATAAAGATAGAAAATAAAAGGAAATGATGTATATGAGAAAATTTCGTAAATTGTGCGAATATTATTCAAATTTAATATTGCATTGGTGCTTTCATATTGTGTTCGGTCTGAAAGCGGTTTCAGGTATCTGAAATAGGCTATTGAATGCGTTAATCGAACATATTTTTACGCATCATTCGCACAATAGGATGATAAGTGCTGAAAGTGCAATGGATATAAATGAACGAATTTTTTTCTAATATAATTATACATTGCTAATATTATGATTGATTTTATGATAAATAACATTTACTTAGTTTCTTTAATTAATCATATTATAAATAAATGCAACTAATAGATGGCGTTGCGATAACACACAATATACAGTTGAGTCTGGTAAGTATGATACATCTAGCATTCTAAAATTTCTAATCTATGTTTTAATTAAGTCTAGCTAGAATTGATGATGATAGTTTTAAAAAAGTGAATATCATCATTTTTCATGTTTTTCGTTATACTTGTATCCTTCAGCCTTTAATAATCACACATATTCCAAGACAATCATACGTACATACACACACACACACACACAAGCACACGTTATCGCCAAAATCCGTGCAAAATCCGACCAAATCTCGTCAGAATTTGGGTTCACAGACGGACGCGGGGGGTTCGATAGATAGATGGCGGCCCCAAAGTCCGCACCTGCGGCCCGTTAAACGCAGGCACGGGCTAGATGGCTCGAAATTCGGCCGAAAACAAAAAAGAGGATGAGGTACCCCGTGAGCGTCCCGTAGTATGAGAGGACCTATTGGAGGGTGCGAATGAAACGGTGTGAGGTCCTAACATGATACCGATGTAGGCATTCAATTAAGCCACTTTAAGCTCACGTTTAAATCTTCGCGCGGGTCGGCCGAGATTATGCCCGATCGGATCGATTGGTACTGCACATGTACACACACACACACACGTACACACATATATAAATATAAATCTTATTTAATGTCAATATTATTATTTATTATTTTATTTTTGAATTTTTACATTTAAAATATATATATATATATATATATATATATATATATATATATATATATATATATATATATTCAAATTGCGAGCGTTCAAATCCGCGTTATTTTCCCATATTATGCCATAATATACAATATAAGCTTAATATTAATAATGAATTAAAATAAATTTAGGTTAAATATATGAACAAGTAACTTATATAAATAAAGTGACCAAATTTTTTTACAATAAAATAGATCGCACAATGAAATCAATTAAACAATTCTTGTAATTGTAAAGAAAAAGTTGTCAAAAAAAGTTTTTTTTTGACAACAAATACAAAATATTATAAAAAAGGACATTTTTCAAATGAGAACGTAATATAAAAATTAAAAAAATATCCTCCTAAAAAGGAAGACGGTTGGTCATCTTAATAAAAATCATAACTGGTATTTTAAAAAAGTTATCTATTATTTAACTAATATAATAAATCATGTACAATAGAAACTAAGATTGATAGGTCTCTCGTTTAACTTTCATTTTTCTAAATTCAATAGTATACTATTTCAATACATTAAATCAAAATTAAACGATAAAAATATATTTGAAATATATAAGTATTTTAAATATATTTCATAATAATAAATTTCAATCAATAATTTCATCAGAACGATAAAAAGTAAGACAAAACATCGCTTGAAGTTGCAACTTAACATCACCTATCGGCATGCTGAAGACGTAAAATGATTCATTCCTCAACATCGAGATGCTCCAGTTACGTCGTAAAAGTGTCGGCTTAGCGAGGGTTATAACCGCGTGTGCCACTGCTTCTTCTTCTTTTTTTATTTTTTTTTACTACAACGCGAATAATAATAATAATATTTTTTTTAAAAAATGTCACCCTCCACAGCGCCACAAAAACTTTAACAATGTTACCGTGGACCAGGTGGTGCCGACTTTGATGTGGCCGTGGCTGGAATGAGAAGGTGGCGTCACAAAACCTCCACCGCCCATTCAGAAGCCACCGTTTTCAATCAAACCCCTTTAGCGCAATTTCCAAGGGCGGCTCGCGAACACAAATTATTATTATTATTATTATTATTAATATTATTATTACTATCGTATTACAGCACGTACAGGATTGATTACATTCGGCGACATATGTCGACGACGAACGACAATTTTACTGCGGTGTGTCATTAGTAACAGTGACAAAAAAAAAATGTGTATGTAACGAGCTTATTCGCCTGCGTGAGATCGGCGTTTAATGTGTGTATATATAGGACGTTGAATGAAAAAAAAATAATAGTAAAGCTGAACGCACACCTGACAATATAAATATATACATAATCGATCATACATGAATATATATCAAGTAGAACAAGTGTTGAAACGTTTTCGGTGGTTAATTTAGATAATATACGATATCTATATGATATATATATATATATATATATATATATATATATATATATATATATCGTAAATTGATAATATCATTATTTTTATATATTAATTAGGTGACCAACATATTTATAATGAAATATCATTAAAAATATTTTATTCATTTGAATAGTAATATGATATAATAATGTGACTAAATTTTGACTGTGGTGAAGCGAGACATTTTTGAAAATGATATGAAGAAATGTTTTCAAAACTTTGACAACTCCATAAAATTTAAAAAAAGCAAAAGGAAAGACAAGTAATGTAAAGGCAAATATTTAGGACAAAATGATGACGTTTGGTTATCTTAATATTAGGTTATGTTCTGTTGTCTGCGTATAAATTGTTTTATTATATCATATAATCTTATTATACATATTCATTTTTTTTTGGTATACATGTATCATATGGTATTCTATCGTCTGACACTTTTAAAAAATTATTTTCACCCTGTGTAAAATATGAAATGAGTTTGATGTGAACGCGCCACTGGAAGACGCAGGTGTTGTTCGCAGCCGTCGCCTAGCACCCCTGGCGACCGTTATTTATAACAGAACTATACAGGGTGGTAAGGGAGAAGGTGAACAGGGCATCCTATTCCTACTATAGGAAAGGGTAGTTAAGGGCTTAAGGGGTTGCGTGAGGAGGCACCGAAGGTGGAAGGTGTTGGTCGAGATGCTGGCGAACCAAAGATACCATTGGCTGAGACCAAAGGTTGAAGAAAAGCTCGGGGATGAAAATGGAGGCAATGGAGTCGGATGGGGAGGTAAAAGTTAGTTGTGCCAGTTGTGCGGTCCACTCGGCTCGGCAACCCCGAAAAATCTCTAGTGTGCCATCTTTGAATATTGCCCGCGTGCATTTGACGGGACCAATCACCAACAGTGATCCTGGCCAGGGGTGTCGATGGTGATAATATAATAGTTATAACGGTAATGGTTGTTATCGCGATTTCTCTAGTAGATTTGAGGTCCACTCGAAAAATTCAGTTTCTACTTAAAACACTCAAAAAATCTTAAAAATAATATCTAAAACATACCTACATTCTTCCTATAATCATATTTAAACTAATCGGAAAGCCATAAACCGTTCTTAATAGCTAGATATATAGCGTAAATTAATATAAATATACCATAGCTATAATCTTAAAATAGAAATAAACCTACAACTTTCCCTCTTCTATCTTCTATAAAATTCACGACAGCAATGAAACATGAACAAAAAAAAAAAGGTGTAATATCACTGTAATACTACCAGCATTTCATCATATGATTTGACACATCATTACATCAAAACGGTATACGAACCCGGGACTCATTACACGTTAATTGTACACACTAACCACATGGCGAGCGTCGATTTATTACATAGTTGCACTCTAATATTTTTAGATACTGTTTGTATAACCTTGACGTTATTCATTGAGTATCCTATTTTATTAAGATTTAGATTTATAAATATGTGCACAAATGTGCGAAACGATAAATAACCAGATTAAATTATTCAATATTTACTTTAACCTAAGAATTCGCATGCGACATATGCGCAAAGTGTTAACCCTAAATTTGCCATGCAGATTAATAATAACATGTTCAAAAAGCAACCCCCAAACACAAGTCGTGCGTTTCGTTATTATTTACGACAATTACCAATATACTACAATCTCTTGATTTATTTATTGTTTTATTAATTAATTTTAGAATATTTTCTTTCGATCGAAGATTCACCAAATAACCGACGATGGACACGACACGTGTTATCGTCGTAACAGTGAAATCCTTCGGTACGCTTTTCCTTCCTAGGGTTATAATATTGGATTTTTCCGGAAGTGGCGAACATGGCGCCACCGGGACACAATGGTGGCAAGCAGATGTTTCGTCATTTCAGGATTAAACTCAAAAAAAAAAAAAAAAAAAAGTTAAAGAGAGAGAGAGAAATGCGGATATGAAAAAAGGAAAAAGAGCCGCAATAAGAAAGCGGATACGGGATAAGACGCACGTGCGATCTATTTTTGAAATTGGACAGATGGCCGAGGGTCTGGAGAGTCGTCCTCAACTGTCCTCTCTACTTCCGAGGAAACCGTCTCAACCCTAAACATGGTCTTTTTCATTGATTATTGCGCGTAAAATAATGTTTTCATCACTGAAAAGCGCTACGTTAAAATTGTTAATGCGGTAAAACTTCGAACTCGTATTTTTATACAAAAAATAAATAAATAATATACAAATTATAGTGACAAAAAATAAGTGTTATTTTATAGTCGTACAGGTTAAAAGTATGATATATCGCATTAATAGTTTATACCTTAAGAGTCTATAATATAATTTTCATATATAATATAAAATATTAATAAATTTTAATATACTATTAAACATAGTATATATAAATAAATAAAAAGAAAAACGCCACTTTTAAACAGAATAGTGTAACGTCTCTCTGAGCATCATCAGTAACAATTAAAAGAGGTCACGGACGTACTTACAGACGAAGATCTTCGTCGATTTCAATTTTGCAGATGTTTTCTATTTTCACCGTAGAACAGATGGTAGCATGTTGCCTCTATTTCATGTGGTTGTGTAAAGAACACACACACACATAATGGATGACTAATAATTGTTAAAAGTGTACAACTTTTTTACGGGTGCCAAATATGAAAATCGACGTAAACGCGCACGAATCAAAAATCCGTCATCAACCCCTATTTTCAGCGATAATTTCAGAGAATTTTCTTCATGGCAGTTTTCCAGATATTCGATTCTATATAAATCGTTTAAATGCATGAATGATTATTTTTTTTTAATTATCAATAAGTAATTTAATGTAAATTCGATCGTTAATTTTTATTTTTTACGAAATTTTAGTTTTTTTATATTTAATTTAAAATGTTATTAGAATTGCAATTTTTACGTATAAATATCATAGTGAAAAATTCGAATTATCGTATAATACAAATAAAAGTAGATTTAGAGCGAAAACAATATTAAAAATGGCGATCGTAGTATCAATTATATATAAATTTCTCAACACACGGATATATCGTTGCGCGAATTGACGTCTCGAAAAATAGAACGCGAGAAATAAACGAAAAATTGAAAACTGAAGGAAAATTTCAACATTTCCCGAACGGAAACGGCAGGTTTTCCAAATATAGAAAAGAAAACGTCGAACGTGGATCAAGTCGGCCATTGGACCGGAAAAGGTTAACAGATGTTGGCGTTATCATTGCTTACGTATATAGCGGGATTTGCACAAACGCCATACAGAAACCATGCAACACACACACACACACACACATATATATATATTAAACAGAGACATACATTACATGTATAGATTTACATATACAGATGGACCCAAAAAACAAACAAATTTACTCTTGTTCTAATCGATTTTACTTGAATGTTTTATATTTTATTCCGTGTATAATTCAATTTTACCAATTAAAAATAACATATTTTTAAATTTGTTATATTTCAAATTAAATATTGTATTTTTCAAACATTTTTTTTCGAAATATATAAAACGTAAATTTATATTTTCTATCAACGCTCATTATGAAGAACAGAAAAATATGAAAGAAAATTGATATGAAATATACATTTTTCCCTTTATCAATGTCATTCATATTTTTAGAATAAAATAATGATTTAATATACAGGTTTTCTGACAAAATAATATTAATTACATCTACTATTCTTCAATTTTTAATCTATGCTTTATTTAAATTTGATTAGTATGACACTACGATTAATATTAAATTTCCATTAATGTCACACTAATCGGACTAAATATAATATTTTTTTTCTTAATACTAAAACGCGAATCGACTTTACGCGATTCCGAACTGATATTTTGGAAAAACGCGTTGAATCCACACGACGAGGGTCTAAGAAAATTCGCGTACGATTTTCCTGATGGGTCGTATTTTCTATTTTCTTTTCTTTCTTTTTTTTTGGGGGTTTATCTGTATATGCGAGAGACGGCACATAGCAGAAGATAAACATGCGGTGACCATATGGCGGACATGTGTTCAAACACAGGTGGAGCTCGTCCCGTCGACACTCTGACTCACACCTGAACCAGTGGCGGCGCGTTGTTGCATCAAACGGACGTTAACGGGTTAATCGCCTTAAATATTATTAATTCGTGATGATTAATAGCGACGAATGTGACACTTTTGCGTCATATTAATCAAAGATTCGTTTGTTATTTTCACGTTATTAATTATCATTATACTCAAAATAATGAGTTAAATTAAAATAATAATAATTTATTATAAATATTAGATAATAAAATTAAAATCGATTTAAAAACGTATTCATATATAAAATAATTAATATTCGATTATTAAAGGTAAAAAAAATTGTAATAAATGAATAAATTTATAGTAAAATAACCCTTTCAAAGCCGAAACCTATTTTGAGGTATTTTTTTTTCACTTTCAAGTCGCCAATTCTGTGTTCAATCTTCAATTAAAATTTTGTTCTTTTAAATTTTTTTGACAAAATCAAATTAAATATAATACTATATATAAAATGAATTTAAACATTCAGCTAAGAGTTAATGAAATATATAAGTTTTTTACATCAATGTAAACTTTTCATACTTTAATAAATTATTCAATTGGAATAATTCATTATAGTCGTATTCTATCTGATACACCAACAATTTCATATACGAATTCTTACACAGATCGACTTGAGATATACAAATTGTCTCTTGTATAATCAATCAAAACTCATGAATGTTTTGAAAACTAGTTTTTATACTAATTTACAGCTATAATACATTATATAACATTCATTCGCATACTTTTATGGATAAAAATACAAAATCAAGATTATATTTTTGATATTTTATAATAATAAATATTGCAATATTATATATAAAAAGTAAATCAGTATTTTGAGTATAGAAAAATATTGCATAGATCGAATACAATTATCAAGCTCTTGGATTATATTTATGACATAATATTAATGATATTTTTCATACGTTTTGGTTATAAAAATATAAACGTTTAAAACACAGTAGATAGTGAAAATTTTTCACAATATTAAAAAATATCGATATAATACCGTCAAAAAAAAAAAAACAAGTAATACAATAACGAATCGGATTATGATTCGGAACAAAGGCATCTGAACGTTTAAACGACGAGAATGAAAAATGTTCTTTGTTTTTGTGAGCATTATCGATTTTATCAATACATTTTCGTGACAGTCGAAACAATCGGCGAAATTTTACAATTAAACCAAATTTTCTGTTCAATTACACGAAATTATGATTACACGTAACAGAAGGGCACAAGTGCGATATTTAAAAAACGTCGATAATCGCCGTCAAAAAAAAAAAAAAAAAAAAATATATATATATATATATATATATATATAATGATCACGATTCGAGATATAAACATTTATAATATATATTGTATTTGTATGTTATGATCGTTCATTAGACGTTTTATCTATGTGAATGAATGTGCGTTGCTTAATTTCGACAAACGGATAAACTTGTTTAAATGTCGACAGTGTTATCGATATGCGTTTATTTAAATGTCAAATTGTATGCGACTTGTTGACTGATTCCAACATTACTTAACTTTGACAATCAAGAATAATATTATATTATAATATAAAATATACGACAATTGTAATTGCAATGGTGAAAATAGTATAAACGCATATTTATATATATATATATATATATATACATACATGTGTGTGAGTATTAATAGGGAAAATAAATAATATACATTTCACTTCTGTAATATAATATTTTTCCTGTCAAACAGAATTGATAGGAAAATCGCTTAATGCTTCGGACGTCGAATGAAAACAAGAAGATTAACGCGAAAATTTACACTAATCCGAAAAACGGGTGAGAAGGGGTTAATACCGAAACTTTTACAGGGTATACTAAAAATATCATAAAAGCTGCATTTTCTAAAGTACATAATTTTTAATATACACATTTTTTTGCAAAAAAAAAAAAAATAGAATGTAGCAATAAAATGACAAATTTAAACCCTTTTACTTCCAATCGTTTAAATTTTACATATATTAAAATACGGTCGCAATTATTAAATCTAGTTTTATTTTAAAAATATAAACTAATTCTTATTTTTAACAAACAATATTAACGATTTCTACAATTTTTATAATTTTAATCTTTATGGTTATTTTTTTTTATAATTCTATAGTATAAAATCGATCAATAAAAATCGGTTAAATATACCATATAATAATATCTTAAAAATACATCTAATAACGATTGACCATATATAAAAACAATAAACATTATTATCTAAGACAGATATTTTAATTAATGAACGACATAAAACCATTACATTATTTTTCCCATGAAAACCATCAATATTTATTATATAAAACAACAATAAAAAAATATATTAAACATTCATTCAAATAATATATTTATATTTTATTCAGTTTCAAAATATTTTAAGATGATATTATTGATTTTTATCTCGATATTCTGACAATCTGATTCTCATATTCTGTCAATTTTCTACTAATTGATCAGCATTATTCTGTCAAACGGCACCTCGTCGAACAAATGGACAATAAAAACGATATTGATTATATATATATATATATATATATATATATATATATATATATAATGTGTGTGTGTGTGTGTGCGTATTGGAACGTGTACGCGCGTAATAAGACGTTGGCAAAGTGTTGAGCACCATATGGCCATGATTTAATATTAGTATGGGAGAGGGGCCGTGTGGCCAAATCGCATCTGCGGCCTCAGCATCAGCTCATCCACGGGCACAGGAGGAACCGACGGTAGAATGAGAAGCGTTTTAACCCTTTAACGACCGGCGAATACCTGTGCAAAGTGAACGTGGAAATTTCGAACGAGTTTCGGGTCGACCGAAATTATTTTCCGATACGAACGCCGAATCCTCATCGAAGAGACGAAGGGTGCAGAGGCGATGGTTTTTACGTATAATAAATGTTAAGCTTTCGATTCGACGAATATCTAAGAGATTGTGTAATTGACTCTAGAATTTTTTAGTATTATATAAATGTTATCATTAATCGCATAATTAAATTATCGTATATTTCATAGAAAAATTCATAAATTTTATATATTAATACATAATAAATGTTGTATATATATATATATATATATATATAATACGATCAAATATTTTTTTGTAATATTACATATTACGTATAAAAAAATAAAACAAAAATCGATAAAAAAAATATTTTTCAATTAAATTTTACGTTTTTAATTAAAAGTTGTAATGAATTTTTAACATATTTAAATTAAAATGAAATCAAAAATACTATTCATATATTTTTAGAATATTATAAAATATAGTTTATATATATATATATATATATATATATATATATATATATATATATATATATATATAATAACAATTACTTAAAAAAATCAGAATGTTTAATATTATTGTCACTTCCATTTCTTATCTAGTTTTAAATCACATATTCTCTAATAACTAGTGAAATATCATATTATAAAAATATTTATATAAAATAAACGATTTTAAGGGTTACAATTTTTTTACTCTTTCGATGATTTTTTTTTTAACAAAAACATAAATTCATCAATAAACTATGAAAAATAACATCGATAATAATTTACACTTTTATAACGTAAATAAAAATTTTAATTCGGAAAATAATTTCTATACGATTATGAGATAGCGTATAGATAGATAAAGGTTGGACCGGATCAAACGCACAACCGTCATATTGAACTCGAATCGCGCAAAACCGACTGTAATATAGCGATTATTGTTTAATTTACAAAAGAAATGAAATAATAATAATAATAATAATAATAAATAAATAAATAGAATAAGTAACAGCTGTTTTATGTGTGTGCAGCGGGCGCTCGAAATGTGTACATGTGTAAATCGGCGCGTCGGTGACGTACAAAATGCGTGACAGCTGTCATGAACGATGAAACAATCTGAAATATATATATATATATATATATATATATATATATATATATATATATATATATATATATATTTCATTTTGACTATTGAAAATTGTTGTAATGCGAAATGTCGATCCGGCGTAACGTTTTCATAGGAAATTTTGATGTAATGCCGCGTCCAGACGCGACGAACGATCGCCGAAACGAGCGCGTATAGACGCGACATAATTTTATATAATACGAATAAATCGAAAACTATATATGATATTACACTAATAAATGAAATATAAAATTCAAATTATACTAAAAAAAAATTTTTTTTTTTTAATGTATGAGCGACATCACAGGTTTGAACAAATAATTAACGAAAAATAAATATTATTTATATATAATATTATAAAGCATATTATGAAAATCATCAATTTTTATAAATATTTTAATATATTAAAAAATCTAAACTTTCAAATGCTAATTTCATACAGCTTTAGACCAATCATAAAATAGTTTAATATAAATAATACATTTAAAAATATAGATATACAATGTATGTCCAATTTATTTATATATTAAATCATATGAATTATTGTTTATAGTAGAATTAAAGTTTAATAATAAAAAAATGTGATACTTAAATTGAAAAAAATAGTTTAATATATTAAATACAAAAAAATACAGTGTGTAAATAATTCACGTTCGTTTATAATTTTCGTATTATTATATATGTACAAAAATAGAAATATTAAAAATACATACCCTAAATTAACGTCGTTCCATACAAAATATTCCAAAAACACTCGCGAGAAATTATAATGATTTTAACGTACGAATATTCAACGTATATTACATGAATATTCTATTATGTATGATTCCGATGAGTAAATAAAAGCGATAAATATACAATTATAATAATTTATAAATAAATAAATACGAAATTATTAATTAAACGTGTGACGCGTGCGGTAAATCAAAAATGGCGCTTTTGACAGTTCGAAATTACGACGAAAGCGCGGGAAACGTCAGTTGGAACACTTTTTTTTTTGGCCGTAACACCGTCGAAAGCGACCAGCACGAAGCAAAGATCGCACCAGACTGAACGGCGCTCGCCACTCGACGCTTACATATGTACCGTTTGAGAAGCGAAAAAATAAATGTACAGCGCTTCTCAAACCGTACGCGATGATTGATTTCGACAAAGCCGGCCATTTTCCGGCGATTTTCAATCTATATTATTTCGATGATTTTATTTAAAATATTATTATAATATAATTTTAAAAAGTGTGAAGCTTTCTCGTGTAAAACAATAATAATTTCTTTATAAAAACATCTATATTTATGAAAATATTTCAACAAAATTTATTTTGATAACATTCTACCTTATTTTTCTTAATATAAATGATAGTTATATAATAAAATATATGTAATTATATTACGATAAAATTGCAAATTCTTTATAAAAACACCTGTAAAAGCGAAAAACACCTGCTTAAATAGGATGTAGTATATAAAATATAAGGATTAGCGGAGATTGAAGAATTAACAAGAAAACATTGATAAAAATCAAACTAAAAACACAAATAATTCTTCAAAAAAAACAATAACATGTTTTCATAATTTAGAACGACAATGGTCAACATATCGATTATTGGCCATAATTATAACATTTTAATTTAATACTCTCTGCCAATTTTTAACAATTATTATAGCACGTTGATCGTAAACCGTTCATAAAAAAAGTGAATTATTCCTGATCCTAAATAATTTATTAGTAACTGAAATGCACTTTGTATTTCTATTTTAATAATTTTTACACATCTTTCAGACAATATTAAAAATCAACAAGATATATAATATAAATGTGTAAATTGATTTTTATAATTTTTTCTTCAGATCACCATTATTTATTATAATAAAATATTTTTAATAATTTACATTTAGACTAAAATAATTTTCAATTAAAATTTCTAAAAATCATTTTTATAAATCTCAATATATACAATAAAAATAATTAATGATGCAACCGTGCACAAATGTCATCTGCCTAGAGGCGGCACTGTGCCGATATTTTTTATTTCCAAATTATATCGAACACATTGTGAACGTCAAATAAAAACGTTTTCATATAATATAAAAACGCGAAAATATTAAACATGTGCACTTAATATGTCATAACAATCACAATTAAAACGGCGACATATGTCGAAATCGACGTCGGCCATTTGTGCAATATGGCGACGTTTAACACATGCCGAGTATTCGATTCCATATTATTTCGCATGTGCATCGTCTACCTTTGTTTTTTTTTTTGTTCTTTATTTCTATTCAATATATATTATTAAAAAAAATGTACGCTAATTAATCTCTATGTTTATTTTCGATATCAAAAAAAATGATAGTTTCGAAGAAAAAAACATTATATTATATGTAAAAATGTTATATTTTACATATCCTAAATTTTTTTATAAATCTTAAAAAGTACAAAATTCTAACTTTTAATAAATCCGTTTTATATTCAATGTAAAAAAAATGAAATCAGTGTTTCTCAAATTGTCAAATTGGAAATTTATCACTATATATCATAATCATAAAAATAAGACTTCATAATTAAAAATATTATAATCATTGATCCTTATCGCAATATTTTTATATTTATTATAAACATATCACTATAGAGAAAAAAATTAAAAAGACTTATTTTTTTTGTATTACATTTTAAAAAATAGTCTTAATTAATTCAGTAGAAATAATTGTAAAGTTGTAGATCAAATATACGTATATATATATATATATATATATATATATATATATATATATATATATATATATATATATATATATATATGGTATATAAT
Source organism: Leptonema lineaticorne (assembly GCA_024500535.1). Classification (NCBI taxonomy): domain Eukaryota; kingdom Metazoa; phylum Arthropoda; class Insecta; order Trichoptera; family Hydropsychidae; genus Leptonema; species Leptonema lineaticorne. The sequence goes on along the minus strand of JANIJI010000004.1, from coordinate 6,353,394 downwards.
ATGAATCGTTACTATTGATTCAATATTTGATTATTAATATTAATTAATTGATTTAATATGAAATAATAATAATTTTAAATTTGTGTAGAAAAAATTAAAAAGATTATAAAAATATTTTTGAAAACAATGAAATTCAATAAATATGATAAAAATTGTATATCAAATATTATTAAATTATCAAAATTGGGTCATAAAAATAATACAAAACAGACTTTAAAAAAATATATTAAAATTATATCAAAAAAAAAAAACATTTATAACGACCGTTAAAATCGAAACGTCAAAAGAAAATATCAATGCGCGAAAATTTTATCATATAGAAATAATCATAGCCGGGTGTGCCATAAGCGTCACTGCATTGCTATTGTGTGTGTATGTTTTTTTTTTCTCATATTTTCGATATTGTTATTATTTTTATTAATATGTGAAACACGGTTTGAAACAATTCGATGCCAGTATATCGCGTTTGTTCCCGATTTGTGCCCGCATAAACGAGACCTAATTATCCGATCCGGCCCGCAGGCCCGGATCGGTAAATTACCAACATACCAATTGCGAACGGGGGTCATAAACTTTTTTTTTTTTTAAAAAAAAGGGAAAATATATAAATAAATTTTCTCCGTAATTATTTTCCCACAATTAGTCGATGTTGATATTTAGGAAAACTTTTCGCAATCAAAGAGCGTTTTACCCGAATAAAATAATTGTTAAAAATAAAAACTGAATATGAAGGATAAAATATTCATGATATCCGTTATAATAAAAAAAAAACTTTATCCTTTAAAATATGATTTCCTATAGATGATATGAAAATTATTTGATAGTCATGATCCTGGCAGAAGTGGAATATATAAATTTGGGGCGATTTCGAAAGAGTTCAAGTTTCTTTTTAAAACCGTGGTTTAATATTTATTCTTAGAATTCTAAAATTTGTTGATCTAAATCGAAAAAAATAAGTGAGAATTTTTAATTCAAAAAATGTAGATTCATTCTCTGTCATATGAATATTAAAAAAAATGTCTTAAAACAGTTTTATACATATATTATAACTCTTTATTAAAAACTATACGAGAGAGTTTAGATAAGTTAGATAGAAGAGTTTGCAAAACAAGAAGAAAGAAAATATTTATTTAACGGTTTTCCCGCTTTCATTAATTTGAATTCACGAACAGAAAATATTTCAGATATGAAGTGAATTCAATGAAAATAAAGATAACTAAGTCAACTTTCACATGAAATCACACGTCAAAGACATGATTTTATCATTGAAATATTTCTTCATAACGAAGTTGCAGCCATTTAAAATATTCAAATACATATTTATCAAAGAAAAACGTTCATTATGAATCTACAGTAACGCAAATATATAGAGATCTCTTTAAAAATAGAAATGATTTTACGTGAAATTACACATCAAAAGATATATTTATCTACTAAAAACTAATAAGAAATTTGATATGACGATATTTTTAATTAAGACTCAATATATTATTCATTGAATATTGTGAGTGTCTTAAATTTTACTTTATTTCATATAAAATAATGTATAAAAGTACAATTATAATATATTAAAAATTTACAAAAATATTAAAAATAAATAGTTTACACAATAAAAAAAATTTAAACGATTATCTAGTGAATATGTATTATTTTAATATAACATTGTAAGAGTTAAAAAAAAAGTTTCTAAATCCCCGTTACGCACTTTAGATGGGTGCATGCATAAATTGCATAAATTATTAATTGCATCATGAGCAAAACAATCGTACGATTTTCTAATCGCAATATATAGAACAGTATCATGGATTTGACCCCTATATCGTTAAAATATTAAACATAAATTATTCATAACATTAAAAATGCTTTTTATAATCTTGGAAATTTGATATTGTTTGGCTCAATGGTGAATCTGTATGAAATTTATCATATTGGCAAATTGTATAGACTTTATTTTTTTTTTGTTCCATTTTTTCATTCAAAACGAAGAAAATTGTTGACAATTTGAGTTGTTAGTTGTCAACGTATAAAAAAAAAATAAAAAGTTTTATATGTTAGATTATAATAATAAATATTATATAAAATGTGAGTTAGATCGTTTGTCTGACATTTTTCTAAATATTAAATCGTAATTATAACAATCTAATTTTAAAAATGTTTTATTTTAATATATTATGAAAAAATAATTTCATTAAATTCAAAAACCTTGTAAAACATAATTGATAACATTAGAAATATTTATATATATATATATATATATATAATATTTTTGTACATTATAAGAAAGTTTAAAATATTAATTAATAATTTATTTCATTTAAATATTGATAATAAAATGTTTTTTTTATAAAAAAATAAAAATTATCTATAAGATTAATTATAATTACGAATATAAAAAAGCTTTTTCGTTTAAATGTAAATTATATATATATATATATATATATATATATATATATAATGCGAATTTATAATATATATATATATATATATATATATATATATATATATATATATATATATATATTGATAACATTGATCCGTATTTGATAAAACGTTATTTCTCTTTGTAAAAAAGAAATAAAAAAAAGAATGTGCAACTTTATTTTGATTGGATATTGAACAGCCAATCAAAAAACAGCATCGCTAGATATATATATTTAATAAAAATATAACATATATATATATATATATATATATATATATATATATATATATATATATATATATATATGAATCGACCAATAAATGAATTTCTTTGATATTGTCAAATCAATTAGATATTATTTTATATAATAAATGAATATAATTAAGAAATTTCGTAATTTATAATAAAAAGTAATAATACATTTAAAACAAAAGAATATGAAAAACGCGTGATTCACAAAGGATTCATAGTCAAAACATAGTAACTCTATTTTTTAAAATTTCTAATCTATATTAAATATGATAAATCAAAGTGATTAGTGATCGAAAAACGCGTAGATTGGAGAAAGAAAAAAAAAATGAAGAGAACATTGTCTCAAACAGGCGAACAAAGTATGCGAACCGCATAGATGCGCAGGGCTGTCAATCGACATTTTTATAAACGAGAGAACAATCGCGTGCCACCCCTGGTTTTCCGACGTCAAAAGCACAAAGGACGACAGTTCCGCGAGCGCACAAAAACTGTTTGATACGCTATAATACGCAGTGGGCTCAAAAAATTATGGGAACACCCACACAAAGTGATACAAAGTGAACGTGTCTTATGTTTACATTTAATAAGTTGAATTTAAAAAAAAAACAATAATGATATAAAAGTATATTAATAAGGAATATTTTACATAGATTTTTATCTTACATATATACCTCCTTTTATAAGCTGTGAAAAGTGTTCATATATTTTTAGAGTTGTCAGTGTTTTGACGGTCTTTCTTTACATATTTTTAAATGAATTTCAATGGATTTTTTATAATATAAATATTTCATTTTTTTTTTTGTCATAAAAAAGATGATCACCTTATATATGATATAAAAATATAGATGATGAAACTTCTTTCAAAACAGCTGAAAATACATATTTATCAATATATTAATACATTATTGATTGTTGTTGTAGTGAAATAAAATTATTTTCAATTATACATTATATAATATTTTTCTATAAATCGACTATTTTGAGGTGTGGTATTGACGACGGCTTTTGACAAACAAGATAGTGCTGGAACTTATCATTAGAAGGGAAAATCGCGAATATTAGGTCCACTTACTTTGACCATATAATACAATCATAATCATTAGAAAAAGACCAGATGCTTAGTACAGTCAACGATAAAAGACGTCCTGGACTGAAAGTTAGATCAATTGACAGAATCGGACAGCATGAAGAGAGCTAGCCCATAAAATCATTATCATCATTGAGCAGATAACCTAGAATGTCCTGACAGTCCATCTCAGAGCTATAGAAGAAATCTAAAAATGTATTCAAAATACAGCTTACAATTAAGGTAAAAAAGGCAAACGATTCCGGTAACTTTTTTTAAAAACCATTACACATGTACGAAGTGGGTCTCCATAACTGAAAACCACCTCCGTTGTCGCCACCACGACCACAACCATCGCCAACTTCAACATCAACAACAATGCTATCCGATGTTTCCACGCGGCGAGGGGTTTGGAGTAAACCATAGGAGAGTGCGGTAATGGGTGGTGAAAAGAGTGGAATCGGTCCACGTATCGGCGCCAGGCTATCGCGATGCTTTCCGTTCACAAAGGGTTTTATTTTGTTTGTTGTTGCCATATTTTAATATTAATTTTATTTTTGCACGCACGTCACTGGCAGGTATCCTGCCCCGCGGGCGACGTACCCCTGATAAACTATCACACATGCATCCCCCTTATATACAATTATACGTTTAACTTCTTCATAGGTACATTCCTCTACTTTCGCATTCCGTACAATGAATTAATTAAACACCTGTAACGTCCTTTCTAATATGATTTCTATCATATGATACTATATATATATATATATATATATTCATAAGAATATTTTTTTATACAGTTCGGTACGATTAATGTGACACAACATATTATAGTATGACACTTAAGTAAAATATATAATATAAATTGAGACCGGAATCTAAGTCGATTCTGGAAAATTTTCGAAAACACTATGGAAAATGTAATTGATAGTTTTCCGTTGCTCTCCATTTTGCAGTACCAAAAACTTTTAATAAATTTCCAATATAGAGCCTCTATTTAGTATTAAAAAAATTACTGTAGATTTTCTTCAAATATAATATGTCAAAAATATTGATAAATCTCTAATTCTTATATAATATTTTACAATGTTTATTGAATTGAAATATATTGATTTATTATTGTTTAAATTTGATATATTATACAATGTTTAATACAAAAAAATAGTTAAAAAAATCTGCAAATAATATTAGGTAAATTTGAACCAATAATCTGATTCACACATACGACAATCGTTTTACCAATTATACCATTGTAGATATTGCCCTCATTTTATACCAATAATATCATTCATTTATAATAGATATTATGATTGATGCAAAATAAAATAATCTCCCCTATATATTGTGGTGATTCTTCATATATTGAATATTTATATACAGGTAGATTGATCGAGAACAAATTTTGACTTACACATACTCCCGTGTACACTGTGACCGCAACATCGTATTATTTTGATAAACGTCACGAACGCATTAATATTTAATACTACATTTATTCTATTTGAGTTATATAGAAAATCTTTATGTAATATATATATATATATATATGTATGTGTGTGTGTGTGTGTTTATATGTGTCTGTTTGTGTGTTTTCGTTCGCATTTTGACTTACAAAGAACGACCGCCGCGAGTAAATATTTTCTTATTTCGATAATTTTCTGTTATTGACAACCGTTGGCGAAGTTTGTTATATTTTAATATTTGCAAAATAAAAACGGGGGTCCTTTTGATGTCTGAGATGAACTTTGTGCCCCGGGGCATTGCGTATAATCGAGCACAAATTCATTTTCTACCTGAGCTTATACTTTTACATACATATATATATATATATATATATATATATATGTGTGTGTGTGTGTGTGTGTGTGTGTATGAATATCAGCTTTTCTTCTTTTCTTTCTCTCGATTTTACCATCTTGCGCTTTTCCTTTCCTTCTTTTCATTTTTCTATTCGACTTCTGTCTCTGTTTCTGTTTCTTCTTTTTCACATTTTTTTTTTATTTTTACTCCGAAATAAAATCGAAAAAACGACACACGCAAAGGATATATATATATATATATATATATATATATATATATATATATATATATATATATATATATATATATATATCTTTATAACAATTCATATATAACAGAATTATGAATTATGTTATATAGAAAATAAATAATTAAATATATACTAAATCATTATTATATTTTTAATACAGTAGAAGCTACTTAACCGGACCACCATGGAATTCAGACGTGTTGGTCCAATTAAGCGCCACATTCGATTAATCGAAAATGTTTTGAATATTTTCATATCCTATTAACCAGTAATATATATACATACATATATATATATATATATATATATATATATATATATATATATATATAATAAAAACGCACTCCGTACATATGAACGAATTCAAAATTAGACTCCAAAGACGATAGACAACGCTTTACGGATTCCGCATCATCTAAGATCACACGGCCGCCGTCTAAATCTTCGAAGATTAACCCTGCAGTGACCGTGGGGGTACGAAGGAATAATAATATTAAAAAAAAAAAAAAAAGCCGTGTTCCCAAACAATAAATTGTCGGCGGAGTCGACGCAGTGATCCATCCATCATCGGCAAGGCGAAAGGCTGTCTCCAGCAGGCACTCCAATGGCGAACTCGACATTCGCCTATTCGCAAAACGGGGGCGATAGAGCGGGACCAACTGCTGTCAAAGCAAAAGGGAAACTCGCAGACGAATCTCACTTTGAATAAAGTTTTTGCCGACACATACACACACACATATATATATTTATATACATGTATATATATATATATATACTTGCATTATCTACGCGCGAACAAATATCGCACTAGATAATCGAAAACCAAAGGATACAAGCGGTCAATGCTAGGGGTTAAATTTCATCTGAACGTGCACGAAAATGAACCGTTTCATAAATATGTGTTTTGTTCAGCCTATTCATAGTCAAATTTGATCTTTTTTGACGATCGTTAAAAGTGCAGATTGTTTTTTCAAGAAATGTATTCTACATATCGAGTTTAATAAAAAAAAAAAAAAAAAAAAAGGTAGTAAAGTAAGGAAATTTATAACATAATGAAATTAAACTGCATACGAAATCGTCAGATGATTGTGTAATAAAATTATCAATTTTATATAATATTTTATTTCTTCGTCAATTAAACCCATTAAAATATGACTAAACAAAAAATCATAAATTTACTATAATATTATATAAAATAAGTATATGTGATGTTTTTAATATATGTTTTGAATTTTATTAAACAAATAATATAATTATTTAATTTAAAAATTTTATTTATATTGAGTTATACATGTCTTTTTTTTTAATAATAATTTAATTAATTAAATGAAAATTATACGGTGAATCAAAATTGCTACTTTATAATTCACATTAATAAAACTTTTTTAACTGAGCTATCGCAGATGTCAAGAACCATTTAATTATTTTTAAATTCCCATTTATTTCAACCGTTTAGTCTTAAATATGAAAAGGATGCAGTGCGACTCTTTCAGTTCTAAATCTATATTCTATTTTTTTTTTTTTGATATAGATTTGGATTATTTTTTCACTAAATCCACAATTTTCACCAAAATAAATGGTCATTAAATTTTATATTCGCTGAAAATATATCTGATGATATCTCAAATTTACATTATTATTTTATATTCCACAAATAATATATTATTATAATATGAAATAAAAGTATACATTAATTGTTATGACTTATTCGAAAAATTGTAATTTATTTTTTATTACTCTCAAACAAATGAATCATTTTTTTAAATTGTTAATTAAATGCATAGCTGACTCATTTTTTTAATAAAATCAATTCTATAATTTTTAAAATATTTTTCTTTTAAATAAAATATTTCTTGAGAAATGTTGTTTTATATAGAATTAAAATTATTTATCAAATATGAAAAATTATATATTTAATTATTATTTTATTTTAAAAATTGTAATAGTATAATAAAAACTTTATAAACTATTAAATGTGAATAAAGGATAAATATAATAAAAATTAAAATCATTTACAAGTTACTCAAAGTTTTCAATTATCTTAATTCAACAGTATATTATGTGATACAGGATTCACAGTGTGGGATAAGGGGGGAAAAACCATTCGAAGGAAAGGAACGAGATGTCTGTCCCGACGTCCGTCGAACAAGTTTTAAATAAATTAAGCAGCGCTCATTTGAAAAATACCGAGTGCGTGTGTGTGTGTGTGTGTGTGTGTGTGTGTGCGTTTGTGTGTGTGCGTGTACATGTGCACGTTTTTGCGCTCGTTTAAGTGCGCTGGGTAAACGGGTGGATCGGTGTGAGGGTGGCCACGAGTGGTACTGACAGTTGAGGGAGAACTGGGGGCAAAACTGGGAGAAGTGAAAAGAGAACGGGACGATGAGGAGCATCGGAGGAAAGGAAAAGGAGGAACGGGGGATACGAAAGAGGGCTGCGCCCCCCCAGGGAGCAAAAATGATTTCGGCGCACACTGGCTGCCTCTGACAGGCTCGAGCATTCTTCACGTCCGCGCGCTGATTTTTGGAATTTTCCCTTTACACCATTACATGTAATTGCCGTGAAAGCCTTCCAACCCCCCCCCCTCCACCTCATCATAGCCGACCCCCCCAACCATCGCGAAATATCGTCGAATATCGCGATTTGGCCCCCTTTTCATACCCCACGATTCCGAACCCACGCGCGGACCGTTTGCTCCCACGACATCGAACACAAGACGTGCCTTAATTATTTCCATGCATGTAAATGCTTTCATATGAATAGCGTTCTCTCGCCTAGAATTCAACATGTATTCATTATGAGGATTGTTACATCGTCTTCGTGAACGTTGACGAAGGATGCTGACCTAAGACACGAAAGCTTACGAATAGTAATTTAATAGCGGTGTCTCAATGTTCTCGGCGAATTATTAATGCTATGACGACGTGCACATCTTCGATGCACACATATTTAAAATTTTATCGGATGTTCTTAAATACAATTATATATTTTTTGTCATGGAGAATATATATATATATATATATATATATATATATATATATATATATATATATATATATATATATATATATATATATATATATATATATATAAATTATAATATAATATTTAAAGCTCTATCATTTAAAATCGAGACATCTCTTGAAACAATACATAACTAATATTCTTAGTAAAAATCTATTACTTTAAAAATATTTATATAGAAGACGACTTATTTCTAATTTAATGTATATTTTTTTATTAAACTTAATTATTTATAATAATTTTCTTTTTAATTAAAATTAAAAAAAACATTATTAAAGATTATTTTTAATACATTTATCAAAGAATACTTTAAATAAAAATATATATAATAAAATCAATATTTTTGTTCTCTAAATTATTCAATAATATTTTTAATACAGCTAATATTATATCAAAATATTTTTTTTAATAATATTTAAATATTACGTATAATTTTTAACATTTATAATATACATTAGTATATAATTCGAATTAACGAGATTTTTCATTTGTATACAAATGGTCAAATTGTATGCGCTTTAGACAAACGTCAATCTTTAAAGAAATGTCATTTTGACTGTCGCATTATACCTACCTTGTTCTAATCTGTTGTTATTAGATATTTTAAGATAGTGTAAAAAAAATAATAAGTAAAAATGGCAAATGGGACTCCGGAGAGTGAATTTTCTATAGAATGTTTTCAAAATTATACAGCACCCGAAGTTTTTATACAGGGTCTTGCTGGAATGGTAAATCAAACAGACGTGGAAACTATGATCAGAGCTCAAAAACAAATGTGAATATTTTTAAATAATTTAATACGATAATCTTCAATCGTTTTAGTATAACAATAACGTAATTAATAAAGTTAAAAGGAACAATAATTTATTTAAAATTCTTCTTCGTTAATTATTATTTTTACAACACTTAAATTCGATATCAATATGACGAAATATATTTTCAGGCTACAAAGATTTGAAAAGACCAACGAAATGTTAACAAACTGTAATGCCCTCAGTGCAAGCCGTTTGAAGCTAGCTGGTGCCGAATTCAAAAAACACACTCAACTTCTCATCGATATGAAAAAAGATTTAGACTACATATTCAAAAAAATAAGAGCAATTAAACAAAAATTAAGGTATTATTTAAAAAATGCTTTACTAATAAATCTTTTACAAGTATTTTATTCATCTTTTTTCAACAGTACACAATATCCTGAAGCATACGAAATAGCGCAAAAAGCATCGCTTGCTAATGCTTGTCAAGAAGATGATGAAGAATTTGAATATGACGCTTCTAGAAAATCTTCTAATTTATCTAAAGACATATCCAAATCAACAGAAACTTTGAGACCTAGCATATCACAGGTGTTTTCAAGAAGTCCTAACGATCCAGAAAATGCAGTAAACGCTGAAACATTAGAAACTCCTAAGGTGGACGAAGCAGATAATACAAAGAATATTTTTCCTGAACCTTCAGAACATGCAGATTCTAAAGAAAAAGTTTCAGCCGAAATTAAACCTATTGAAAAAAATAAACATACCAAAGTAGCTAATAGTGATAAAGAAAAACGAGATTCTAGCACTAGTAGTTCTTCTGATAATTCAAATACATGTGAATCCTCTGGGGATTGCACTTCAGATACAGGTTAATGTACTTCTATTTTAGATTTTTTTGTAGTAAAATCATATCAGTCATTGAATTGTAATCAAAATTAATAGAATGCATAATTGTAATTTAATGTGAAATCGTTTATTTATATTAATTAATAAGTAATATTGATAACATCTCGTGTAACGAAAATTCTTTCTCTCATCGTTTTGGATATTATTTTTAAATAATACCTAAATACATATTTAGGTTAATAAATTATTTAATATTTTTTCAACTTCATCGCAGTGCAGCCATGTTATTAAATAAATTAAATATATTCTAGCTCGTGTGCTTATTCATCCATATTAAACATTACATTGAATGTTTATTGTACTTCAACTGGTTATTAATTAATATATACTTAAATCACGCAAAAATCAATAATTTCTTCTTGCATAAAATGATTTTTTTTCAAATCACTAAATATATATACTATTTATAATTGAGTGCCACATTAAAAATTACATTAATATTTTTTTGTAAAAGTCGTAATTATAATTAACATATTTTTTCCATAGGAAAAAAATTGTTTGAACCTATATAGTGCATTATATAACTATTACAATTACAATATTAATTTACTTAGTATTACATTATTATATATTCTCCTGTAAAATATGCAGCATTATCCACATTTCATTATACAAGTTCAAAATTATATTTTAAAAACTACTATATACGTTTAATGTCCCATATTAAATTCCAAAAAAAGAAAACGCGTTAACTTATTGCTAATTTTTAATCTTAATATTTTGGTAATATCAAATTTAAAGTTTATATTACATATTTTTGGTTGATTAAATAAATTCAAAGTGTATAAATATGTGATTTCAGTATTCTTCCTATATATAAGGTGTTTAACATTAATTACTATAATTATAAATATTACTGGTAAAGGCGATTTAATTAGTTATTTTACGAAAAATAGAACCTTTATTTTTTATCGAGTGTGGATAGTGCTTAATTATTGTATATTCTAAAATTGTAAATGAAAAATAAAAATAGCTTTGTTGAACATAGATATAACTTGACAATTTGTTAATATAAACTACCAAAGACTTATAAAACGTAGACTTTATTTATATTTAATCTTAGAATAAAAATAAACTTTAAAACAACAAAGTAATAATAATTATAAATTAGATCTTAAGAGAAGTCTAAATTTTGAACGTTGAATTTTATCAGTCACATTGGAATTAAACTTATGAAAACATTTTAACAATTTTTAGTCTGCAAAATATTAAGAGGCATGTTTTGCAGTGTATTCTTTAGCTGTAGCGAGGAAAGCATCTTTTTCATGTTTGAACTGATATGCAATGTCTGTCATAAGAGGATCATCCGGATTTGGATTTGCTAGAAGAGACTGAATTGCTAGTAATACCATTTCCACATTTACTGTTGGACGCCAATTGCCTTTGGGAGGCATCTTCAACAAATCTAAACATATTCGACCATCTGTATAAAAATTGTTCAAGTTAATGACCATTATCATACTCATAAATAAAAAAAAATGATAAAAATTAATCAAGGTCAATAGATTTACTTGTATTTATAAATACTTTCACTGGAATAATAATTAATTGATCAGAAAAAAAAGATAATAACCTTCATCTATATTTGGGTGGTAAACTGAAGTTACAAATTTAACATGTGGAGGTTCAAAAGGATATCTCTCAGGAAACTCAACGTGTAATTTAAAAATTCCGCCTTCGTATGGAGAATCTCTCGGTCCCATAACTGTAGCTTCGTATAAATCTATTTTATCCTGATCTACTGCAGTACAAAATATTCCCCAAGCTGGATGATTCCTCATCCTTTGCAATTCTCGTGTAATTCTTGCAGAACGCATTATCAAATAAAAAATTATAATACAAGCACACAACAATTACAAATAAAAATACACGTTACTTGTCAAACGAATAAAAGCGCGAATTCGTCACAAACAATAGAATCATTTTTTACTACCATAATCAAATAAAATGTATAAACTAAAATTCAAATGTGTATTATTTATTCTTATTTTTTCATCATTTTCTATATTATACCTTCTTTGATTATCATTTTAAATTCAAAATGAATTATAAGGAAACAATAATAATTAGAAATAATAATCATTTTCTATTTTTCCCCTTTATATAGGAATTAAAAAAAATGTTTCTGTTATTTTTAATATTAGGAAACATATTTGAAGAAAGATTAATCAAATATTATATTTTATATAATATGAATTAGTTTTTTAAACGTTAGCTTTGAATTGAAACAAATTAAATTTTTAAATCAAAATATCATTAAATAATAATATTTTATTAAGTAAAAACAGTATGATTAATTCCAAACTTAAAAATAATAATCATTATATTAAAAGATATTTACCTTGTATTTTATATCATATATATTAAACATGTTAATATTTGTTACTTAATTTTTTTTTGCAGTTAAAAAAATTACTAAAAATGAATTTGAATTAAATATAAAATAATAACTAAAGTTGAATTTATTTAACATTTTTATTTGCGTTTTCATCATCTAAATAATAAAAAAATATTTTAAGCCGATATTAACAAAAAAAAAAACAGTAATGATAATATAAAATAATATTTTCTAAATTGCACAATAGAATCAAATATACAATTGTTAAGGCCAAAAATAATTTTTAAAAATAAATACCGGCATGTAAAGCGTGTGCGTGCGTTACTCGTTTTTTACCTTTCAGTCTGCCGCTAGACGGCCTTTTAGAGGGTTGGGTTTATGCGTTTGTTCTAAATAGAATACTCTGCTAACCTAAACGTTAAATCACAATAATTTTAATTAAAAACAACAATTTTAAATAACGAAATCCGTTAAAATACACCACAAAAATTTGCATAATTCAAAATTCAATTAAAAATAATAATTAAAAGAAAAGAAACGAAACTAGCAAAATTTAACGTGGACTGCTTCACCTGTCTACGATTCTGCTTCCATTAATCAGAACCAAAGCAGACTGTGAGTAATATTAAATTTATTACATCATTAAATAATTATTAATTTAATAAATATATAAAATAAATTTTAATTATTTTATATTATTGAGCTTAAAAATATATATAAAACCAGTATATATTTTATTATGAATGTGTATGAAATTTTATTTTATATAATACATAATAATCTGTGAAAATAATTTAATCAAATAATGGCTATTTGAACCTTTGATGTTATAAGAGTTAACCTTAAATACAACCCCTTGTTTTATCTGTCAATGCCTTCACGTGTACAAATACACCCTAAAAGTTATATAAAATATTAAAAAAAAATATATAATAAGATATTGTGTTGCAATAATAAGCTATTTTCAGAATATAACTTATGAAACTTTGACATTTCAAATGGTTTATTCTAAACTTGGATCAACACATGTATATAATAGTTTAATTGCATCATTTATAGTTACGCACAAACACACACACACACACAAATATTGCAATATTTAATCATTTAATTTAAAATTAAAAAAATAATAATTTACTAATGTGTTTTTTTTTTAATAAAAACGTTACGTATAAACAAACCGACACATTGACGATGATATATGAATAATTTTAATATATGAATTTTAGAATGTAATTATAGTCTTGCAATTTTTTTACAAGCTCATTAATAATTGCACAATCGATTTTGTAATATATGTATACGTATTTCAGTGGTAACGCACTTATTAGTTGTAGCAGGTCACGATCTCATTCTCTGTATTAACATTTATATATCATATTTATTAGAAACAATTTAAAATATTATTATTCATTAAATTTTTATACAAAAATTTTATTATTTTAAATCTTAACATTTATATATATATATATATATATATATATATATATATATATATATATACATATATATATATATATATATATATATACATATATATATATATATATATATATATACCATATATAAGCTAATATTAACTTTCTATATAAAATAAAAAAAATATTGCAGTAAATCTCAATTTAATTTTTTTTTATAATTATTTATATTATAATTGTTAATAATAATAAAAAAAGTGAAACTAAAACTTATATATTAGATTTAGACCTTGGACTCTTATGAATATCTCAAGTATGTTTTTTTTCCTTCATTATGCCAATTCAATAACGATATTTTTTTTATTAGCGAATATATTTATATCATCAATTGCATATTTATAATTTTTTTATCGCACTCGTATAAAAAAAAAATTGTTCGAATATGATGAGTTCAAATTAATTATCGCACGTATTATTATATCGATATGTTAACGTTTTTGTAAGGTCAAAAAATTTTATTTATAAACTCTAAATGACATTATGCAATGTGAAATATTTTCAATTTTTCTCTTCTATTTTCTATAATATGATGTGTGTCACATACAAAATGTAGTAAATAATGAAAATGTCAAATTTAAACGTTTCTCATTTTATTTTATGACATATTTGTTTATTTAACGATAAATGAAATATGTAAGTTTTTTTTTAATAATATTATCCAGGTAAACTCTTATATATTTTTAACATGCGTATTCATAGTATATATCAGTGTTTCTTCATATATTTTTTTATTCGATCAAAATACTCGAATTTTCTATTGAATCTATAAACTTTATATGAAAAAAAAATGTACAAATTTAATATGTACGAAACTTCTATATGTACCCTTTGTGTTTTCAGTACCGCGTATATAAATACAGTTGAATAATAATCGATACGGTCCATACATAATTGATTTTGACTTGACGTCATGACAGTGTTAATAGTTCTTTTATGTACAGCGGGACACCGTTTATTATGATAATGATTTGTTTATGAATTCTGGAATATTTTAATAATTTCGACGTAATTCGTTTTACTATCCAATAAATATAAATGTCCAAAATATCACATACGTATTATTATTTTTTTTTTTTATAGTACACAATTCATAAAAGAATGTTTATTTTGGATAATTATTGTGAAGAAATATTTATAATATATGCCAAAATTTTATTTAAATCAATAATTTCTTATCGTCAAAATGATAACGTTCTATATAGATAAATTTTGACTATTTTTTTCCGCTATTTATTATAACCATTATGATATCTTCAGCTGATTAAAATAACCTTTGATTTATATTTTTCGCAACGGCAATTTTAATAGCATTCGATACCATTTTTTTTATTATTGTAAATAAAATATGTACAAACAAACCATATTGAAAAACAACGGTGATTATGGATAATTTACGGTCGACTATTTAAAACGATCTATCAAGATAGATTAATCGCTTTTTCTAGGCGATATTCAATCGATGAAAGCGAAGGTTTTGATCAATTCATCACATCGGACGTGATGAAGAGTCTGAGCCTGTTTGAAACTTTATACGTGAATTTCTGTGATTAAAATATATTTTTTTTTAATTTTATACCGATTTCTAAAATAATTTTAATAATAAATATACTTTCAAAAAACTATTAAATTTTAATTTCATTTTTTTTATGATTCCGAATTAATTTTATTTAAAATTAATATAGAATATCTCATTCTATTCTTTATATCCGCGAAAATCTTTTACTTTTTGCATAAATGATAAACGATCTTTAGATTGAAACCATTATATATTCTTGCAGAATTATTCAAACCTTGAATTTTGCCCTTTTATATCGTGAAACGTTTAATATTAGACCTGTTATAAAAAATAAAATTAACACCGAAAAAAAATTAATTTCACTTTAATATTTCATTAAATATACTTTATACAGATAAAAATAATACTTATTAATCATGTTTTTTTTTTGCCATACCGTTACAGCCTGATAGTGAAATTGAGCAAAGTAGTAATATGTTCTAAAAAAAAAACATACATTTTTGCTGTGTCACGGTGAAAACAAGATTTATTCTTCTATTTTTTTTTCCTTCCACAATATTCTATGTAAATTTACAAAATATTATTATATGGAATTTTTTATGAGAAAAGTGAGACTCGTTTGAAAAATTCGTGTACATCAAAGCTCGAGTGTGTTGATTTTTTTATATATATATATTTTATTAATCGAAAACGTTACACCGAAACGTACAGACATATTCATTATTATATTATATAAAATCATATTTTTTTAAATTATTTATTCTCATAATTCATTTTATAAATATATTTATGTATTTAATATATTTTTTTCGTATAAAAAATAAAAAATAATCACATTTTAATTTTTTAATACAAAAATAAATAAATAAAAACAAGGACGTTGCTAATTACATGATTGAGTAACGCTGTAGTGAATAATGTATTTTCGTAAAAAATCGAGACCGTGGACTAAATTTTTTTATATATATATAGAATTTAATGAAAAATTATTAGAGCATTTCTATTACGACGAATTTATTGAATATTACATATTTGTCATTGCGATATTTTCATGAAAATTCATTCGTATTACTTAAAATAAATAAACATACATTTTTGATCGTATATTTTTTTGTTTCTATATATATATATATATATATATATATATATATATATATATATATATATATATATATATATATATATTATTCATTATGAGCCTATTTTTTTCAGTATAATCTTAAACGATTGGGGTCATCGAAAGTTAATTATATCCAAAAATTTAATTGCTAATTGTAAACGATGACTTGCAAATTTTTTTTTCGTTTTGAATAATCGTATATTCAATAACTGATGAAATAATATACGTTTTTTTTACAATATGAATTTTGCAATTCATTTTAGTATTGTACATTTTTTCCGTTCAAAGTTCGTTCAACGTGAAAAATTATAATTTATTCAAAAAAATCGTTTATATTTTACTACTAGCTTAACGTTAATTTTTTTTATTGTTATTTTGAAACTTAAATCTTATTTTATTTATATCTCATTTGTGAAAAATATTTTTTTAATTAAAATTTGACAACTCAATTATATATATATATATATATAAAGCATCATCATAATATCAACAAGATAGATATGGATTTACAAAGATTACAGTACATATAATTAATCTATGTGTTCATATTGTTTTTTTTTTTGAACACTGAACAGTTTCAATCCTATAATCTCCAATTTTGAATATATTTTTTGCGTATAATCCTTGCTTTGATCCCTTTTGGACCATCGTTGTCTCTTTGTATGATCACGTTTTTATAATAAATAAATAGTTAAAATTATCCTCACAATATACTTGATGGTTTAATCGATATAATGTTCGCGGTCAATACATTATTACCACAATAATAATAATAATAATAATAAAATAAAACACGGTCACAATGAGTCAGTATGACTTGCACATTTTTGTAATAGAAATCGTCAACCCGGAAACCGCAATAGGGGGGGTCAAAATAACCCGCACAAAAATTTATCGATATACCAAAAATCTTAAATTGCACATTGTCATTTACACAATCAACACATTTATTACTAGTCTTATTTACTTAATATTTATCATTATTGTGTAAATAACAATATTACATTTTTATATATGATTAACATGTCACATATAAAAAATTGAAAATGTAAATATTTCAATATCAAATATGACTCTATCATATATATATATATATATATATATATATATATATATATATATATATATATATATATATATATATATATATATATATATATATATATATATATATATATATATATTATACTGATTTTATAATATATTAAATACACATCTCTAATATATAATCCGATTTACGGGTTTCTGAAAAACAAGTTTTCTATTATATATCTATTGCCGAAAATGGAAAGGTGACCCGAAGATGGTTTTTTTTTCTATTTACACATTATTATAATGTAAGAGCGTTGTTTGAACACATGCTATTGAATAAACACATTTTTTTTTCACGCCAAAAACCGGATAATTACAGACGGAAATATTTATTTTCAGAAACAGCTTGTAAATGTCAGAACAAATATTGTTCTAATTGTTTCACGCCTTCATTAGTTTCGTTTTTTTTTAATATGTATAATAAATTTTTATTATCAATGTCGTGCTATTTCATATAAATGTAAATATCGAAAATAACCATAAAATAAACATATTAATCCAAATATGATTTATTTATATTAATAAAATACATATGATTATTTGAAAATAATTGTCGAGATTTCCATGAAAATGTATCGCTGTAAAAATATATAAAATCTACTTGTTTGTTATAGAATTATTAAAAATTATCCTGAAGCATAATTTAATATATTACATAATACGTGATTAAAAAAATAATAATTATCGCTTATCATAAATTATAATCACAATACTCGGAATTTTTTTACATATCACCTGTTAAAATATTTTTTTTTTCAATTTTATTGCTTTCCATGTATTACAATATATTTATAAATGAATTATCATTGTTATGATTAATTATATTCGATTTATTTGTGTTTATATAATTATGAATAATAGTTATATATTATAATATATTATGTATATTGTATCTATATTTAGTTTCAGAATCTTTCTACCATTTCCTTTAAATCGAATCTCTATTTCCTGTTTATGTATTGCAAATCGATTTCAGTATTTCCGTATTCACAACATATAATTGTTGTGATATTTTTATATTTTTATACAAATTAAAAGCAATATTTAATATGATAAAATAATTTAAAAACATTATTATATTTTTTACTAAATATAACTAACAATTATTCATTCAGTTGTACAAAACCATATTTACTTTATCGATAAAATATAATTTTATCATATTTCATTATAAAAAAATAAATAAATAATTTCGATTTAATCGATTAATTTTTGATAAATATTATTTATTTAATATGTATTCGAAAAAAAAAACAATAATTTGCAATAATCGTATTAATTTTCAGACTTCTAATGACAAATAATGATATCAATCATTTTGTTTCTTTAAAAAACTAATATGCTTATAATAGAGAATTTCAATGATCGAATATTTATTTGAACTTGACCGTAATTTTCGTAGGAAAATTAACATTAAAAAAAAATACGTCCATTATTAATTACATTTTCCTATTTTCAAACACATCAAAATGTAATAAACTCGCGCAACATAAATTACTTTTGACTCTGCCATAATTTGCTTCGTAAATTTCTTAGAAATAATAAACGTGTTTTTCTTATTTTATTTACCGAGTGCGGTAAATGAAGGGTTGTTATTGTCGTTCAACATCAATATGTGTTACTTTCAGATTACGCATGAAAGCATTTCATGGAAAATTGATGAACTGAAAAATTCTTTTATATATATATATATATATATATATATTAGTTACATAAGTGAAATCATCACCATTTGTGGATAAAATTATTTTGAATTATTTTTCTAATGATTGTTATAAAAAAAGTGTATTTTTATGATGTAATTAACTTTGTACGTGTTCTACAATTTGTAAAGTCGTTTCAATTTTAAGCAAAATTTCTTTCAAACTGAAAATATTACTGTATTTTATATTAAAAAAAAATTGAGCCAGAATATAAAAATCTTCTGATAATGAATATTATAATATTTATAATATCAGTTATGCAAGTGTTAATTAATCTAGAATGTAATTTAGATAAATGAATTTAACGAAAGAGGAATTAACGAAAATGATAATTGTAAAAATTAAATTCATTTTTTTCTAATCTAATCTAAAGATGCTTAAAGTATTATTTCGTTGTCGTATTTTTTTATGAAATCGAATAATAATAATTTTTAATACAATCAGACTGTGAAAATGTTTAATATCTCTGAAATAAAATTAAACCTCATCACGCGCCATATTATTGTAGTTATATAATACACATTTCTTATTGCGTGTTAATTAAATATTATATAATAATATTTTTTCCGATCACATAAATATAAATTAAATGTTTTTTTTTAAATTTAATTTATAAAAATATTTTAATATATCAAAATAAAATAATTTTAACGTTTTTCAATGTTGTCGGCGACTGTTTGACTGTCGGTATCGATCTTTACCCTCGAATTTTCCCATTCTACATTCGTCTGCTCAGCATCCCTTGAACTTGACCCTCATCCACGGCATTTGTGCGTTTACTACGTCATCATTCGTATTTTATATCCTATTTTTTTTTTGTTTATTCTTTACATCGTTTGTTTTTCTATAGAAAAATACTGATC
This sequence comes from Leptonema lineaticorne, assembly GCA_024500535.1. Taxonomy (NCBI): domain Eukaryota; kingdom Metazoa; phylum Arthropoda; class Insecta; order Trichoptera; family Hydropsychidae; genus Leptonema; species Leptonema lineaticorne. Next base: position 6,332,809 of record JANIJI010000004.1, on the reverse strand, counting down.
TTTTTCATTACATAAATAGATCTACGATTTCAGCATTTTCAGCATTCTTTCAACAGTTTCGAAATCTACTTATATATTTTCGTATTAAAATTATTTATTTTTTAATTTAAAAAAAAATACTTAAAGTTAATAAATCCTTGAAATTAATTTTAATTATTCCTTAATGGTTATTTTATATATTATAATTGATATAACGATAAGAAAAATCATAGCATTATTTTTATATAACCATTAAATAATCAATATAATTATATCGATTAAATCACGCAAATCTCACGAGACGAAAAATCCATAAAATATTATAAATACAATTACTTAAATTATTTATTTATATTATTATAAGAAAACGTTTTATTTATTACATACCTTTAACATTTATCCTATTATATTTTTGATTATGATTTATAACAATCACCATCAAAATGATAACTGAATATTTAGACACGTTTTTAAAATTACCATTCATTACATTAATTCGCCGTAAAAAAAACTCATATTTTCAATACTCAATCGTTTTCTTAATAATTTACCATATTTTTTTTTGTCAATTTTGAAACCTGTTATAAATCATAAAAAAATTCCTATAATTACATGCCATATAATCTTTTTTTTTCATGAAATATATTTTCTTTTTCAACGTAAATGGTAATGTATTTTTACTGAATTCGTTTCACATGACCTAACTAGTTATTCAGTCGATTTTATAAGGCTTCTGATTATAAGGTTTTAGCAAATTTGGCACACCGGAATCTAAATATAAAAAAAAAAATCTAGCATTTCGCATAAAAACCGTGTCGCATTTTCTATTGTCCTAAAAACCGTTTCCGTTCTAAAAAAAAAATAAAATAAATATAAATATAACAATATTATTAATCTTTTAAAACTCTTTGGCTTTAGGCCACACGTAGTCCCTTGGCCTTCGTGTCCCTTTTAGCGTCTATTGACCTTTCCCTTCATTTGATTCCAGTTCTTTTTTATATATTATACATTTCTACATCGAATATGTATATATATATATATATATATATATATATATATATATATATATATATATATTACTTTTCTTTATTAATTTATATCAATCAATTTTTTTTATTAGTAATTTACTCCGATAATCTTTTAACTATTACGTTATAAAAAATAACTCGTTTATTTAATTTACTTCATATATAATGTTTATTAATAATAATTTTGATATATAGCAACGTATAAGAAAATGTAATCAGTTATTTATTACTTATTTTGTGCAAATAGACATTCGCAAATTGATATATCATATTTTTATTGGATCTGCTATGCAAACAATCGATTTGCATTTTTTTTTTGTTCAATTGTATCAAAGTAATCAAAATTTAATACCAAATTTATTGCAACATGTTTTTTTTTGTAAATAAATATTTATTAGTAATAAAAAAAAATCTTCCTATTCCGATAGTGAATTAAATAACTACTTTATGAATTATACGGTCGATAAAATATATTTTTTAATTCAACAACCTTCAACTTGTTTAAAGATATTTTAAATCCCTATGTGAATTCGTCTCTTTATTGAAAATATCTCGGTAATTCTAGAATGCCAAGTAGATGTTTTTATTCCTATTATCCGATGGAAAATTTCCAAGAGCCCTTGAAACGAACCTTGAGATATCATCGATCATATAATGCAAACAATGAACTTGATATGCACTAGATTTCAATTACGATTATGGAAATTCGTAAATATCAAATGCATAAATACGTTCACTTAGTTTATTATATTGAGATTAGAATAAAGAATATATTTTTTAGCAAATTGGATTTCAACATATCGTGACTCTGGTTCGATTTTTTTTTATTATATCTAAAAAGGAAACACGTTTTAGATTAAAAAGTTATAAAATAACACGTTTATTATTTTTTTTAATATATACATATTGGGATTTCTATATATTTATCATGATCACGGTTTTTTTTTTTAATTCTCAAACTTTGAACAGATATTTTTAATTATTTTAATATAGATTTATAAACAAATATTTATTTATATGATTCTTGAGTGGATGATATATTTATTTATAATTGTTTCTCTTTATGAAAGTAAACTTTTCATCTTGTGAAAGAATTCATATCTAATGTAAATTCTAGTCAATTATGAACCGAAATTATGAGATTTACTCGATTCAACAATTAAAAAAAATCAACGCTAACTACGTTGAATCGATAAACCGATAAATTTGAAATAATATCTAAAATTTGGAACAATCAAAATTGTTTGTTAATAAATCAGGATCATATTTTTATCTAACGAAAACGTAATGTAAATTACTCAATACGCGCCTAAGAAAACCGTATCAATTTGATACGAAATTTTGATTCCAATATAAATTGTAAAGAAATTTCGCGTATTAAAGACGTGATTTTGAAAATAATACAAAACGTGCTTTCATTTTAAAATTAATCTATATATTAAATAAATCGTTCGCGTGACATTAAAATTTTCGTACGTACCACCTCTGGCACGCGTACCATTAGTTCACCGCCGGCGATATATTACATCCAATCGGCTATAATTATATTTTTATTTACGCGAAATAATTTCAACATATTGAAAATAATCGAGCAAATTATTGGCTACCTGAAGTGATCCAAAAAAAAAAAATACATTAACAACATTACATATTCCAATATTTTTCTAATTTTTTTTTTCTTATATTATTATCTATCATCTATTTTTATAATAAAGGTCACTAAAAAAGAATCGCAACTAATATTTTTTTCGTGTGAACGACACAGTGTCTGGGTAATGCAACGGTTAAAAATAACCCTTCGACGACGTGTCCTACTCACATTGCACATGTGCCTATATATAGGTCGTTTTGACCATTAGACTATCGAGTCGAAAATCGCATGCGACATGATCAAGACATGACCATTATTTGTTTTACGAACGATTAAACAGACATGACGGAAATGAATTTTATACGATTCTCGCATCGTGTAATAAGATTTATTTTGAAGCGATCTTCCGGGATTTGCTTCCAAATATATTTAGATTTTTAAATTTGAAAAAAATATCTATATAATCGGTAATTAAAGGTCAAGTGTCATCGAAGCTTTCTTTTAACGTAATAATTATTTTTCATTACGTTCATAATAAAAATCGTGGAAGCGAAATAGGAAACGTCGAACGATTATTGCTATTATTATTTTGCATATTTTTCGAAGGTTTTCCGACACGATTCAGACGTGATAATGAAGGTCGTAAAAACTGGTTACAATCTTGTTTTATCTCATATATATATATATATATATATATTTTTAATTGTTAAATCGTGGGTTAAAGAACTGTAAATTGTCGCGCGTCATTTGAGAATTCGCATTACGTCGAATTTATTAATCCATGAAAATGAAAGTGAATTAATAATGCATTTCGAGAATAAATTCTATCGTGGCTTTTTTTTACCGCAATTTTTATTTATTCCAATCGCTTTTATGACGATTATTTTATATAAAATTAGATTATATATTTTTTTTTGTAGTGGTCACTATCTATTAATATCCGCAAATTATCACACTAGTTTACCATATATAATGGTTATATTTTAACCGATTAATCATAGTAAAAAGTTAATTCTTGTATATATTTTGTATGTTAAATTTTTTATATAAATATAAATATTTATCATTGTTTAAATAATGTATACGATTTTAGAATTATTACATTATCCGAAAATTAGTGACAGTAGGTTTATAATAATAATACTAGATAAATTTAATGTTGACAAAAATAGTACAAGATTTATAAATATTTTTTTTCAGGAATTCATAACATTTTATGGAACTACAAATTTATCATTTTCCATTATATTATTTTTTATACGAATGACAAATTAAATATACTTTTATCATCCATATATATGACTGTTTATGCTCGTCATTTATTGTTATAATAAAACAATATTTATATAGCATACAATTATGACTATCCTTTATTTTTTTACTATTCTTATGATTCACGTATCTTCATAATATTTTTATCTTTAAAAAATTTAAATTATTTTATTTATCGTAAAATATTTATAATTTCACATATATATTTAATATAAAATTCTGGTCAATAGTTGATTCTCAACAGATCAAATAATTGAAATATGACATAAACGTATATAAAATATGATCTAAATGGAAAAAAAATATACCTGAAGAAGACATTTATGATGCTCGAATTATCGCGACGTTCAGAAACTGGGGTCAATAAACTCCGCAAAAATTTTCCAATAAGGTCATAGTTCTTCTAAAAAACATACAGTTTCGTTTAAAAATTCGCACCATAAAGAAAAAAAAACAGATAAAAATCGCTGAATTGTAAAATATTCTCACGATTCATTGGATTCATCAAAGAAAAATCGATTTTTTAACTCGGTATCAAATCTAAAAAATATATATATATTTATATATAAATTCTCACCAATCCACTTTTTACGATAATGTCATCGATAAAAAAAACACATCAAAAGTATAATAATAGAATTATTGACTGTAGTGTCACATCGTTTTTTCATACATGTTGCACATGAATTAAAAAAAATCGATTAATTCAGTTTCTATTGACGTCACATTTTCCGATGACCAATAGAATATTTGTACAATTTTTTTTTTATTATGAAATTCATTAATATTGCGACATTCAATAAAATCGATAACAATAATCGAACGATTACAAAGCGGCATAATTGACCTTGCAATTTTCGCCCCCCCCTCGTCTCTCCCATTTTTCCGTGTAGATAGAAAAAATGAATTTTTCCCAAGTCGATCCATTATTTTTCATTAATACCTTAATGCATATGACTGCTTTATCTTTTCCATTATATATTATTATATATGTCTGACATTAATTGTGTGTGTGAAAGTCAAAAGTAACAAAGTATGCGGTGTCCACTTGATTATTACTTTTTTTTATAATTCACATACAAAATTTTAATTAGAATACAAATTATTAAATATCTATTAATTTTGCAACTACCATATAAGAGCACTAATTGTCTTTATATATATATATATATATATATATATATATATATATATATATATATATATATATATTAAATATTTCTGATTATCATATTTTCTTCTAATTTTTAACTATTATAACAAACAATAATTAATATATTAAGCGTTAATCTCGTTGAAAATATGTGATCATATATTATATAAAACTAAGTTTACTTGATATTCTTATATTGTTATTTTCAATTGCTTCGTGTAACAAGATATCTTCATTGTGTCCATAAATTCCAATCATTTTTAAACATTGCAATATACGTACATTATTTTTCTTTCATTATATCATTCTATATGCTTTATTTTAAATAATTTTAAACTCAATAAATATATTAAAAGAAAATTATAAACGATATTGGGAATACAAAGGGACGTTCATTATATATAATATATTAATTAATAAACCAACATTAACCTTTCACATAAGATCAGTACATTTTTATCAATTTCCATAATCAATTATCATACTTTATATATAATACTACTGTAGGTCAAGTGCACGTTAATTATTATCAAATCTCACTTTACTATATATACATATAACTAAAATGATTACGAATTAAATTTTATCTCAGAAATTCACTTTCATTAAAACAAATTACTTTCATAACTATTTGATACATCATAAATATATATATATATATATATATATATATATATATTATATGTATGTAATAATAATTGGATGACGCTCGTGTAATAATAATCATCTTTCGTCGATCCCCATATCAAGGTTAACGCTCTAATCGTTCGCCAATATGTAAAATGGCGATGCGAATGTGAAAGAAATTTATCACGTTCCAAGTTCACCAGACTCATTGGTAACACTTGGTAACCGCAATCGGAATATAAATTTGAATAGCACGTGTTTATATATATATATATATATATATATATATGTGTGTGTGTGTGTGTGTGTGTGTGTGTGTGTGTTATGATAGTTTTTGCCTAGCAACCAATGATCGTTTATCTACTTCCAATTTTTAAATCGAATCTTTTTTTTTTAATGACTGCGCGATAAGAATCTATTAGAGAGAACGAACCTAATTTCATTTAATCTTAATTTATATGGAGATGTCTAATTTTTAATTGGTTATTAATAATAATCTGTGGATCAACCATAATTATTACATAAGAAAAAAGATGTAGTAACCAATTTAATCATTTCGTCATAAATATATTGTTAATTATAAATGCATATTTGAAACATTTAATAAAAATATATAAATATACAACGAGATTATTTTAATGACTTTAGAAAACATAACAAGAATCTAAAAGTTCAATATTCTCTAATAATTTTAATACATTTAAAAATTGTTAATACAATTTAATATATATTATTAAAATTCATCAAAAAATACTTATAATGAAACATTGATTATCTATTATAATAATTAATACATAAATATAATTTCACGTGCAATAAAAAATAATTCACAAAAATAAAATATAATATACAACGATTATAACAATATATTTTTTGTTTGTTAACACATGCTTATAATTAATGTTGATAATTTTCAAAATTAACGATAATTAGTTATCAATAATATTCTGCTGGTTTTATCTATTTTAAATAAAAATATGGTTATTTCCATTTTTATGAATCATGTATTAAAATAATATATACGGTGATATCAAAATAATTAATGATTATAAATTTTAAAATAATTTATATACAATTTCTCGTCTTTATTTATATATTTATTTTTAATATAAATTATTTTAATGATTTTTTTTTTCATTTCTAAAAATCTATTTAAATTTTATATGCATTTTTTTTAAATTATAGTAAATATATATTCGTAACACATTTTATACTAGGAATACATAGTTACGGTTATTAATTAAATATTTATACTCGCCGTTTGTACAAACAATGTTTCTCCAATGTCTTATCTTCGCAAAGATTTTTTTTTATTTCACTAATTTTCATACTTGAATTTTTTTTTTTGACATTCTTTATATATTAAAAAAAATAACAAATCTAATAATTATCTTATTAAAAAAAGAAGACGTAACAAATTAAAATACAATTTTAACATTCGCAATATGCATTTTGCACGTTCGTCATTGCGGATGTCACGATTTTATAATTACGACCGAGCAAATTGATCGACTTTAATTTATATGATTAAAATGCGTCTCTGAATACAAACAATCATAAATTATAATTAATGCGCCCATGCCTTATATATATATATATATATATATATATATATATATATATATATATATATATTGCACAATCTTATTTAATTGCAACAATTATGTTCGTAAGCGCTGGTTATTTTTAATGTCTTCATCTGATATTCGAAACGCTTTTCACGCGCGGAAAATTCGAGAAAATCGACCCCGCTTTCATCGTCCATGTGCGTCACTGTATTCGGCTGAAAATTATTTTTCAGACGAAAAATAAGTTGTATAAGCGAAAATAAAAATATATTTATATACAAATCTTGTTTCAACTGCAAATTTTGATCTTGTGAAATCGTAACATTTGTATATATATATATATATATATATATATATATATATATATATATATATATATATATTTATATAATTTTTTTTTGCAATTCGTCTGGCGACACGTCTTAATTTAACATTTTGAATCATTCAACGAATTGCCAATAACACTACTGCTTTATATTAAGTTTTTGATGAAAAAAAAAAACATCATAGCGAGCAGACCTTGGCCTTTTTTCGAATTTCTTAGCGCCGGTTTTTATTTCTCGATGTTACTATCCGACTTTTAACTCTCATACATAACATTTAACAGCTGAGTATAACAAGTTGTTCTCCGTGCCAATATTGAATAGACATAGTCTATCCAAAAAAAAAAAAAAAAAAAGACACGTGTCGTTGACTCATAATACACATGTAAGTATTTTTTTCCCATTATAGACTTCTATAAAATATATATTATAATTCCTGAAATGTTCCAAACTTTTGATCATTACAAAACTGATTCATCCGTATTTTTCATTAGATTATTACATTATCTTCTTCATCTTTTTATTATTGTTAAAATGAATTATTATATTATAATTATAATTTAAAATACTATGACTATCAATATTCATCATAAAGCGATTATATATTTATTATATAAATTAGTAATGAAAAGCTTAAATGTTCATTATTTTATACATCTATAAAAATAAAGCTTCTCAATCAAGTCCAAATCTTAAATACAATATATAACTTTATTATTCATTAAAACAAATTATATATTCTAATGTTATTATAGTTGAATATCCTTTAGTCATGAGCAATAATATATTATATAATTTGTATGCCTTTCAGATCGAACAATAGTATAATAATTTTCCATCAAATTAAACGCTGAATGTATTTCGATTACGTGACTATTATTAAATAGAATAATTATTTATTTTACTTAACTTTAATAAACGCGGTTCGTATAGTTAAATACAATATTCGACCTTTAATGAACAGTTTATACTAATACAGCTAAGGTCTTCCTCGAGCTTCTGAAGCTTCCAAGGTTTCAAAACAATCCTAAACTAACCGCTTATATTTTAATTTAAGTGTGAATAATAATAATTAACTGTATTTATTTATTTAATTTGAAAATATAGCGCTTTTTTAATACGATCTTTAAATATTTATTATATACTATGTGTTGCTTATATTAAATTTCACTCTGCTTTTTTTTTCATGAAATTCCCTTGAATAAGACCAGTTTAAAACCGGATCTTCAAATTATTTTTAAACCTTTATATTGAACTGACTTATTTTTTTAAATATACTTTTCATACTTTATTTAAAGTTAACCTTTCGTTGTGATATTTTTATGAATTTATATATATATATATATATATATATATATATATATATATATATATATATATATCAATTTATCTATATTTCTAAGATCATATGGTTTCATATATCATATATAATTATTATCATCATCAGACTATTTCTTTACAAATATAAAATATTTATCAAATGTTATATATATATATATATATAGTAGGTGTCAAAGAAAACTGACGCAATTTTTATATCATTCGAGTTTTGTTTACTGTGATTGAGGAAAATTACGGAAACCATCAGAATATTACTGGCGTCGTACAATCATGTTATCATCATCCCATCACAGAGATAATGTCATGTTTTTTTTTTTTTTTGAAGTTTTTATATGAAGGCGCTTAATGACTTGCGTCAGATAACGTCTGTGATAAAGGGTAGCATTAAAAAAAAACATTATAATTAGAGATATAAATGTGTATAGCGATCGTCGAACAAGCCACAGTCTTGAATCAGACTTCGAGCTTGAAAGTAGTGTCTTTTCGTCTTCTGTGTGAAGAAGAAAGAGTTTTTTTTTTCTTTGCTATCGTACATCAGTTGACTCATATTTATAATATTCAAGGTATTTCAAAAAAAAATTATCAACCTTAACTTTTAAGTACTTCCTGAATATTTTTAAAATTATATAGAACAAGTTGTACCATTGTTTGGTGTGATTAAAAAGTTAACCGATCTTTTTTATACATATCTAAAATTATTTTTCATTATAGGATTTTTGATTGTTCCAATTTTTATTGTTATTTGCTGATATATAGATTATTATGACCTAAAAATTAAACATTATTTTTTATATTATATATATATATATATATATATATATATATATATATATATATATATATATATATATATATATATATATTTCAATATGTATTAATATTTATACTCAACTTTTTTTTATATATTTTTTTTTTAATTTATAAATATATAACTTGTTACACATGAATAATTAAAAAATGTAAATTTTTAACCAATCATCAGAAATATATACATGATTAACATTATTCATTCAATATATGCATGATTAACATAAAATAGATTATTAATCAATCATCTATAATATATTTATATTTATATATATGATAAAAAATTAGTTCTTCCTAGTTCAAATTATAATCCTCATCATATGACCTCGGTTCATTGTCAAGTTTCATCGTGATCTATTGCGCCAAGTTCACGTTCATTGGAAGTCATCGGAAGCTATTTCCATACATTTTCATATATACCGTGACGAAATATCTCATACATGTTGTAATGTTTACACGTGCTATGATGAAATATACTTAACATTTTTAATATGTTCTACAACATTGCAAACATGCGTTCATTTTTCTAGTTCACTGTGCCGCGATAAGATAAAAATAATGTCAGACACCACAAACAAATTTCACTGTGTGTCCTTGATCTTCTTACTCTCTATTACATTTTTTTTTTTATAGTGCACATGTTCCATTTAAGTGTGTACTTGCTGATGTAATCGCGGTTGTGTTATTATTTGAGGATGTATGGTCTAAATTAGATTTTGAAAGTAGGCTATTTATGTTTGGATTAAAATCGGTAATGATTTGCCGTTTTTATATTAGTATTAAAAAAAAAAACAATTATATAATTATTGATAATCGCGCTGATAATAAAATAGTATCATTATATAAAATTCTACTTTAAACATTAAAAAATATTCATATAATAAACATTAAATAAAACAGTTTCACTTTTAATTACATTCATCATATTTAATTCTAGTTAAGCATCATTGAAATTTGAAAAATGCCTTATTCTTATTTTATAATACATATGAATCTGAAAATAATAAACGGTATTAATTAATGATTAATTGATAAATGATAACACAATCGGTAAGCAATCACTTAAATTGTGATTAACACACATGATCAATGTAATCTCAGATTATTCTTTGATTATCTTTAAAACGAGTTTAATGACTGAGTTGCCATTTTTAGCAGATATTTTGTATAAATGCGTAATTCGTTTGCGATAATTAAAAAAAAGTATACATCATTAATTTTAAATCCATATAAAAAGGCAACCGCTAAAATAACATTCTAGATTAAATTATTGGTTCACTATAATATAGTAAAAATTATTATTGATTACTCAAAATACAATGGCAAAAACGCATCAGTTCTATTTTAATGATAACTTTTAATAAAACATGTTTTTCTTCTAATTTCCATAATCATCTCATCACATTTTATGTTCTTCGACTTCTAACAAATTCTATATATATATATAACATGATTATATTTAAGGTTATTCTTTGGTTATCGTTATTTTTGATACTGTTTCTATAAATAGATCAAGAATGCTATAGATGATTTGATTTTCAAAATATCATGTCAATAATGAAAAGGCTATGATTTTCAATGTGTATTTACACACGATTTTAATTAGTTTCTCGTCGTGATTATTATCTACGTATATAAAACGTTATATAAAATTGTATATTATTATATAAAATTACATATGTTCATATCTTATAAAGATCGAAAAAAAATAATCATTTTAATATATCAGTTTATAGATCTTCAAAATTTTAATGTTCATCTTCATTTTTTTATTATTAAAATCATATAGAGACACGTTTTATATTTTTTTAAATAATAAATATAACATTGAACATAAAATTAAATAATTTTATTCATTAAAAAGCTTTAAAATCATTCTTTCTCTTATATTTTTCTAAAAAAATATATTTAATATCAAAAATATAATTTTTAATTTATAGATTTGAATTGAATAAAAAAGAATAACGTGTTTCACAATGCACTTTTAGATTTAAACTAATTATTTGTCTATGATTGACTGCTATAGTTAGTATGTCTAATTACCATATTAACAAGTTCCAGGGTCAAATCTTAGGTACAACTTGTACTTCATAATTGCAAGATACTTTTCCATCACGACGAATAATCAAAATATTATAAAATAGAAAATTTGTTTAATAATCTTAAAAGAGAGATCAGGGTTTTCCACCGTTATATAACATAAATATTATTAATTAATTATTCTAAATATTTAGATTAAACCTTAGCGATAAGGACTTGATTAATTTATTGCGTATTATATAGTGAATATATATATATATATATATATATATATATATATATATATATATATATATATATAAACAAATACATAAATGTTGTATAATAAAATATAAATATAATTATGACATTTAGTAGTATGAATGAAATATATTTACTTTGAATTACTTATTAATATTTACAATAATAAAATCCAACTTTAGTTTTACATTGATTTTTTTTATGATTTGTTTTGAAAATTCCTGTGGCTTTTAAATATTTATCTTTTAATATTTTAGTTTTTTTTATATATTCTTAATTTTCTTTTCAGATCAATAAATAATATATAACAGTGAGGTGTTACAGTAAATAAATCAAAAGTGGATTCCAACAAAGATCAGTTCTCTGTCAGCTATGAGGGAATTCAACGCTATATATGGATTACCCGATGACGTTGTCTACAAGGATGTGGTTGTCATCGGTATGACTTTTTTTTGTAATTCATTATTAATAAATATTAATTGTATATAAAACAGAACGTGATTCTTGTCTATTTCACTCTTGCATGATATTCCCAATTAAATTAGATAATTAAAAATATATTACTATCTTTGAATTGAATAGAATAATATGTAGATAAGAATACTGAAATATCATGATAAAAAAACATGCCCCTTTTTTGATATAAAAAAATATAATTAAAATCATCGATAAGAATTGGTAAATAAAAAACATCTTCTTTATCTGGATTTATTTATAAGATTTTATATATAAAAGAAAATATGCACTTTGTCTATATGTGTGTATTTTACTTTAAAAAAAAATTAATATATATTATTCTTCAATCAGGCAATGGACCTAGTGGAATTTGTACGTCATATCAATTATCAGGACACTGGCCAGTTATACGTCAGGATGCCGTTTCTCATCCTGAAGCTATGCTGGATGCCCGTTTAAAAAATTCACCATCTGGAAGACCGTTGCCTTTACAGTCCCTGAATGATTTAGCTGGGGATTTAGAAGGACGAAGCCAAAATCCAATACCATTATTGGTAAATTATAACATATAATATTTAAAAATATTTTTATATTATACAATATTTAAATTATTTATTTTATTATCTTCAGGTGGATTGTTTGACTAATCCTGGTGCTGATATGGGATTAGATTTGCCATCTATGCTGGATTGGAAATATTTGCCTGAAAAGAAAGTAATTGAATAATTTCTTTCTGTGATATATTTTTATAAACGGCATCAATATTATAAAGATAAAATCATATTTAGCCATTTTCATATTTGATCTATGTTTTTTATTATTATATTTTGAACAACAAGCAATCGCTTCAAACGTTATTGTTTTAGATAATAGATTAGATAAACTTCCTATGGAATTAATAAAGATCAATGATAATAATCCATTGAAAAGAAACACATTATATAACATTTCACAATTTTTCTACGTATATTTCTTTTAAATGATCATTTTAAAAATGAAATTCTTTAGAAAATACATCAGCCATATGACATTTTACTGAAAATAAAGAATCCATTGAACCGAACCATTTCTGACATTGTTTATCATCAAAACATTTTGTCTCATTTTATGTTTTTACCATTGAAACATGTTTTTCAACACGTACACTTCAAAGTAAATATTATTTATGATAACGATTCATTAATAATTTTCATCATATCTACATATATATCAATTATAGATGATTTTATGTTATTATAAGTGCATGATTCGGCATTCGTTGATTTTCTGATAAATTTGTACCTACTGATATACAATCATAGTCTAAATTTATAATTATTTATCCTTCAACTTGACACTTGATATGCAATATAAGATACTATCAACCATATTGATATAACCATCCTTTTTTCACTGTCAACCATAACATTATCATTCTTTATGTCTTAAATTATATATATTATTCATTTTTTTACTCGTTTTCAGATTGATCACGTCGTTTTGGGTCGTGGTAAAGCAGGTGGTTTATGGCATACACTTGATTCCAGTGTATGTACTCTTAGTCCATCGCGATGGATGGCTCTACCTGGTCAACCAATTCTTCCAAATTTGGAACCTCATCAACGAGCACCAGTTTCTGTAGTTGCCACTTATTATCAACAATATGTGAAACAATTTGGTTTACAGGTATATTTTTATCATACATATTGATGATATCAATATTATGCATTATTATTTATTGAATCATCGTATCAGATAGATATATTTTTCAATTTGATAATTAATATTGTTATTGATAATTTATATCGATTTTATCGTTTTATTTTTAGAAATTCTTTCGTAATAATACTGTGGTTACATCTATAAGACCCATTAAATGGTCAGGAAACCATGGTTGTCCGGTTGGAAAAAGAACATCAGCAGCTTGGTGTGTTTCCGGGTTGGTTATTATTTATCAAAAAATTAAACATAAAATATTTAATACAGGGCGTTCTTAATGTTTTTACCAATTTCAGATATGACACTGTTAAGAAAGAGTCATTCCGCTATGTGTGTTCTAATGTAATACTTGCAACCGGAGCGTCTGATCGTCCAAATTCAATAAAAGAAAATGGGAAAACTTCGTCAGTGAACGGTGCTATTAGAACTTCACCCCGTTTTCAGTCAGCTCTCGACGCTCTTAGTATAGAAGCTGCAGGTATTTATTATAATAAATAATAAAAAAATCAGTAGAACATTATAATGTTCTACTGATTTTCTTTTAATAATTTAGATACAATAAATTAATATTCTGTTATCATTGTTAAATCCTCACAAAAAAATTACATTTAAAAAGACTTTTTTTTTAATAATTCATAGTATTATGAAAACATAATTAGAATAATTATTTTATATTTTCAGATGGTAAAAAGTGTTTACCAATATTGGTGATTGGATCTGGTTTAAGTGCAGCAGATGCAATCTTAAGGGCGAGAGCACGTGGATTACCTGTTGCACATGCTTATCGATCTCCATCAACAGCTTTAAAATCATTACCACCCTCGCTCTATCCTGAATATCATCAAGTAAATATAAAATGAACCCATATTATTGTTGTAAGCTAAAAGAATTCTTATAAATCTTGACATAAATGAAAAATTTCATTTTATACTATAATATTAAATTCATAAATACATCTTAACTATTAAAAGTATATAAATATATTAAAAAAATAAGTTGTTTATATTATGAATTCTTCATTTAGGTATATCAGATGATGAAAGATGGCACGAATGGTAAACATCTGCTATATACAGCTCTGCCTGATCACATTGCGATAGATAACTCGGATGATATGAGGATGGACGATGACGAAGATATCGACAATATAATCATGCCAAAGAAAGTTCAATTATTAAACACAAAAACGAACGTTATTGTTGATTTAGACATATCGTTCTGTGTAATACTTATAGGCTCCAAGCCAGATCTTCATTTCTTACCAGAAGACTTTAATTCTAGTTTTTTAACTTTTAATTTGGATAATGAGAGTCTTAAACCCGATATATTGGTGAATGGAAACCGAAGAAAAGGAGCAGCTCTAAGGTTAGACATGGATAAGGAAATGCTTCCTCATTCCATTGATATGTGTATAAAATGCTCATATTACACAAGGAACTTTCAAGACAGATTTGTCTTTTTGAAAACACAGTGGCATAATTTTAAATATATAGTTGGGCATGGTTTACAAAAAACTAAACAGGATATAGCCAAGACAATACGGGAGAAAAGTGATGTACAGCAAATGGGTGGCAGTGGTGAAAATTTAAATAAAAATTCAAGTGCTTTAATTCGTAAAGACGATTTGAACGGAATCGACATTGAAATGGATGTTCAAGGTGCCGGTATAGGACTTGGAATTTATCCAGAGAAACCAATCGATAGTCGGACTAATCCAATGTACATCGATAAAGCATCGCACGAAGTTCAAAATGCACCAAAAGGTTTATACGCTTTGGGGCCTTTGGCTGGTGACAATTTTGTGCGATTTATTCCTGGCGGTGCCTTGGCCATTGTCAGTAGCATTTGGAAGGAGAAGAAAAATGACGACAACGACTAGGAGTTGTAAACGAATTCACGTGCACAATTACATTTTTTGACACGTTTGGGTGCAGCTCACTTCACACATTTGTTGTGTGCATATCTGTGGTTTTTCGTTATTGACTGATTCTTTTACCATTCCCAGATGTACAAAAACAAAAGAAAAAAAGAGTTTCGCATTGATCTCACATTGTTAGTATTATTCAATACGAAACTCGCAATTGTTACATAGGTTAGGTTAGATTTTTCTAACCTAACCTTATTTTTTTATCATTTTATTCAACGAATTGTTAATTTAATTATTAATATGAAAACATTGTTTGTAAAAGTCGGCCTCTAGAAAGCAATACGTGTAAATGAATATCTCTAAAAATTTAATTTTTGGACTCTGATGGGATTAAATTATAATTAATATATTAAAACACCAATCCTCATTTATTTTATAATGTCACGTGACTGACCGTCATTGTGCCTTTATCCAAAATATAAGTATGTGTATAATATTTCACCATTTATACGAACAAATATTTAATAGTTTCTGTGATAATTGTTTTGTTTTATATTTTTGTACGTTTCTTATTAGAATTTAAATACGTAATATTGTTGAATCTTTAAGTAAAAGTTATATATATATATATATTATAATTTATTTTTCCTTGTGCAATGAAATAATTCCTTATATATTTTATATAGTTGATTACAGATCTATTTAAGATTTTTCTTTTCACAGACATTTGTACTATATAAATCAAGTCTTATTCAGATCAGAACATTTTTTTATAATTACATATTAAACCAACATTTTTTCAAGATTCTTTTAATTCGGTCAATGAATTAAAAATCAAAATTATATATTTTATTTATGACAAATTATATTTTGTCAGTTTTTCATGAATTATTTTTTAATAATGATTTCCATAAATTATGAACGTTCTAGATCTGTATAAGTTTATTACTGCCTGTTTATACGTTATTATAAATGATTAAATTATAGTAAATTACTAAATATAAAAACTACTTAAACAAGCTCTTAACCAATGTTTAACATAATATAATAATATACTTAATTTGAAAATACCTCAGCTTTCTAATTATATAATTGAAATTATAAATCTGAATATAATGTAGTATTTATTACTCCAAAAGCCTTAATAGCTACTGATCAAATTCAGCAATGTAATTTACTATAATAATGATCATTTTCAATAACAATTATACGATCTGTGACTTATTATATATAAGAATGGAACTTTATTTATTATTTTATTTTTCAACCTTCTGGCCTATTCGTAAATATATCGTACTTAATCCTAATCACTCGGATGTAATTATGCTTTTAAATACAGGTATTATTTAAAGAATAATTCGATAATTTGAATTTGGCCGTTTTATATTTATATATGATGCATTCTGATTGTAACGATATATGCGACTTTCAAAATTATTCGTTATATTTTTTACGGCTTGGTATTCTGACGTTATAAAAGAAATTTCTAAAATTAATAGAATTAAAAATCGTAGGAAAAAAATAAAATTTTGTAAGGATAGGCGGCTCAGTTTTTTTAGCGATACGTTTTTTGCTGAATTCCTATATTCAGATGTGATAATGTAAACTGAACAATGTCTGTGATATATCTGGAACGTTGTTAAAAACCGTGAAGAAATGATTAGTTTGAAAAATATTTACGTGTAGGAAAAGTGTATTAATTCGTAGAGATGATATGAAATAACCTAAGAAATTTTAAGGATTTTATCGTTTGAAAACGAAATAAAAATCCTTATAACGTAGAAAATTATCTTTATGAATGAAAAAGATCATTTTATCATCATGAAATTTAATTGGCCTCGGTCCTGCTTTTTTAAAAAATTTATGCTGAATATTTTTTTTAATTTAATTTCTGCAATTTATATGAGTGTTTTTAAAACTTTTCAATTGTGTTTTATTGAATACCTTTTCAATAATATTTTATAAAATTTTAATACTTTGTAATAAATCATGAAGAAATCAGTCATCTTATAAATATTATTTTTCATTAATAAATATAGATATTCATATAACATTCATATAAATTTGCATAAATAAAGGCGAAGTCTTAATTTATTTATATTATTTATTTTAAATAATGAAATGTGATTTTGTACAAGATGTGATTTTTAGCACTTTTTTAAACACACCTATATATATATATATATATATATATATATATATATATATATATATATATATATATATATATATATATTTCCGAGTGAAAAGTAAAATGGTATTTAAATTACACCTAAATAAACCACCAAAAATGGTATTTGAATTACAGTGCAAATGTTTCCCATGTATATTTATTTAAAACTTGGAGAAAAATAAATGATTTTTTTACAATATTTGATTATTTTATTCTAATTATAAAATATATAAAATAATAATTTATAAGAATGAAAATAATAAATGTATTCTTTTCATAGTACATTTTATATATTACATATTTTCCTTATGATGTAAAATATAATAAAACAATTACAATTATATCAAATATATAACTATTACTAAAATAACTGAGAATTTTAAAGTAAGTATGCATCATTCATTTAAATATTATTTTTCATCTTGATTTTTTTTCATACATTATTTTAATAAATATTTTAACATCAAAAATAAAAAAAATAGATATTTTTTACATTTATAACACAAAACTTAAAAAGTTTATAAACAATTTTGAAATAAAATATATAAATTGTAATTCATATTTACATTTTACATAAAGATAAAACTATTGTTTATTATATTGATTTCACATTTTTCGATTTTAGGTTATTATATTATATTAAAAGAATATTAATTACAAGGTATTTTGATCTTTTTTAACTATTAATCACTTGATTCGATATATCTATTATAATCTACAATTATAAAACATTTATTATGTGAATGATATCATTATTTTTTAGAAATAAGTGTTTTTTGACATAACCTTGAAAGTGTAAAGATCACAAATTAATCTTATTAATTTCAACATTCGAATTTATTTTATTTTAAGTCTAAATATGAAAGAAAATATATTGATTTTTAATTTACAAAAAAAAAAAGAATTTATTTTTATAACGATAAAAATATTTATATAAATATTATTTTAATACATAATTATGTATGATGATAGCAACATTTCAAATATTAACAACAAGTAGGTGTGCATGGATAATGTCATTTTTGCTGCAAATTTATCAGCTGGTGGATCTGGCTGTTGCTATGAGGAAGGTCATTGATCCCGTTTGACGTGGAGAAGAAGCTCGTGGGGGGTGAGTACATCCAATATATACAAGTTCTCGACTTTCGTACACTTTTATCATAATATTTACATATATTCAATTAAAAAAGACAAAACGAAAACACATTCCATATAATAAATACACCGACTGCACTTTTTTAATACGAATGCACTGATTTTTTCAACGATTGGATCACGTTTATATTTAACACGTTTTCGTCATCTTGTGGTTCGCTTTTTATTTTTCCTCGTTGGACATCTTAAAGTCCATAATTTTCGTACTTTTTGTTGTTCATATATAAATTTAAAAAAAAATACACACAGAATCACTGCAAAATTTCAATTTACTAATTACCATTAATTGATTCATATATTGTTAACGATAATTAACAAATATGCAAATTTTCAACTTAATTGGTTATTGGAAAATGATCGAAAGATCGATTACAAAATTTGAATCAGACAAACAAATAGTACAAGTTATTACTTATAATTATGATGAAAATAAAAACTAAACTTGGCTAAAAAATAAATTGTTATACACTAATAAATAATCTGTAAAATATATAAATAAAAGAAATAATCATGTAATAACAAAATAATCCATAATACTTCCTGAAAAACAACAAAATCGATAACGTCCATAAAGTTGATTAAAAAGATTAAAACTAAATGTCTTTAAAATTTAGATACCTCATATTAGAATAGACTGTATAAAATAATTATATCATTTTCTATATTAAAAAAGACGTAAAACTTGTATATAGAAAATAAATAAATAAAATAGAAATATCATGTATTGTAAAGACGACGAACCATATAGGTGAAAGTGGGTGCTGCGCCCCCACTCGTTGGTTAAATTGTGACCTCCACACCCACTTTTGACTCCCACAAGTTTCGCTGATGAAGCACCCACGTTGGTAAAAGCCAGTCTAGGTTGTCACAACAATATATCAATTCGTATATTTCATTTCATTTCATGAACTTATTAAGTAAAGCATTAATATTTACTAGGAGTAGATAATTTTCTTGGAATTAAAAATGATTAATAAATGAATAAGTTTTCATTCTGATAATCATTAATTGAATTAACTAGACAAATCAATAATTTCATTATCAATTTGGACTGTTTTATTTTTAAATTTTATATACACATATTACTTTATATATAAAATAGTACATGAAGATTAAATGTACTATAGATCAAACAGAATTTTCTATTATAAAAAATATTTGTAAACATTTAAAATTAAATAAATTCATCAGTAATATTTTAAATACTAAGTACGTATGTTATTTTTTTTACATTTAAAATGTTGTAAGCCTTGAACTGATGTCCCCATTATTGATGTCAGTTCTGAGATGTATCATTTATATGTTTTGCATTTTAATTTACTATGACCATGCTTTAGAAAAACTTATATTACCTAAAATATTTAATATATGCAAGGTATTTTGAAAATTTATTCCTCATTCTGCGAAAGACTTTCAGACTAATCAATACAATCATAATTGAGTTTTTAAAAACTGTCTTTAATATATATATATATATATATATATATATATATGTGTGTGTGTGTGTGTGTGTGTGTGTGTGTGTGTCTAAAAGATAATTATCAATTTTGAGCTTGTAATAAAATTCTTAAGTTGAAAAATGTTTGGTCACATAAAAAAAATATGGTTACGTTGTAAATGGTTTAAAAACGCACCATAAAATTATGTAAAAAACTATAAATAAACGGTTCAAACAAACCGCATTTAGAATAAGGTCATAATGAATTACAATGAATTCATAATACAGTGGGTTTCCGTTTTCTACGATACAACTCTTATTTTATATTATATATTTTTTTATCAATATAAAATTTACTATTATATGAGAAAAATAAAAAGTAATTGCTTTTATTATAAACATATATATAAAATAAATTTAATTTTTAATTTCCTAAAAAGTTAACATATACTTTAATACATAAATTTCAGTTTTCTTTTTAAGTAATAAAAATGTTATATGTATTACTAATTCAAATTACACACACACATATTAATATACAGTTAAATAAGTGTTTTTTTTTGCAATTGAAAATTAAAAAATATATATATTATTTTATTAAAAAATGTTATCCTACTATACTGATTGTGCATTTCAACATTGTCATTATTTATACAAAGATCAATGTTGTTATATGAAAAAATAATTTTGATCTAAAATGGTAAACAAGAATTTAACGTTATTTTTTAAATCTATAATATATATAATATTGAAAATCATAAATATTTATAACAATTTAGTGTTTTTAATATCCTTGAATCGTCGAGCCATTCTTATTATATTATCAATAAATAAGTACAATAAATGCAATTTTAAAATAAATTGATAAATAGAAGTCCAAATTTCAAATGAAAATGGAAAAAAATATACATGGTTATTAAAACTTTTTAAATACTACAAAAATGTTTTTTAACCTTTATTACTTTATTAATATGGTATATGTATACTAATTAATTTTTTTATAATAAAATGAATATTAAATAGAATTGTTTAATACATAAATATAAAATAAATGCAATTAATTTACACGATTTCCCTTTTTATTAATTAATATTAAAAACTCGAAATATCACGTAGTAAAAAAAAAGGTGGCCGCATTTTTTTTATTCTCATCGATCAAAATTTACAGTTACTCATCGTGCAGTAACGGCCATTTTACGCCGTTTTCGATAATTCGAAACGACGCTAATTAATCTCTGCGGCGATGGTCGATTTTCATGGTCAATTTCGACCGCAATTTTCACCGTTGCAGCATTTTTAAGCGCGCGCATCGCGGCTGTTCAAATATTTGTCATTCGATGCAATCTTTGCGCTCAAATTCGTCAATAATTGAATGAATTACATATAGTAAATCAATCGTTTTTAATATATTAAAGAATTATTATAATATTTTAAAAAAATATTAATTATATCAACCGTCAATATGATATTTTAATTCGTGAAAATTATATATATATATATATATATATATATTAGTTAATACTTAATATTATTCATACTTCCATATGAAACATAATTAAATAACCAAAAATATATATGTATACTATTTTAATGTAATATTTTTAATATCAATCAATTTAATTTGTTTCAGATCATAACGATAATATGATATGATATGTAAATTTATTATCATTCACTTACACCCTTTGGTCTGAACGCGTTCATTGTGATCACGTCTGAAAAAAATTACATGCAGTTTCACGCTCCGTTTCAGTGTTCATGATTCACGCTATCACTTATTTTTTTTATCCAATTTCATGAATTTTACACTTTGAATTCCATATGATTCACGTAAAAAAGATATGAACATGATGATGAGACTGCATTCTGATCGAATATAGATTCGGTTTCAAATAAGAAACACGCTTTATATCAGCGATAGTCAAAACTTAAAATTAAGTATAAAAAAATAACATACAAATAATTTAATCTACTATTAACCCTATGCACTCTAGAGGTGCCGTTCGGTCACCACTTGGTTTAATGCGTATATTAATTTCATAGTAATTTCCCACACTCTTTCTAAATAATACTGTGAAATATAAAATGTC
Organism: Leptonema lineaticorne; assembly: GCA_024500535.1. Taxonomy (NCBI): domain Eukaryota; kingdom Metazoa; phylum Arthropoda; class Insecta; order Trichoptera; family Hydropsychidae; genus Leptonema; species Leptonema lineaticorne. Next base: position 6,309,963 of record JANIJI010000004.1, on the reverse strand, counting down.
ACTCTTTTAAATAAAGAGAAATTTTCTTATTTTTTCTTTTTTTGTTCAAACTTGACAATCTTGCCGGAAGGATAACTAAATTCATTATACTGTTTTTTTTAAGAAAATCTCTGAAATTTTTGAATGGTTTAGATATATTTTAAATGTGATCTTTTTTTTATAATAATTGAGAACCGCTGTGCTGCTCTACTGCACTGCACTGTACTCGATGTGTGTTCGTGTTTTATATTTAGTCATCACGATTGTCTAGCTGCCCCGTCTGCCTTTTCAAATGTCTACGTGCCTCTCTGTAAATATTCCAAATGAGCCATTTCAATCAAAAACAATTTGCTTGTCCCCACAAAAATGCGATCGCCATTGTCCGATTCGCAGAAAAAACAAATCGTAAACGATCGTCCCATATTTATTGTACAAATTGCTATCAAAATAAAACGATGACGATAAAAACTCGTACTTCGAAAATTAATCCACGATGTTCTGATGAACCGAGTGAACACCATCGGTTTTATCTTGCTTGTTATATGACACTATGGATCAAATGAATATTTGTCTCATTACAACTGCAACATATTTCTTCAATAATAGATTAAAAAATATTAATATTCAAGATGTCCATATTTCATTATAATGCAATATTGTGTTACTAATATAAATTTACATGCAAGATTCTTGAATAAATTAAAAGAAAAAAATATACTATCAATATTATCATCTATGAGAGAATAGAAAAGAATAATTCAATACAAATTTTTGTTCAGAAAACATTTTCTCACTCATTACTCGGAATATATAGCAAATATTGCTTCATAAATCAAATATATAAACGAATAAGACAAATATATGTCAACGAATAGTGCCGGTTTCGAGTAAACAAAATTTATATTTTCTATATATATAGTTCAAGAAAATTTTATTTTTAAAAAGAATTTCACAAAATTAACAGCTTTCATTGAGATCTCTGTCGTGATATATATATATATATATATATATATATATATATATATATGTGTGTGTGTGTGTGTGTGTGTGTGTGTGTGTGTGTGTGTGTATGTATATAATCTGCACATCCATTAACGATTTAACAGCTTTTTTTATGAAAAAAAAATGCACTTATAACCTCTGGCATCTGACCATTTCGTGTGAAACAATAGTATGGATTCTCGCATACTACACATATCATCACAATATCCCATCTGTCATAAAACGAGCATATTAACAACAATAGAATATTATCCGCCCTGGGAAGAGTAAATAGTTCTTTCCCACGAATATTTTTATTTAGGCGTGTCTCAAAGAACATGCCTGTATATATATTTATTATATATATATATATATATATATATATATATATATGAAAAATATTTCGAAGACAAAGCTGGAAATAAAATTATAATACGGCACACAAACACACACACACTCTACAATATATAAAAGTGCAAAACAATAGTCCAAAAGTACCAAGCCTAGTTTTTATAATGCCAAGTCCACATTAGTTATATATATAGAGCACGCAATGACGAATGTCATGGAAACATTTGAGAAATACTGGAATAGTCTGAACGCGCAACAAGGGGGTGTGGTCGATCGATATCCTTCGTCTGCTTCAAAATACTGTTTTATTTCCTTATATATATATATATATATATATATATATATATATATATATATATATATATATATATATATATATATATATTTATATTACATAAATACGAATTAAATAATTAAAATATAAAAAATATATGTATAATTAATAGACAATTTTTCAATAATTTTTAAAACTTTAATTACAGTAATTCTGTCTAATGTATGACATTTATTCATAAAATGTACACATTAAACAGAATATTTTTTATTTTTTTATATTAAAAACATTTTAATCTATCTCGAATATTTTGTATGTAAATGTGTGTGTGTGCATGCGTAATTTTCCTTTTTTCATGCGAAACCAAGGAAATGCCTGATATACATAATTTAAAATGAGAAATAAAAGCATGCTACATAAAATTAAATATTTCCACTGCTATGACATATTAAATTCTATGAATCCCGTCCATATTTAGTAGTTCAAATTTTTCATGAAATATGAGAATCGTATTAATTTTCAAAAAAATCAATATACTATATAACTAATATATTTATTTAATTAAAATTAAAAAAAACGAAAAATAATTATATTAATATATATATACATATATATATATATATATATATATATATATATATATATATATATATATATATATATATATATCTCTGAAAAAAATTGATGAACGCGTCTTGAAAACCTCTGAAAGAGTACGGCATCGAATTGAAAAGCATTATTAAAACTAAACCAATCTCACATTTCTAAAACTACTTTTTTTATATATATATTATTAAATTGCACTTTTCGAATCGTAATAATTTCGTTACATGCGTACAATTTAATAATAATAATGATTTATGTTTAATTATGTAGAATTTTTGTTATAATTGCATTAAATGTAACGCTTTGAAAATTAACAATACATATATAGTGAAAAAAAAACTTGCCACAGTTTCATATTGCAAAATAATTTTAGTCCAGCGCTTTTCAAAATTCACAACATATTAATCCATTATAAAAAAATAGAATAATACTTAATGAATCTATAGATTCATAATAATATATATTGTTCCGGCGTTTAAATTGGTTTGCTGTAATTAAAAGTAAGTACGATGTGTATATATATATATATTTTTTTTTGGTATTAATACTATATTATTCAATATTTAATGAAAATTAAAATTTATATACATTTCACTATCAAAAATAAATCATGATTTGTAATAATAAAAATATTACTTAATTCAATTATACATATTTTATAAGTATAATATAAACAATGTAATAAATTTACATTAAAAAAAAAAACGTCATATTTATTTTTATAACATGATATAATATTTTTATGCGCGAAATTACTCGTATTTTTTTTTATCTAACATTTACAATTGTTCTTTTTATCAACACCAAAATAATACAAAAAAAAACCAAACACAAAACTAATTGCATTTACAGTATACACTATCAATAAATTTTTGAACCGTGATTTGATAAAATATATTTTTGGAATTTTCGCTTATTCAATCAAAAATATATATAGGAAAAAAAAATATATATATATACATATATACTATACATATATTGTACATTTTTATAAATATTCTATTCGCGACCGCGTTTTACGATTTAATACTTCTGGAATAATAAGAAGAACGGTTAGTCGCCGCAGACGTGTCACACTTTGGTGATTCCAGGTTCTTGTCCAGTGGAGGAAAACGAAAATAAGGTGCAGTCAACATCTGTCATATTGACGGCTACTTTTATATATATATATATATATATATATATATATATATATATATATATATATATATATATATATATATATATATAATACATAATATTTTGCAGAGTTTTTCAAACTTTTTTTGATAAAAAGAATGTTAAAATATTTTAATACAAATAATTGTGTTTAATAAATAGCGACACAAATGCGATCGATTTATTATATAATATTATAAAATCGATATAAAATAAAAATTGTGCTTATTGAATAATTCTCTATGAGAATATTTTTATTTTTCTTTTTAAAACGTTCATTTATACATGTAGTAAATTAAAAAGCGCCGATTTATATAACAAGACTATGGAAATATAATAAATTAAAAACCAGATCCCGTTCGAATAAAATAGAATATTTATTATAAAAAAAAAAAAAAGAAAACGTGTAAAAATATAAAACGGCAAGTTCACGAAAAACCAGATATCTTCTATTTTTTGCCACTTTTTTTTTTAATCTTTTCTTTTTCTGCTATAATTTGAATATATAAATATTCAGTGCGATACGATATACAGATTCCGCATAGAAAAAAACAACAAAGTTGTAAAATTTTATGTAAAATCCAAAAAAAAAAAACACTATCCAAATTAGCATAGAAAATTTATTTCAGAATAGTGATACTCCATCTTAATAAAATAGTTCGTATGTGTGTTTTTTAATATAAAAATATATCTAATGTCCCATCGTGAACAAGCCTAACGAGAATATTAAAATAAATCTAAGATTATTTTATATGAATGAACATTAAATTATTCTAATTTATTTTAATTAGTGACGTAAGATGTTTTTCATTAAAAAAAATAATTTTTAATATTCATCAGGACATAAACGTGTTAATCGATCAATAAAATTGTATAATTACGAATTTTTAAGTGTTGATAAAGTTTGTGAATACAGTAAATAAATAGCCAAAGTGACCCTTTGATGACGTCACGTTTTGACCCTTTTTTTTTGTCAAAATACTCCTTTATGGCGATTCTTGAATTAAAGTCACCTTGGAAAAGTTGAATCATCGTACAGTGCGAAACCCTGAAATAACCCTTATATGGTCAGAAAGTTTCGCAAAAAAACCATCATCATGCGACAAATGTTACTTTTTATTCGTACAAACGCACTTTGATATTAATAATACAACAGAGTCAAAGCGTTTTATTCGATCTCTATATGTTATATAGCTTTATAGTTTTGAATTGTTACAATATTGATACAGAGATAGATACAGTTATATAATATAAACTCGATTTGTTGATATAAAACGAAAAAAGAATATAAAATTTTATATTAGCATTTCTTTTGCGTGCCCCTCCCCCCTCCCCGAATAATAATTATTATTATTTAAACATGCAATGTCGCATAATCGATAAAATGAAACGTTATAATCTTGGCACCGGCTTGCCTATGAATTCAAATTAGATATAAAAACTTTCCCTTTGACGTTCACTATTTCAAATATTTACATAAATATAATAATAGAAAATAAAAAGATGGATAGATTTTTTATATTTTAGAAAAAAAAATATGCGTATATTTTTCTGAACACAATCGATATTTAATATTAAAACGGATAAAAATAGCTCTCTTAAAAATGTACTACATTATTTATTTTAAATCATATATGAATGCTTTTCATATATATATATATATATATATATATATATATATATATATATATATATATATATATATATATATATATATATATATATATATATATATATATATATATATATATATATATATATATATATATATATATATATATATATATATATATATATATATATTATATTTAGTATCATCAGAGGTGAATACAAGAGATGTGTAAGGACCTTAATTTAGCAATACAAAATATAGGATATTTTTTTATATATTTAGGCTATTCTGAATAGCCCTGTTCATATTAAATATAAATAGCAATGATTTTTTAACTAGATCATTTCAATTAATAAATTATTATTCCATTAATTTTTAGTAAACATTTTTTATATATACATAAAGCGTGTTCTAAAAATAATATAAATTTCCTTTTTTTTTTTTTGAAAAAAATATTTATAAAAACTAAACTTTCAACGAAGTCCAAAATGTTTATCAATATTTTAGACATCTTTGTATATAAACATAGAAACAAAAAAAAAGTTGAAAACTACCATAAGTAACAAAAAAACTAAAACATAATTATGTTGCAACTTCCATATTCGCCGGACACAACCCCATGCGTATAATCAAGTGTCACCGGTTTTTTTTAAGATCGATTTCAGAAATATTTTGAAGATTAAAAGAAGACTTAACATAAATTTAATAACATCCAAAGGATGATATATTTTGAAAATATATGGTAGACGAATAAATAATCTCTTCAAAAAAAAATGAAAATTTCCGTTACTTTTTTTAACACCATGTATATATATATATATATATATATATATATATATATATATATATATATATATTTATATATATATATTTATATATATATATATATATATATTTATATATATATATATATATATATATATATATATATATTTATATATATTTATATATATATATATATATATATATATATATATATATATATAATATATATATATATCTTAGAAATAGTGACGTTGCCCCGTTCGTTTTGTTCATATTAGGATATGGTAAAAGTTGTACACTTCCATAACTGGATAACAAATGTTCACATATTTAAATTATAAAAACGCCGATATCCAGTAATCGTTTCATTTTTCAGAACCGGCTTCTTACGAAACGAGTCGTCGTACGACGGACACAACCATCATAAATAAATATAGAATCTGACAACTAAAAAAATAAATAAATAAATAAACAAAATAATCATAATAATACGTGTGCATTTCAATCGGCTTTCACCGCATCGCAGTCTAAAAAGAATTTGTTCTAAAAATGGATTCGTTTCCGTTCGTCACCTCTTTTTTATTTGTTGTTGTTGTTTTAGTTTTGTATTTCAATTTCATTTTGTTTATTCTGGTGCTCGTCTCGTCGCATTGCCTCCCTCAGTATTGTGGTTAAATTATTGTGGTGTTTCGATATATATATATATATATATATATATATATATATATATATATATATATATATATATATATATATATATATATATATATATATATTTATATATATATATATATATATATATATTATATATATATATATATATATATTATATATATATATATATATATTTGGAAAATGTGAAGTACTTAAAAATATATGTTCTACCACATTTTCTTATATTAGGCTCTTATATAGTAAATTAAATAAATCAAAGAAATGAAAATAAATTTCTTTTGATAGTAGGTTTAAAAAAGTCGTACAATCATATTATTAAAAAAAAACTAAATTAAAGAATATATTAAAATTTGATATCAATAATTGCCATATGTAAAAAAAATACTGCTTGATATATAGCGAATAAAAAAAGTAATCTTAGTCTAAAATGGTGAATTCGATTGCTAAAAATCGAATCTGAAATATAAAATTACATTGAAAAACTGCTTAAAAATAAATTATATTTTTTTTTTGTAAATAAGAGCTTTTTTTTAAAGCCGTTTAAAGCAAAACGAAAGTCGTTTTTTTATCTTAGAAACTCCTGTTAAGTCATAAATCTTCTCTTTAATGTCATCATCAGGAATAATAAATAAAGTTTACCGTTTACAGGTTTATCGAGAGATAAAATGAATATACATTGAAATTTCATCGGATAAAACAACATTTTTTTTTAATAAACAGGAACATATGCTCCATTTATTCCTCGTATAATATATCATTTTAACATATAACTGAATCCCTAAATAATATTTTTTGCACTAATAAACTTTAATTAAAAATAACGTTTTAAATTGCTTTTTTCTTGTTGCATTAAAAAATATACATGTTTCGTTAAAATTTTACGTACCGTAAATATTATTTTTTCTCTAATTTAAATTCGTATCTAAAATAATATAATTATGACTTTCTAAGCGAGACGTGTGTCATGATTTATCGCGCTTAGATAATTAATTTGTGACAAATTATGAAATTAAAAAAAGGTAATTAAGTCGTATGAATACTGTTAATTTAACGAAATTCATTAAAAACGTGAGAGCAGTGAAATTATAAGATAATTTTGTGAAAATTTTCTGTTTTTACCAATTTTAATTTTTTTTACTTTTTGTACTATATTTGAATTTATTATTGTTTCATATTTAAAATTGATGTAAATAAAATAAAAAAATAAGATACATATATATATATATATATATATATATATATATATATATATATATATATATATATATATATATATATATATATATATATATATAGTATATGGATTTTGACGCAATATAATATTATTCGTTCGGTCAATGGCCGTGTAAATCGTTGCTATGGTCTGCGATAAAAACATTTTCATGCTGAAAGTATTACTGTATTTTCCATTCAAAGCATAGAATCACGATATTTCACATTATAAAATATATATATATATATATATATATATATATATATATATATATATATATACGTTCTAAATAACGTCAACATTATAATGTTTCTAATGTTTAAATATTAGAAAATTCTAAATTTTATAAATTAACTTAAAAAATAATAATAATATAAAAACAGTTGTAATGAAGTCTATCTAGAGAATACAAAGGAAATAGTGTTCTACTTCCTCATCTAATAAGAATAGATTTTCACATTGCAATAGAAACGAAGAGATGCTTCATTTTTATTCTAAATAGAAAATCTTATTTAAATATGTTTTTCAAGTAGATATATATATATGGTATATATATTTTTGATAAATTCTTCAAAATAAATTAAATACAGAAAAATCATTACTAATAATACAAAAATATTTCACGATCGCATTTTCTATATATATATATATATATATATATATATATATATATATATATATATATATATATATATATATATATATATATATATGTGTGTGTGTGTGTGTGTGAATTTAAATCTAACCTAATCCGCGCAAAATCGGCGAGCGAAAGTCGCGGCCGTAAGTTCCAAGAAACGACAACCATGATCCGACGAATATATATATATATATTATAACATTTTTTATTCATTTTAAAACGCGTGACATATGCTCACAAAAATGAAATAAAACCGATCGACGTGTTTATTTCGGCAATGGAGTTGAAAACAAAACAAAAAAATAAAAGTCGTACATACACATAAATCTTTTCTCCATTTTGGCGAATTTTTATTATGTTCCAATTTCGATACGCGAGCTTTATATATATATATATATATATATATATATATATATATATATATATATATATATATATATATATATATATATATAATGGTGAGCAAGAAGCGGGTATTCGCTCGAAACCCAGTTACACAAATTTTTCGCATCGTCTACTTTCATCTCGGTTTAAATCGCTATTATAATTACCGGAGCCGTTGTTGTTTCCGATATACGTCGTTTAATATATGATATTGTACATGTAAATGAGAGTTTATTATTTTTACTATTGTGTATTTAGTTTGTGTGTATTTATAAATTGAGAGTTCAACGACGTTTGCGTAATTGAAATTATGATGGACTCCATTTTTTTTTTTCAAAACAAAGGGAAAAAGTTTATTTTTATTATTTCAATAAGAATCATTTTAGATTTATATATATATATATATATATATATATATATATATATATATATATATATATATATATATATATATATTGATCTAGTAAAAAAATGAATATATTTAATATAAATATGAAGATTAAAATAACATATTTTTGGATTAATCATAATCAGAATTATTGATTAATGTATAGATATTTTTATTTTATTAATTCAAATATTACTATTTAATTTTCAAATTGATTTACACTTTATAACCATTTATAGTTTACAATTCATTTAATTTCAATAAAAATATATATCCATTTTCTTTATAAATGTTTCATATATAAAGATGTTTTTGTTTTATCAAATGATATATAAAAATAGTTTATATCATCAAGCAATGATTTTATATATTCTTCTATGAGATAATTGTATATCATTTTTGTGACAGTTAAATTCAACAAAAATATATTAAATAATATTGTAAAAATTATTATAAAATCAAAATGGTGGCTGATTTTTAAATTTTGGTCATTTTTATGGCAAGTATAGCAAGTTGGGTCAAAATTATGATTATCAATATTTTCATTTTGCTTAACTTTCTAAATGTTGTCTTCGAATGCATCATATTGTGTACTTTTTCTTAGAATCATAAATGAAATTTAGTTCTTAGAAAATTTCGACGTTGTTAAAACGGCCGGTTAAAACGTGGATCGATTAAAACGAAGCAAAAATAAATACCGCGAATCGACGGAATTTAGTCGTTATGATAAACCAATTTATTAGTTTTATGATCTAAACATAAAAATAAATAGACGAATAAAAAAAAACATATCGATAATACTTGCACAATAATCATTATTTATTATAAAACAATATATTTGTAAAAAAAATTGTCTAAAGCTTATAATCGATTAAATAAACTATTTCTTTTAAAAATTGCCGAATTTTAATTGTACGATGGATAATAATAATAAAAAAAAACTATGTATTTAGTTGAAAAATATCTTTATTACATAAAGATAAGATAATGATCTATTTTTTTTCCTTCTAAATGCATTTTTAATGTTGTACAACTTAACCATTAAAATATATATATTTTATATGCATTATGTATATATATATATATATATATATATATATATATATATATATATATATATATATAAATCCTTATCTCCTTTATAAATCACAAAAAAAATTGCGTGAAAAGATAAAACAGAATGAATAATTTTAAACGTAAATCATTTTTTAACTATAATTTTCTATTATCTTTTATAAACACAGGAAATATTGAATGAAACGCGTCAATATTATTAATGCAATAATTGCAACGTGCAGAATACTAATTGTACAATTTGAAAAGAATATTCAAGTGAATAGTATTGATGGAATATTCGTGCATGTGTGTGTGTGTGTTTTTTTTTAATTATAAATAAAATATATGAAAACTGAAGAATTTAATCCTTTAATACGTATATTTCGATCACAGTTTGGAATATTAGCCCGAGTATGACTCGGGCGTTTTTGATACCAATTTTTAGTTTTTCTACGACATCGAATCATCGTATCGCTTTAAAATAACGTTGTAAATGTATTTAGCGTTGCCCCACTGTATCAATAAATATTGACAGAGCCTTATTCTATTTGCAAATATTGGCGTGTTTTTCGCCCGAGACACGTTCGTTTCTCGTCATTATCGTTGCATTTTATTTTTTTTCGATTAAATTTTAGTAGAATCCGGTCGAATGGGTCGCGGTCGAAATTAACATATATATATATTTTAATGAATAAATATATAAATTAATTAAATAAATAAAAAGATAGAGAAAGAGAGAGATAGTCAAAGCTTAGTTAGTCGTTGTCGGAAAACTCGTAATCCAGCGAATCGTATAAGACTTGCTCTGTTTAACGTCGAATTTTTGACAATCGTCGTAATGAACGATAATAAATTAACCGTTATTAACGATGTCTAAAATACGAATTAACCATTTATCTAAACGTTATTATTAATCTTAGTTATAATTTGTTTTGAAAATAATTTTTCATTTATCCGAAATGTATAAGAATTTTTAAGAATAAAAAAAATATTTTACAATTAATTCGATCGAATTAATAAATGAGTTATGAAATGCATTATTATTTTTATTTAAAAATGTTTTTTATTAAATCTATTTCAAAAAATAATAAAAATATTTGATAATATAAAATTAATAGTCTGATCAAGAAAAACAAAATGAAAACTCTTATTTTTTAGAAAGCTACATATATATTGATATAAAATGAAATAAAATTAAAATGTAAAGAAAAATGATTTACAATTCATTTTTATATTTTTCATAAATAACTCTAATTAGAAATTACTGTAAATTAAAGTACTGTCTATTTTTTTTAACTAAATGCATTAATTCTTCTGTTTGTCAAACTTTATAATTAAAGAGTATTTTTTTTACTAATGTTTGTTAAATATTATCTGTTATTGAAAATAATTACTGGTCACACACATATTAAGATTTTAGCTCTATCAAAAAATATGTCAAAAATTAACTTTTCTTATATATATGAAAAAATATTTATTCAACAACGTGAATAAATTTGGAAAAAGCATGTGTGAAATATTTGAAAATCCGTTATCGAAGGCGTTTACAGCATGCATCATTATGATGAACATCTCTTGAAGTTCGACGACCGATTTCTATTTTCCTTCCACATAAAAGAATCTTCCCATTATTATTTCCGGGCCATTGCTCGTGATGCATACTGATCTTCATCTCGAATTATTTTAAAATTACACACACACACACGCATAAACACTATGATCGATACATAAACATTCACATGATTGTGAACGTTAACATCGCTGTATATTTTAATTATTATGTTAATTTTCATTACTATAAGCTATATCTATTTTGTAAATAATATGTATTTTAAAATGAAAAATATATATTTTCATCATTCTAATGCTATTTAAGATTATCATTCGATATTATATTTTGCGATACTAATCATTACAAGTTTTCCAATAATTAATAATAATAAGTTTATTGTGTGAAAATGAAAAATAAATATAATTATAGAAATACACCCGAAGAAATGATGCAACGATTGCGTCACGATTTTCGCGGTAGAATGGTGCCGATTTATAACTATTTATGGTCAAAGTCGCTGTTTCTTGTCATATAATATAATAATGAATGAGACGAGACATATTGGATACAGGTAATCGTTCGTGCAAAAGAGAATTTGGCCGTAACGGGAGATATTCGATGCATTGCCCACGCTATAGCTCGCCCACTATATTTTTGCCACTTCTGTAATCTTTAGTATTATTATTGTAAATAAATGTATCCGTATATTATTTTATATACCGGATAGTTTTCTCTCAGTGGTATTCAAACATTTTTATTTTTTTTAAATATATATGTCATATTAACAATATGACATATATATTTGTCTGATGAATCATTGTTGTGAAGTTAATTAATTTTATTATAAGAAGTGCGAGGAAAATAAAATATTTTAATGATCTTTGCAGCATTTTCTTCATTATTAATGATCTTATTGCATCATCTTTTTCATTTAACCCAAAAAGTTATCAAATATTACATATTAAAAAAGGCACTCTACAACTGATATAGAATTAAAAATATACAAAAAGGAAATCATTAAGATAAAAATTATATAAGGTTTAGTATTGTCTATCTGCCCTGCCTCTACGAGCAATATTTCTTAAGAATATATTAAAAAACTTTGAAATTAATTATTTTAATAAATTATCGAAACTCGCAATTTGAAATATAATAGCTACTAAATATAAATCAATATAAATTTGATTTTTTTTATTGGTGTACGATGTTTCTTTTTCATCTTTATTATGAAATATATTTTTATATTCAAAAATATTAAATACATTCTAAAAAAAATCTATTTTAAAATAAACAGTACCACAAATTTCGAACTAATTGATTGCAAAAAATTATTACGAAGATAAAATGTTTTTATTTTTTCATTAATAAGTAAAATATAATAATAGATCGTTTCATCGAATATCGTCAAGTAAATTAACATGTCTGACTTTAAATTACTGTTACATTCGAAAGAACAAAATTTGAATTTCAAAATATATGCGGATTTAATGTTTTTATAGCGATTTTGAGAACAAATTTTGAAATTTAATTAAAATAAAAAAAAATACTCAAATCAAATATATTATGGTTTCATTGTCAAAGCAAAACTTACAATTATGTCAAATATTAGTACAACATGAAAACAGATATTTAAAATAATCAAAACTTAGCAACAGTCTAAATCGATGGTTCTAAACAATTTTTCAATAACAATCATAAGAAAAATCTGAAGAACATCAAACGTAGATATTATTTTTTAAATATTTAAATGAAATAGTAAAATAAAATTTGCTAATATGCTTCAGAATATCGTTTCACAACATAAATGTGCATTCAACGTAACAACAGTGAAGATAAAACGTATTAAAAAAAAAAAAGAATGAGTATAAAAAAACGATATAATTTGTTGCCAACTAGTTTTCGATTGATAAAACAATGCAAATAAATATATGTGAGGCGTGCGGCACCGCCAACCCTCGCAAGCCACGTCATCCAATATGATAATCCTGAGCCATCGTTACGCTACACAAGCGCGGTGACTCACCTAACTGCGGTGACGTCACTCTTTAATAAAATGTTCTACAGCGGCATTTTCTCTACTCTACATTTTGTATGAGAAACGGCGGTGCGCTCGATATTTTATCGCTTTCTCCAGTTTCGTGAGAGATCTACATTATATGACATTGATTTTCAACTGACGGCTACGTATATCGGTAATTGTAAATCTATTAATAAAACGGAGCAATCGTTCTCGACACCCGACTAAAGCGAAAAATATTTTTTAACCAATTATGAACGTTCGCTATTCAGTAAAGTAAAACTTATATATTGTGAATTATATTATTAAATAATTTGTAACTAGTAGTAGTTAAATAAAAAATCTTCAACAAAACCCCAATACCAAAATGCACACATTTTTATTACTATCAAAATATTGCAATATTGTTCTATACGTACGTTTTAATGGAAATGCGTGAAAAAGGGAAAACGGAAGAAATGATGAGTCGTGAATAAAACGATGATATTACAAAATCATAAAGGCTTTATTTTTTTATGAAATGAAATGCAAATTAACGATAAAATTTAAAACGAATCTAACAATGTGTTGTTCAGTGGAACTTGTAAAATTAAAATGAGAATTACAATTCGTAAAAAAATTAAAAAATATTATTCGACGATCGGCAAATAGAGGAGAGTTACTAATTTCAGGAGGCACATATGCAACGAAATATTATACAATACGACGTATTCGAACCTCTCGACTCCTCCTTCCAAAGGGAATGTGTTACATAAATAATATCGACGTTGAACGAAGCAGCGACAAGATCGAATCGGCCATCTAATTTATTCGATCGAATTTACTTCGACCTCCAATCGTTCGTTGCATATGTATATTACTCCACTTAATATTTGCGAATTTATTATATATTATATCATATATATATATATATTAATATTTTAATGAAGCGACCGGGTCTTGAGATTTTTCTCGAGTTTTTTCTTAGTTCTCATCGACTTCGGCCTCCTGCTCTTCGTCGAATTCGGCATCCTCGTCGGCGGTAGCCTCTTGGTATTGTTGGTATTCGGAAACCAAATCGTTCATGTTGCTTTCGGCTTCGGTGAATTCCATTTCGTCCATACCTTCGCCAGTATACCAATGCAAGAAAGCCTTGCGTCTGAACATAGCGGTGAATTGTTCCGATATACGTTTGAACAATTCCTGGATGGCAGTGGAGTTGCCGATGAAGGTGGCGGACATCTTCAATCCCCTAGGTGGAATGTCGCAAACGGCAGTCTTAACGTTGTTGGGGATCCATTCAACGAAGTAGGAAGAGTTCTTATTTTGAATGTTCAACATTTGCTCATCTACTTCCTTCATGGACATGCGTCCTCTGAAGATGGCGGCGACGGTAAGGTACCTGCCGTGTCTCGGGTCGCAAGCGGCCATCATATTCTTGGCATCGAACATCTGTTGGGTGAGTTCGGGTACGGTAAGGGCGCGGTATTGTTGGCTGCCTCTGGAGGTAAGAGGAGCGAAGCCGGGCATGAAGAAGTGGAGACGCGGGAAAGGTACCATGTTTACGGCCAATTTACGCAAATCAGCATTCAATTGACCAGGGAATCTAAGACAAGTGGTAACACCGGACATTGTGAGGGAAACGAGATGGTTAAGATCGCCATATGTGGGTGTGGAGAGTTTTAAGGTTCTAAAGCAAATGTCGTACAGGGCTTCGTTGTCAATACAATAGGTTTCATCTGTGTTCTCTACCAGCTGATGGACTGAAAGAGTGGCATTGTATGGTTCTACGACTGTGTCTGATACTTTGGGCGAAGGTACTACTGAATATGTATTCATAATTCTGTCCGGGTATTCTTCTCTGATTTTGCTAATTAAAAGAGTGCCCATACCGGAGCCGGTACCGCCTCCGAGGGAATGTGTCAGTTGGAATCCTTGTAAGCAATCGCAAGATTCGGCTTCTTTACGTACTACATCCAAAACGGAATCTACTAATTCAGCACCTTCTGTGTAATGTCCCTTAGCCCAATTATTACCGGCGCCAGATTGTCCAAATACAAAGTTATCCGGTCTGAAAATCTGTCCAAAGGGTCCCGAACGGACCGAATCCATGGTTCCCGGTTCCAAATCGACGAGAATAGCTCTTGGTACATATTTTCCACCGCTGGCTTCATTGTAATAAACATTGATACGCTCTAATTGGAGTTCGGAGTCACCATGGTAAGCTCCAGTGGGATCGATGCCATGTTCATCCGAGATGATCTCCCAGAACTATAACAAAAAACGATAAGAGGGTTAAACGCGTCGTGTCGCATTATAAACTAAATTTGAAACTGACTAATGGAAAATATGAACACGCGGAAATATTAAATCAGTGAGTGATGTCATTCAATGCAGAGATAGTTGCAATTCGGAGATTTAACGCGTCAAATTGAAGACGAAGGTCAAAAATACAAAACAGACTTCGCACTCGAGAAGAAATGAAAAAACATAGCAGCAAGAGACAATTATCTTACCGCGCGCCTAATAATTCTTCACGAGGTAGTAGTGGTATAAATAGCGGTAATGTATAAAAATAACTACTAATTCAAAAGATTTTTTTTAAGTTGAGAAATATCCGTTTTAATGGCCCCATTCGACTGTAACGTGTATACATTCTTCTCGAGTTGTTTCATCTCTTTTTCTCTCGCGTATTACAAGTAGTAGGTATGCGGCAAAATACATAAAATCCGTTAAATACTTAACACGATCTTTCCCAACTATTTCTTAATAAAACAAAATTGGTTTTTCTAATCCAATTCGGTTTTAATTCCAATTAAGACTTAAAATATAAATTCTAAAATCCATTAACTACAGTTGTTTATATTGTAAGATTTTTCTTTTAATAGTTTGTTGGTATTAATATGTTAACGCGGTAGTTATTAAAAACATATACAAAACGTAAAAAGGGAAGATAAATTCGGGATAAGTTTTAAAAGGACTGACGGCGGTCGCAATGCCCCGAATATAACAGGAAGTCATTAGTAAAGGTAGATTTAAATTCCAATATAATGAAGGACTACCTTTTTCAAGATCGGAATTTAAAATAAAAAAAAAAGGAAAACTATCTTTTCGGAATAATTTTAAGCGTTTAACAAGTAAAAAAACGGTTATTTCCTTTAAAATTAAAACAAATGTAGCCGCATAGAAAGAATTTAGTTTTTTTATTATATTATAAAGAACAATTTTAGCTCATGTAGATTTAAAACTAACGGTAGGTAAAACATATCGATCGTTAATTGAAAAGAAAGCTACAAAATCTTCAGCCATATATAAAATACATCGAAAAGTATAATCAAATTAATCATATATTATCGTAGATCATGCGCGGAACGCGTTCAAGCATATATTTCAATAATAAAAAAACATATATATAAATGCGTGCGCGGTAAGCGTTACGCGTGTCGATCGTTAAAAATCGACCAATCACAAAAGGCCCTTAGCGAGACAAACTTTACGCGCGCGTCACAAGCGGCGTCGCGAGCAAAGGGAACGAGGCGATCCGATACGACGCCGGATCGAACGCGCGTACAAAGCTGTACAATAACGAACGACCGTTAGGATTTTTTGAAACGACCGTTGGGCGAAAGCGACGCGGCGCTCAACGAAACGCATACAAATTTTGACCATCTGTTCGACGCGATTATAATAATGGCGCGCGCGCGCAACTCCACATACTCGATCTTATATATAAATTTTGCAAATTCATAGATCGTACCGAAGCAACTTCTGTATGAAAATTAACATAAAATGAGAAAACTTCACAATACGCTTTAAATTTAAAATACACTACTGCACAATAAAAAAATATGAACTGTAATCGTCGATTATTATGACGTATTTATAATATCGTCTAAACAAAGAAAAAACGAATCTAGATACGATATTCATATCGCGAACAATCGAATAATATGAACAACGTGCAGACGCGGCACCATAACGGAAGCCGGCCGGCGAAAAAACAAGATGGCGGCCACGGCGGGTGCGGCTTCTCGATCACTTTTTTTTAAACCGGCAAAAACGTTATCATATTAGCGTGAACAATTACCTTAGCTCCGATCTGGTTTCCGCACTGTCCGGCCTGAATATGGACGATTTCCCTCATGATGTCGGGTAGAACGAGACTGGTGTAGAGAACGAGAACAACACTGCACGACGGACACGACGAACCGCACCCGAGGCGAATGGAGCGTACCCTCGCTTCACTCTATTTATAGGTTCGCCGCCCCCTCGCGCCGTTCGTCTCTCACCGCTGCGCGCGCACCTCTTACGCCTACAACAATAAAATTAATAACCCCATACACTTATGCATTTCTTATTACTTATTACTGCGGATGTCGTGTTTTTTTTGTTGCTTTTATTTTATTTCATATCTAGCCTTTCGATAATATACACATCTTTAGATATCTCGTATATTATTTAATAACATTCAAATATCTAATTGTCGTTTACGGGTATCAGAATTAAATTAACGTTTCCGATATTTATATCGTATAAAAAACGTCACATACAAAATATTAACGTTTATAATACATTGTATAAACTAACGTTTCGAATTCGTTTTCGTTGTTTATTTTTTTACCGTGTTATTTAACTTTAAAAAAATAATCGTAAACATTACCGTTACACACCCTTAACAATTTAATTATTACGCCCATATACTTTCGAATTTTTTTCACGTTTGGGCGAATATTGCGTTTATAAAAACCGTTAAACCGTATTTATATTATAATATATCATGCGATATATATAGAATACGCAAATACGTATATATATCGTTATTATCGATCTTATTAAATTAAATATAATGTAAAAAAATAATTAAATATTATATATTCTGTAGTTGTATCTTAATTTTGTCTTTCTGCAATAATTCAAAAAGTTTCCATATAAGTTTACAACTTTATATTTTTAGCAATAATATATTTCACACATTATATAACAAATAATTTGGAATGTTTCGTCGATTTCATTTGCATACTTATATAGTTCAATATTCACGAGATAATATTTACATATATTATTAATAGTACTTATTCATCTGTTCGTACGGAGATAAAACGACGTATCACCGTTAAAAATAAACAATTATAATCATTTTTTTTTCTATTTGTAAAATACATTTCATAAAATGTGTATATATTTATTACTAAAATATTTTTTTTTATATATATTCATTATTGGCCCATTTCTAGTTACAATCGACTATTTGCTTATTAATTAAAAATGTCAAGTTATGAAAATCGATTATTGGATTTGAACTAGTGTTTTTAGCAGTATACGGTTTTACTGAAGCTTATGATTTTATGTCATTGACCGTTGTATTATTTAACAGCAGTTCATATTTTCATACATATGCTATATAACGGACGAATAAAACAATATTACAAAATTTCAATAATAATAACAATAATTAAGATTTTACGTGAGATATGAAAAATGTAAAATAAATCAAAATTTACAATTCTGGTGTTATATGAAGAAAAATTTGTATACAAAAGTGGGCGTGATTAATGAGAAATCAACGAGCATGATGATACTGTTAGTTTATGTTGATATGAGTCTTATAAAACCGTTTTATTAATTAATAAAGAATCATAACAAGTAAAAAGGCATACACAATCCCTAAATATAATATAATTCTAGATTCCAAATTGAAAATTACTAAAACTTTTAAACTATTATAACAAGTAAGAGCTAGTTAATTATAACATTTGCAATTTATTCACAGTATACATTTGAAAGTAATAAAAACTATTATGCGATTTTTTTATATGAAATCATTTATAAGTAAAGTGTTAAATTCAATTTACATGTTTAAGCAAGGAATTATACTAATAAGACTTTTATTACTCCCACATTAAACTATGATGTAATTATGCAAAAAAAAAGTATAAGTTCAACTTTAAATCTAAATAAATTAATTAACAACATTTATGTTGATTATATAGCATATAAATATTTCACATTTGTTCTAGTTGAACACTGAATGATATTAAAATTTATATATGTAATACAATCAAGAGTGCATCATACAGAAAAATGTTCCTGATAATATAAATATTTTACTTTTAAAAATATTACTTTATTATTAAACCATTTATGTTAGATTTTATACTGAATATTACATATAAATATATTTCCAAAATTCGTGTATTTAATTTGATGGTATGTTGATTTATAGATAATAATACATCTGCTCACAAAACAGCAATAATATATTTTTTCATATTAAATGAACATCGCTCAGAATTTTATTATACTATTTTCTTAAGTTGTCTTTTCAAATATCATAAAATAAATCATTACATGTATTTAAAAGAAAAAATAAATAATTAATTATACTCATATAATAGTATAACATTTTACTTATTATGTTATGACAACGAAAAATAAAATTATATATTATGATATATAAAAAAATATTCAATTAAATTTTTCAGTTGTTTTTTATAAATGTGTTCGCACCTTTAGTATTCGTCATAGAATCGTACACAGTTTGTGAGTCATAACAATAAAGAACACGTCACCCCAGTACCTTAATTTTATATATTACATATGGGGTTGTTAAAGGGACAAGGGATATGAATTTGGAACATTACTCTCAAGCAATCAAACATAATAACATTGAAATAAATGTTTATAAATTGTGAAAGAAATTTATTTAAAAAAAAATACATTTTTAATGTATATAATAAAAGCTGCAAAATTATAATGTATTATTTTTATTATTAGTCAAAAAAATATATTTTATTTAGGGTAGTTTTTAAATTAGATCTTCTAATTCAGCACTGTATAAATGAATCAAAATTATTTTTAATTATTTAGTATTTTTCCTTTTTATGTATATATTTTGTAATTATATCCAGATTGCTTAACCTCGATAGGTCAATCTTTTTTTATTCCAGCTAAACGCGGTTTTTGTCGCAAATGGTAAAATTAGAAATTTTAATTTTGACGCACCTGTATTTGCGCAATGGATATTTTAATCACTTAGCAAGGTAATTAATTATCGATATATATATTTTTTTTGTATACATTTAATTTTTATTCGTCTGGCGTGAAACGATGTAAAAATTGTAATATTAGAATTTTATGATGTCATAAATATTAAAATAATGAGGACATCGGTGATAATGTTTAAATTTGTATTAACATAATAATATTTATTAAAATAATTTTTCTATGTACTTTAATTACTATTTATATTTGTTATGTTTTTAACAATAATGATCTACTTTTCTGCCGAAATTTTGATTTCTGATTTAAATTTTATACATCTTTATGAATCGTTAGCTCAAATTTAATTTTTTATATTCAACGAAAATATTGAAAAAAAAACTTGTAATAAGATTTTATATTATATTTTATCATATTTTACCGATCGTATATTATATATAATATAATATATCTTGTAAAGGAAAATTTTCCCTATCGCAAACATTCACGCATGTTCTAAGAGCAATACGACAGATACCGTTCTGGGGAATAGGATAAAAAAAAAAAGATTTCGCATAGTATCTCCGCAACGATCCTGAAAGTAAGACGAGACACGACACGGAACACGGTCGATAATGTCGACAAACGATCCTGAAGGCTTTTTTCAGCTGAAAAAGGACGCATTTTCGGTGTGGAAAGAGTTTTCTCTCTCGAAAGAGTGGTGGTTTGGTGGAACGGTGGTTCTGTCCGG
The DNA here is from genome assembly GCA_024500535.1 of Leptonema lineaticorne. NCBI lineage: Eukaryota > Metazoa > Arthropoda > Insecta > Trichoptera > Hydropsychidae > Leptonema > Leptonema lineaticorne. Next base: position 6,288,604 of record JANIJI010000004.1, on the reverse strand, counting down.
GCTCTGCGCAGCACCCAGACGGTTGGCTCAGGTCCAGTCCAAACTTATCGATTTTAGAGGCGTACACCCTTACAAACACAGCCTATATACATAAATACGTATTATATATATGTTCAATAAATGCTGTACGATACAGCCTTGCGGATACCACGCCTTTCCTATGCGGAAAATCACATTTTTCCATGGGTTTTTGGTATAATGACCCGTACGGCACCTGGTCGCGCCAAGTTGTCTGCACGCAGACCACTAACAAGAAAAAAAAAAGCGTGCTGACCGAATTAACCGATAAATTCATAATGATGACTTCATGTATCATTAAAGAACTCTTCTGTCAAAATTCAACATATATTTATATATAAAATTGTACTTATAGACAAAGACAAATATAGTAGATGATCAAAGTTGATAGAGGATGATGAGACCCTATTATGACGATAATAATTAAGAAGGATTCAAGATATTATAATATTCAATCGGAAATATAAAGAAATTAATAGGCATTAAAATAAATATTGTATACGTCGTCATTCCCAAATAAATATACATTGAAATGTATATAATTACACCGAGGAAATATGCTTCATTTGATATCAGAAGGCAAAACTATTGTTAATAATGTCAACATAGTTGATGTTCTTCCTATTATGTCGGCACAAATAAATTGAATACATCTTAAGGTCACTTATGTCACTCGTAATATGATTTAGTGATATACAATTTAGGTATTACTGTCGTTATAGCATATTTTATAATACATGAAATTTTATATCTTCAACAATAAATATGTATCTCGAAATAACGACTAGATAAAATAATATTTTTTTATGTTACAATGTAAAATAGAGATTTAGATTATGAAATAATTTCATTTTCTAAAATATCAATAAGCTGCTGATTGAAAAAAAAATTAATGAATACTAATAGTAAAAACGGTAGTGTATAATTTTATTTGTTAAAAAAAATATACTGACAATTATAATAATAATGATGATCGTATTTTGCTTTTTTGGGAATAGCTCTATTGTTGAATAGATTAAAATTAATCGACCGTGCTTTTCAAAAACATATTCGCGTTCAATTTTCAGCCAAATTACGCACTGTAAGTTTGAAAATATGTTATCTAATTATAAGTCATATAAAATCAATATGTATTCAGTATAAAATGTAACACGAGACCTCGCTTCGAGTTCAAATTTTAATCATGAGACCGAGTTATGAACGTAAATCAATACGAAAATTCTTGTTCCAAGAAAACGCAGAAGCGAAGGTTTACTTCATTCATTGACCTTGATTTTAACTGACCAATTTTGGAAATGCCCATGTACGTGAGCTGATCAAATTTTCAGATATCTTTTTTTTTCAGCTGAATTCATTATGAAACACAATACTGCGTGTATAAACCGACGGCATAGTGTTATATAAAGGAAAAGCGCTGAAATTAAACTCATACCCGTTGCCTGCTTCTCGACATTAATGAAGAATGGGACAAAAATCAACACAAAAATATTCTACTCATACTATTTTATTGATCTCAATATAGAAATGTGGTCATAAAATATATATTTTAACTAATAAAGGTTGTATATATATTAAAGAGAAATGGTGAAACGTCAATAGAAGTCAATTCTTGTCAGGTAAAAATATTACCTAAAAGTTTTAAAGATGTTTTAAAATTTTGATGTAAATATTCTACGCTAATAATAAATTAAAACTGAAAATTATTATCCTGTTCGTACATATTTAATATTTTTAAGTTATTAAATTAGTGTTATGCTTGTATAACATAAAGTTAGATCCCCGAAGTGCCATTAAGTATATCATCTCATTAGGTTGATTGTAAAGTTCACATCTTCACTTATATCTTTAATATTTTAAGTCTGCTTTATATATTTACACATAAATGTATTTTACATTACAACGTTCCACTTATGTATTCAATATAGATTTTATATGAAGGATTTCGCTTAACGGTTTCAGTGGCCATTTTGACGCATTTATTGTTTTTCAAAGACTTGTCGGTAAAATATTCAATGCAATCACCGCCTCTGGCTATCAATTCAGCTATATAAGTTATAGCCGCAGCTTTTATTCCAACTTTTGATTATAAATTATTAATATTTAAAATTAATATTTTTTTCGTAAATTGGTTCAAGATATTCTATATAATATAACATTATTTTTTTTTATAAAATCATAAAATACGACTTTCATTTTTATTATTATATTTAAATATCAAAATATTATTATAGATTAGCATTAAATTAATAAAAATTTCTCTTGATTTTTAATTCCATAAAAATCATTATCCTTTGATGTATGAACTCAATTTCCATAAACTTTATTTCTATAATACTTTTGCGCGATGCACGGTTTGAAAATATCTGAATTTAACAAAACCAAATAGCTTTCTAAAAACGATCAAATTATTTATACGTGTGATGTCGATGTAAGTAGGAAGATTGATATTGGTATATGTAAATGTATGAATGTGAAAAAAAAATACTGTTTCTTTTATATATTTATATGTGTATTAAATAAAAAAAAAAAGATGAACGTGTACAGATTTTAATATGTGAATCACTGCAGAGTCACAGTCGAGTAGGCAGACATGTTCTTGTCCTAGGATAGTCAAGAACGGAGCTGGCAAGGTAAAAATCAATGTTTTTAGCATTTGCATACTGGATAATTGTGGGCGACGATGACCAATATTGGATCTTAGTGCGGAGTCGTTCTGTGTGAGAAATTTATACGAAAATGTACGTGGAAATTTGTTGATTTTCATTATTATGTATTTTTTTGACTGTTTATTTATATGAATTTAAAATAATAGAAACGCCTGCGAAAAAAAAAATGCTTCATGTGCGATCACGGTCATTGCCAATTTGTAAGGCGTTTAATTCAATTTGTCTTGCATATGATACGTAATCGAAAGCAATTTAGACCAAAATAACTAATTTTTAATGCTTAAAATTTCTAAATTTTAAAATATATATTGAGAATGAATTGCACTGAGAGTGCAGTGAAATAAATTTTTTAGAGCATGTAACCGATGCAGATATTTAAATGAATAAATTAGACATCATTTTTGTATATATGTTTCAAAAATTTTATATATGAGATACTTAGAAATTATTTATCAAAAAAAAAATCAATGTACATAAATGATATTATAAGTTCACAGTGTAATTAAAAATATTTGAATATAAAAATGCTTGTGGACCAAATTTTAAAATATTGATAATGATTAAAATGTACAAAATTTCCTATGTATTTTAAAATATACTTTTTTTAATATTAATTTAACTGAAGTACAATTAAAATTATTATACTTTCAAGGATATTAGTAATGGGATGACACCCACATTCGGTTGTAGTCCAGTTTTAAATAGTCTACATTGCGTGTTTTATGCCCACCAAATTTTCTATGCGAGCGCTAAATGTTTAATATAATTTTACTTTTCAACCAGCAGTTATATGCATAATCCAAATCAATATCACATTTTTTTCAATGTATATATATTTATAATGATCACATATTTTTTTTTTTGTTAAAAAATATACATATGAATGATTTGCGGTATTTTTTATTGTTATAATTTTATTGCGAATAAAATGTGCATTAAAAAAACCTTGAATATTGAAATAACAAATGACGCCATGAAATTATCTTAAAATTCATAATTGCCATCATTACGTAAAGCGTCCATTTAAAACCGCAATGTGATGTTTCATAAAAATGACGGAAAACTTATTGAATAATTAGCAAATAAAAAAAAAACAGGTTACAAGTTTGTTTATACAAATTGTTCTATACGTTTTAGTCAGTTTAACAATAAAAAAACAACGCTAGCTTAGCTACGTTGAATCGATAAATCGATAAATTTACAATGATTTCTAAAGTTTAGAACAGTCAAAACTGTTATAAATTAGGATCATATATATATTTTTTTAAATGAACAATTGTTTCCAATAAAATAAGAAACGGAATCAATTTGATATAAAATTTTAATTCCGATGTAAATAATAAAATATAGTAAACAGTTTTCGTATTTGAGGCGTGCTTTTAAAATTAAAACAAAATTGATTTTAAAATTAATCACGTGCCACCTCTGGTACGCGTGCCACAGGTTCACCACAACGGTTCTATACGAATTAAATCGCGACTAAAATAATTGTTGAATTACATGTTATTTATTGTCAATTAATAATAATCACAGTTGAATGGTTCTGTAGAGTATATATGTTTATTTATTTTTAGTTTGTTTATCATAATTAAATAATGTTTATATTATTAGAAAATAAATTTTATGTTCTTTTTGTTATTATATAATTAAACATTAAAATATAAAAGAGTCGATAAATTAATTATTATTCGATTTTTTTTTATTTTTTATAAATTGCAAATTATTTTTTTAATTCGTTTCTAAGATTTAAAAGAAAAGATTAAAAGTGTTTCGAAATACTTTATAATTAATTATTCATACGTGCTCATATATGGACACACAATATTTATAGTAAATATCGACGACTAGTACATTGCGGTACTAATATGTGAAATGTCATCATGTAATACATACACACGGGGCGTTGTCAGGGTGGGGCATAATAATGTAGCTCCCCCCCCCCTTACCTTTAAATATTATAATTAATTTAAAAAATATATAATATGTTTATTTTTTATAAATAAAAATAAGTTTATATTCGATTTTTGAAAAATAAAAAAATATATAATAATATATATATTTTTATTAAACGTTTTTATGATAAAAAATTATATGATATACACACCCGTAACCTCGGAAGTAAATTAGTGTAGGTAGATGAACCATTCATTCAAAACGCCTCTGTTTATAACTATAGTTGGTAGCGTTAAAAATGTAATATATTCCTATACAGATACACTGAGGTCATTATGAAAAATTGAAGTCAGGGATTTTCTCTTACACACATATATATAATTATTACAAAGTAATTATAATATATTTGTTATTATAACAGTACGCATAATCAAGAAAAAAATATGTTTCTTATCATGTTACGTCAAAATATAGGATTATCTTGAAGAAAATTTTCTTTAGTTTGTGCGTTTAAATCTATTTACCGCCTACAATTCGTATCGACCAACGCAAAACTAGATATTATATATATTTTTAAATTTATATTTTGTATGCAGATATTTACTAAATATATAACATATATGTTATATACAACATAATATATTATTTTCGATTATTTATTTATTTATTTTATTAAATTTATGTGATATAATACATACGGAAATAGAATATTTAAAATTATAAATGTTATAGAATATATATTTTTATATGTTTTAGACAAAATATATTATATCGTTGTGGATGAGTTCTAAATTTAAAACTTTTATTATTTATATATATATGGCAACAATTTTAGATTTATTTATGAATTTTATTGTCAGTCACTAAATTTGATGAGGTGTAATAAAACCGTAAAAATAAATTGAAATGTATTGTAGATAATAATGATATTTAATTTACGTTTTTTTTTTTTGAAATTTTGCTGCGCTTTCTCGTATGTTAAGTATTCTTGAAAAATCTTATATGATGAAAAAAAAAAGCAAATATAAGAGGCACCCTGGAGTGCATTTCAAAATATATATTATGAACGAAATTACCATATATTTAAAGAGCATAAAAATTATACATTTATATACTATATATATAATATTTATTTAAATTTGAACATGAAAAGCAATTAATTTCAATAAAAATGATAATAATTTCTGAATTATCAAGTATGTAAGGTAATTCGCAATTTTAAAAAAAATATTATAATATTATTTTTGTTTTGATGATATTAAAACAAATATATACATTATTTCAATAATTTATAATGACAGAGAAAATTGATAAATATAAAAATCAAAAAACTTTCGGCTTCGACTTTGAAAAACGAGATAGGCTGTCACTTTTTTAACATATTTCGGCCAAATTTTTCTTTCATAATGAGATATGGTCACGCTCGTTTTTTTGTGCACGCGCCATTTTGCGTACAATAAATAAAATGAAAATAATACCAATAATAATACGAAAAAAAAGAAATATAAAAATGTACGACGTTACTCTTTCTAAATTTAATTCGTAATATTAAATAAAGATATTCTGGCACGCGATCTTTCGTTTTGGTTGTTTTTTTTTTGTATTTAAATTTTGATAGGGATGAATTTTTTAGTATACAAAATTTTGAGAACTATTGATATATTCTAACAGTATTGCAAAATGAGAAATTTTTATTTCTGTTTTTTTTTTTTGAAAAAAGTCGTTTCGAACAACTTTTAACCTCCGAGTAAAACCATTTTTTTCCCCAACATTTAATGTGGGTGTAGTTTTATCCCATGTGGGTTTCTTAACAATTTATTGTCATGGCAGGAAAGATATTTCTTGTCTTTTTCTTTTTTTTCTGTTTTAATTTTATTAATTCGCTTTATCTTTCTGTCCTTATTAAACGTATTATAATTCAACCGTGGCAACATTGTATCAGATGGTAAAATTAATTAATTCTAAGATAAAAATGAAAGTATGGATTTAGTGATAAGCTTTTTTTTTGCATCAGATAAAAACATAGTCAATAATTGAATGTGATAGCAACGAAATTTATTGCTATCAATAAATGTGGAAATTTGTATGGGGGTCGTTGTTGCCAAGTAACAACGGTCCGATACTTTACAATGACTTTAAACACCTGTAATTTGTTACGTTTTCTAGTAACAGTCGATATTTAGTTTTTGACGATTATCTTGACATACCTTTTGTTATATTATAAAAAAAAAACTAATCATCAGCTGCGTGACTAGGGATAGGAATGGGGGAAATGTGGATTGTACGGAATGATACCGATAAATGATTTAAAGTATTAAATATCGTGTTGAAATTAGTATATTTTCAATGCTATTTATTAGTGAGGTTAAAGTGTACTATAATATCAAGATTTTTTTTAAAGGTATATAATTGTACTAAACTTTTATATTTGATCAACATTTTTTTAAATTTTCGTTTTATTCATGAGCAAATATATATAATTCAATTTCTTTGAAATAATATATATATATATATATATATATATATATATATATATATATATATATATATATATATATATATATATATATATATATATTATATAATATAAAACAAGTTTCGTGAACTATATTTTGATTGCGAAAATATTGTATGATTAAAGACAAGCTACGATCCTTATATTTATAGATGAGTATAGAAAGCTTTTAGTTCAGACAATATTTATCGAGAAACCGTGTAATTTGATTTCACGAATTCCCATCATAAAGAAAAATAAAAAAAAATACAGCAAACCATATAATATTCCCTTTTATGACCGTTCTTAGTCATAGTGGGCGCACTCATCCATTTTGTTACATCAATAATTCAATATTACGCTAGTGTGGTAAAACAGATAAAATATTTTATTTTTAATGAAAAAATAAAATATAAATAAATCTATTTCTCGATAGAATTATTTTTGAAAATAAAACAACGTTTGAGAGACGGTTCGACGAATCGACATAGTCGACCACAGACAAACGTTAGCATGGATAAGTATCAAATTGAAGTCATCAAGTAATCGCCCACTCAAGAAGGGAGATGATGTCATCGAATCGAGTTGTCAAACGGCAATGGATAATAAAACCAACGTTGCACATTACCCCTAACGCAGCATCTTAATATGGTTATGGTCGCGCATCGATCTGTTATGATGCGTGTTTGATGCTAAACAGCGATTTTTGCGATCATCTTGAAACGCTCTCTTCCTCTTTGTTGCTTCATGAAATGTTTTTATTTATGTTATTTTTTTTTTCACAATCACGCATATATATGTAAATATAATATATACAATGATAAATAATCATATTTATATGATAAGGATTTAAGATAAATAAAGGTTAATTACATTATGAGTCGTTTCATTATTATGAATGATATTCATAATAATGATTGAACGATCGAATAGGTCCTCAGAAACTCTTCGCCATTTCAATTACACCATTAATTAGGTAATTGGTTGGCTGTCGACGTTAAATTAATCTAATTAACTTTATTAAATGTTTTACGATTTACTAATTGGCGTACCGAATGCGTCACGTCAACGAAATATAAAAAAACGCGTAATTTAACTACCGATTGATATTTATGATGACGTCTATTAGACAAAAATGAAATTGACAAACCTATTGTTACATTGAATAAAAAATAATGAACTCGTTTTTTTTTTTACTACAATTTACAAAATTGGTTCTTCTTTTATTATTTTTATATCTGAATATAACATGCATATAAACTATTATAGTGAAAAATCATTAAATAAATAATTTTCATAGAAATAATAAGTAAATTTTTCGTATTGTCAAAAAATGTACGTTGTTTAAAATTGTGAATTTTTCCTTCAAATTTTGCTCTCAATTAGAATTTTAATAAACTGATTTATATATATTTAATAAATTGTATGTATAATAATCGACAAGAATATAATTATTTGTGACTTTTTTCTAAATATTATTATTTTGAATATTTTGCTATTAATTCAATTATAAAGATTGAAAATCACTGTTTGAAAGTTTCAATTTTGATTTAGATTCCGAATTCTCATTTTTTTTTTTTTTTTTTTTTGGTATTAGTCGATAGTTCCTAATTTAGACAAATGTGGAAAACCACCGGAAAATAACAGTTCGTTCCTTTTTTGTAATTATTAAAATGAATATAACATAAAAAAAACGAATTTTGAATAATAATTAAGTATGTTTATTTTCTCACAATTCAACACTCGTGTCAACAAAAAAAGTTGTAGTAAATAATTTTTTGAGTACTTTTTATTTATTTTGTGCATTAAAATCGTTTCGACATGTTAATTATACAAAAGGTGAATCATCATTTTTTTTTTTACACGTATCGATAAAATTTGCATTGAACGTTTATACCATAATAGAAGTCCAACGAGCGTAGATCGTTCACGTATAATATAATATTATACAAAGTACTAGTTGAAGTGCTGAGATGATTATTTTGTAGATTTTTATAAACTCGTAAGATGTATTTTTAATAAGAGAAAAATATTTACATTATACTATATTATATCACGCAATAGTCAAAGGTGACGCACTGGTTATGCAACCTATTTAGTCATATGCAGAAAAAAAAAAAAACTAGGTTTATCAATAATCACGTTTGAGGCCTTGGTGAGCCAGTATTTTACGCATGCTGACGACGATGCTGCACCTTCGCTAAACGTGTCTCATACTAGTTTTGTTTACCGTTTCTTCGTTTCTTCGCTCGGAGTACACGGTTCCATGTATATTACCGGTCTCGTTGGTCCTCTTGGTGAATGACATTCTTGGACCATATGGCGAGACTTTTACGTTGCCGCATATGGAATCTTGTTTTAGGATCCGAGAAATTGCCAACGAGGCGACGAAGAGCACGCAATCGAACGATTGCGACAATCGTATATAATATATAATATACAACAAATTGTCATTCAATTATCAAAATATCGCGTTTTTTTTTTTTTTTTTTTTTTTTTGAGTACCCATATCAAAATTTTTAAAATTATATATCCATGTATAAAAGTTTAAAACATTTTTTAATGTATTTATGAATATTTAACCCTTTGCACTCGACACATTTTGCAGTGTTATTGGTGAATTTTTTATTCCAAACTTAAAATTATTATACAAAAAAAAATGAATGATTTTATATAACACTTTTTATACCTCTGCTGTTTCGTAGTTTTATATAGAATATATGAATTTATTCAACAAATTTTTAAACCTAACAAAAAAAAACGATTTTCACCACCATTTCAAAAACATTCTTATAAAATGATATATCGAGGTATACACAATCATTTTATCATTTAGTATTTATAAGGATTAAAAATTTTAACTTTAATAATGTAATATAATTTTAGTATGAAAATTGCATTATTTTCTTTTCAATTATTCAGAATGATAAAATCATCATGATATCTTATATTCAGATTTCACTTTCCATTATCTCTTTTTAACCTTCAAAAATGAATTTATTTACGTCAAATATAAAACTATTCAATGAAATCAATAGATCCTATAAATCTTTATCAAAATTCCGTTGATTTAATTTTAATTATAAATATTAAATTTCAAGTTTTAATGAAATTCACATGAATCCGATTGAAAATACCTGAACTAAACTACAAAATTACCAATGAGAAATGTATTAGAATTAAATATAAATTGAATAATAACCGCTGTTTGATATACGGTGTACATATTCATTTTTATTTTTGCCATATTATATCATATTGTCGTCAATATTGTGTGCGTATATTTTTATTTTGTCCAAGATGCGATTTGAATAAAGATTTGATTGACGATTGTGATTTTGAAAATTTATGCTAAAATTCACAACAACAATAGGGACTTAATAGTGCTCCGCAAAATGCTAATGTCTTTCATATGGTGATTCTAATCATGATCATGAATCATTTGTCTTAATCGAGAGGCTGAACGTGTCCATAAATAAATTGATTTATCTCTTCTAAATCACCTTTATAACTTTTTCTTTTTTTTTTGTAATATCCTATATAAGATTCGTCACAAAAAATATATATTTTAACATTATTCAAAATAGTTCTTATTGATTTTTATATTATTTAAACAATTTTTTTTTTTGGATAATATAAATAGGCTATATTGTATTTTTCAGACTGTACTTACTATGAAAAAAATGTGTTGTTTTGTTATTTTAAAATTATTTTCGCATAAATTATGGCATGGAAAGAGGTTATCGCACCTGCCTTGTTCTGCTAGTAGAAACGCTGATGGCTGACATTAGTGGATTTCGAAATCAAATCCATTAAAAAAAAAGACCATGATGTCACGACGAAAGAACTGGTCTTTCGAGTGGTAAATAAGAAAAACTGCATCAGAAATGGCAATGATGAATTTTTTCACGTATGCAGGAAAGTTGAGCTATATTTATACACATATATAATATATATATACAGTAGGATAAATTTCACATGCTTTTATATAATAATTGTTAATAATGATGTTGATGATAGTTATATTGCTTGTGTTGATAATATTAATGATGATGATGATTCACCACCAACGCCAAAAGACAAAACGTTTCGTTTATCTTCAAGAAGTATGCATTATTGTCAGTGTGTGTTGTTTGAATTACAATGCATCGTTTATGTCGAATGAATTTATTTTTATCGAGGTTCAACTCTCACTTGTCACGTTTTTTTTTATATATATTATATGTACATATATATCAATTGAATACAATGGCGTGTGAGAGGGGAAATAAATCAGCAATATGAATAGTTAACCGGGTGTTTTGTTAAGATTATATATAATATACTGTGTTAAACGTGTGATCACATACACACATAATTTACACGTGTAAAGAATTTTTATATAAATATTAAAACTATTTAAAATAATAGCAGCTCCCTTAGCGCATAGTTGAGCCGCGTCGATGAAAGCAGTTCGCGCGTGAAGAATGCCGCGTTTCATCGACGCTACCAATAACAGCAGCGTCACCAAAAATGATTGCATTCATTATTTTACATTTTTTTTTCTTGTGTTTTAATGATACTTGTTATTTGTAATTCTTAAATACATTTTTTTTTCAAATTGTTTCAAAGCAAAATATCAGATTTAGATTAAAAAGCATGCACAAGTTTTATTTTTATATATGTTTTTTTTATAATTTCGAAATATTTTTAACCATATTGAGTGAAAATAGTCGTTTTTATAATTCAGTATGCGATTTCTAAGAAATGTTATTTCTGAAAATAACTTGTACCGAGAAATCTGTTCGGTATTAATATTGCAAAATGCTTTTCTTGATAAAAATCAAATCATAATCATTAATTAAACGAATTCATACAAAAAAAAAACTTTTTATGATCCGTAATATAAATCCAAAGTCCTTCCCATAATCTGATAGCAGAAACTATTTTTAAAAATTTCCTTTAAAATTTTTCTTTATTTAAATCGCTTTTTTTTTACAACATAATTGCTTTAGTAGTTATTTCGATAAATACACGTTTTAAATATGGTTATTCCGATTATGGTCTAAGACAAATTTTATTGACGTTCATTGCTGAAACCCACATTTATGATTTTTATACAGATTTCCGCATGCGAAACGATTTATTTCGTATATAAAATGATGAATGCGCTTATAAACAATTTCATGGTCATAATTTTTCGTGTTTGTATCAAAACGACATTCGGTTTTGCCCTTATACATATATATATAATGTATTTGTAAATTTTAAGTCTCGACATGTAACGTGCGTTTATATTATGTAATTTATATCATATTATAATCATAATCAGAAATCATATTTGTATGTGCGTGACGCGTTCCATTATACAAAAAAAACTTTTTTTTAATATTTATATATATATATATATATATATATATATATATATATATATATAAATGTGTTTGTATTATAGAATGACATAATATGATATTTATATAAAATTTATTAAAATTATATGTGATTTATTTTATAAAATGATAAGTACACAAATAATATTATCACGATGTTTAAAAATATTTAAAAAATTCAATTTGTTTATTTTTTAAATACGATTTTTCAATAGTACTTATATATTAAAAATAAAAAAAAATCTGTTAAATTAAGTAATATGCTGACAAATTTTACTTTTAAGTAAAATAAAAACATATTTTAGTATAGTGAAATTATTTAAATACATATAAATATAAAAATTTAATATCTATAATTTAAATTACACATATAGTATAAATCACATAAAACGATTGTGTCGAGTGTTATTTTTTTTCATATATGTGAATCAACATCTTTTCTTAGAAATTTTGATCGGCCGCAAAGTGTTAAGAGCCGCAATTTACAATTCGTACACAGGTTCTCAAACGTGTTCTGAATTTATTCAAGCATATGGAGAATTTGCTCTTTCGCATCGGGGCCCATTTGGGTTATTATAATATAAATAATAATATCAATAAACTCATTCCATCAATTAAAAACACGCGATATAAATATAATTGATATGCTGATCAAAAACTATTAAATTATCGCCAATTCATCTGATACGGGGAGGACAAATCGTGATTATTAAATGAATATTTAATAATATATTTGTGAAGCTGATGATAATAAATTAAGTTTTTGATTATATTTAATTATAAAAAGTTTGAAAGTCAATTGTAAAAGGAGTATAAAAAATGTAAAACAATACTGCGCCTGATGAAAAATAAAGTCGTAACAATGATTTCAGCGCCTTTGGCAAATATTAAATATGGCGCCTCTATTTTTTTAATGGTTAATTTTTAAAAATGTTTTACTTTTCTTTTTGAACGCCCATTAACAAATATTGTTTTACTAATTAATATCATTCCACGATCCTGAATAGAAAAATATTCATTTGCAAATATAATAATATATTATTGTCTATTTTTATATGAATTAAGCGTAATATGAACGTATACAAAATTCGTTCCATAAATGTACATATCAATATAAATTTTTTTAAAACATTTTGTATAATAATAATCTAGGTATAAACACCGTGATTTTGAACCATAACAGCGGTGCGGCGAACGAATCATATCCGTTATAAAATTGTCCGACATACCATCGAAATTGTTTTCGATCAGAATAGTAGCTGATGCGATAAAACAATGAGAACAATAAGTTGCAAAGGATGTGTATTACGTAATGGCGTCTAAATATGGCGCCAGACGCCGAATATGGCCTCAGACGGATAAAGCACTTTCCTGAAAGGCGACGCTCATTGTGATCAAGTATTTTTTTTTCAATTTTTTAAATACGACAAACCACAGGGCATAAGTGAAACTATGCATGTATTCGAAGCAATATTTTTATTTTTGAAATATTTTAATTTTCATAATGTATTAATAAATATTTTTAATTAATATTTTATGCGTTATACTAAAAAAAAAATTGATTATTATAAAATATAGTAAAATAATTCATTAAATATATTGTATATAAATTACTCTAGGTCAAGATCAAGCGCAATGGAAATGAGCTTAGAGCTGAGAAAGTAAAAGATAAATGTGAGAATACGTCGTAGACTTTCATATTTTGCTTTCAAATAATAAAGACTGATTCATATATATATATATATATTGACAATTTATATAATGTAAAAAATATAGTTATCTGCTTGTTACAATAAAAAGAAAGGATTTTATCGCAAATACGATGCAACTTCTTTATTTCACTTATTAATAACGAATAGCTGAAGATTGAAAAAAGGAAAAAAAAATCGAAAATAAGAGATTTTTACTAGCAAGTCTATCAATTTTTTTCATGTTATATGAATAACTATTCTTATAAACAAAAATATATTTATTTTAACTACGAATCATTAGTGTTTTTTTTTATTCAAACCAGGGATTCCTAAACTTTTTTTAACTGATCCTCTAGTGAAAACAGTTTAATAATAACAAAAAACTTTAACCAAAAATATTCTAAATAATTTATTTCAAAATAAAGTAAGAAAAAATATTAAATTAAAAAGAAACACTAATAATGAACTATACATTCCAAAAAATAAAACTGTCATAAAAATATCTTGGAAAGTGGTACAAAAATTTGATTATTAACCATTAAAAAAATTAACGACCGCAACGAAAAAAAAGAATTGTAATATATATCAAATTTTGTACATGTATTTCATATCCATATGCATATTTGTACATTTACATAAATAAATATTTATTTATCATAAAATAAGTAAAGAGTAAGGGAACACCTAAATATTGATCGTTTTCACAGCACAAGGTCGTTCACACGGCCATATTTAGGCCAATAAAGCCGAAATCTAATCAGAGCAAAATGTTATTCAAGTTCAATGACAGTTAAAGCTGAAATTACATTTTGTTTTAAAATGTATATATTTTTTTATTTTAAATTCAAAAGCGTCTTATATACTGATTAATAATTATTAAAATTATATTAATTTGTATTAAAAAAACTTAGACATATAAATGTAATATGTGATTAAAATTAAAAATTTTAATATTTAATTAAAATTATGAAAATATTTAAGGTAATTATTTATATTTATATATATATGTATGTATTCTGTAAAATTTAGTTTAAAATACTTAATTAATATATGATATTATACTTTTTCATTTTTATAAAGTGTCATCTATGAAAATATTATATAATTTTGTATTGATATAATATCTTAAAAGATGGCATTAAAACAATGAATCAATTTATTTTTTGAAATATTTATATTTTGGGAAATTAATTTATCTTCATTATATTTATATTTTGTAATATTCTTTTATTATTCGTAAATCATTATAATGATATACACATAAATTTTTTTATTGAATTTATTTTCTATTAAAAAAATATTGTTTTACCTGAAAAGATGTCGCAAAATTATAAAATTATTATGCTTAATAATTGTAATAAAACCTTAATTTTCTTTATATTTTTATACAATTTAAATGTTAAAGAAAATGCCATAGAAAACATTAAAATTTAATATAATATATTTTTTCCTATTAGAACATTAATTTCTAGCCATGTTTGTAAGATATTTGTCATCTTCTTTTTCATCTTCCTTTTCATCTTCGAAGTATTCTACATCTTCATCTACTTCTGCATCTTGATACTGTTGATATTCAGCAATCAAATCATTCATATTACTTTCCGCTTCAGTGAATTCCATTTCATCCATACCTTCATTTATGTACCAGTGCAAAAATGCTTTCCTTCTATACATAGCTGTGAATTGTTCAGAAATCCTTCTAAATAATTCTTGAACGGAAGTTGTATTAGCAATAAAAGTAGCTGACATATTGAGACCTTTAGGTGGAATATTGCAAATAGCTGTTTTTATATTATCTGGGATCCATTCTACAAAATATGGAGAATTTTTATTTTGCATTTGCACTATTTGCTCGTCCACATCTCTAGTAGATAAAGATCCTCTGAATATAGCAGCAACAGTTAAATATCTTCCATTTCTTGGATCGCATGCAGCCATCATATTTTTAGCATTACACATTTGTTGCGTCAATTCTGATACTGTAAGTCCTTGATATTTTCTATCATTTTTTGACATTAACGGAGCAAATCCTGGAACGAAGAAATGTAATCGAGGGAATGGTACCATATTTACGCATAATTTTCTTAAATCTGCATTCAGCTGTCCAGGGAATCTTAAACAAGTTGTAACACCAGACATAGTTAATGAAATTAAATGATTTAAATCGACGTAACTGGGCGTTGGTATTTTCAATGATCTAAAGCATATATTATATAAAGCTTCATTATCAATGCAGTACGTTTGATCAGTATTTTCTATCAATTGGTGAACAGAGAGTGTAGAATTGTAAGGTTCTACAACTGTTTCTGAAACCTTAGGTGATGGAATAACTGAATATGTACTTATAATTCTATCTGGATATTCTTCCCTTATCTTGTTTGATAACAAAGTACCCGTACCAGAACCAGTTCCTCCTCCAAGAGAATGAGTTATTTGAAATCCCTGAAGGCAGTCGCAAGCTTCACTTTCCTTTCTAATAACATCTAATACTGGATCGATCAATTCTGCACCTTCAGTATAATGACCCTTCGCCCAATTATTTCCAGCTCCAGAACTTCCGAATACAAAATTATCTGGTCTAAATAATTTTCCATATGGACCTGATCTGACAGCATTCATAGTTCCAGGTTCCAAATCAATAAGAACAGATCTTGGTACATATTTACATCCTTCAGAACGATTTGTGCCTGAAAATGTTATTTAATGTTGGTATTTTCACACGTACAAAATTATTTGATGAATGAATTAAATTAATATTTACGTATTAAATTTTTAAAACAATGTTTAGCGAGATAATTTTAACTGTATATAAAATTATATTATAATTATATTTCTTATAATTGTTATAGGGTTCCATTTCCCAATAACTACACCTAATTTTTAAAATAATACTAACAATGTTACTTTTCATTACATACCTCAATTTTTAGAAAATATATGAACAAAATATTATAAATTATAATTTACTATTGATAATAAAAGATAACGTTTATGACGTAACACTGACCTTTTATTTCATTATAGTAGACTCCAATTCTTCTTAATTGAATATCAGTCAAATTTTTCGAAGGATCTTCTCTATGGACACCTGTTTGATCTATGCCATGTTCTTCCGATAATACTTCCCAAAACTGTTATATAAAATAATAAAGCTGACTTTTAATTTTTTATGTTTCATATATAGATAAAAATTATTATTGAGCTTATTTGTATGATATCACTTGATATTTTTTCATTGATTTTAATTTCATACCTTGGATCCAATTTGATTGCCACATTGGCCAACTTGAACATTAATAATTTCAGTCATGATGGTTTTTTATAGAAGCAATTTAAAAGTGCAATTAGATTGAGAATATATACAGTACTAAATGATAACTGAAATTGATTACTTCAAAGTCCATAATCTTTAAATGGTATCAGATAGATAAATATCAGATATATATATATATATATATATATATATATATATATATATATATATATATATATATATACATATATATATATATATATATATATATACATATATATATATATATACATACATACATACACACACATATATATATATATATACATACATACATACATATATATATATATATACACACATATATATATATATATATATATATATACATATATATATATATATATATATATATATATATATATATATATATATATATCGAACAAAATTCATTTGAAAAACTGTTTTAATCCTCTTTAATCACTCAATTTTTTTGTTACATTATCGATAATATGATATATTAGTCAGTTACATGAAACTTTTAATTTATATTATTACGAATTATAAGGAAGTTATATTTATTATGAGGAAGTTATATATGAACAAAATTCTATAACAGTAGTTTAAAACTTGCTTTATATGCTTATTAAAATATTATATAAATATATTCCTTTTATATTTTTTTGTGAATGGTTCATATATAAATAAGTTAGAAATGAAAAACATCATGATAAATAGAAAAATATTTTTTTAACCATTACTAAAAACAATAACTGTGTATTTGGTCACAATATAAAATGTCTGTACTAGGTAAAATTTACCAACTAAAGAACATATCTTTTGACGACTAAATATAATATCAATATATCAAAATTACTTTTAGAATTTAGAGTTTATTTATTATTTATATTTTTGATATTAAATTGTCTTTTAATATTATTAAATTGCTTTAATTTTTTTTTTGATTAGGGTAAGAAAAACATAAAAACAAAACACAATTATGAATGTACATAAATGCTGTTATAATAATGATAAAATATTATAATACATAAAAATTTATTACTTTTTATTCCATTAAAATTAGTACAAATGTATAAAAATATCAAAAACTTATAATTATGATTTTCCAATATTACTGATATTCAAATATATCTTTCTGATTTTTTCACATTCACTCAGAATTTCTATATATATATGTTTTTATCATTTTTTTTAATCAAAATAATTATATAAATGAAATACTTGATTATCAATGTTAAGCACAACAGACATTATTTACAGCGAACAAATTAATCAATTAAAACGAATTTCGCACACAACAAAATTATATAAAGATTATAATCATTTTAACATTGTTCTTCATTTTGAGATTCCTCAGCTTCGATTTCATCTTGAACAAATTCGCAATCATCCTCAATAGCTGCTTCCTGGTATTGTTGATATTCGGCGACAAGGTCGTTCAAATTGCTTTCGGCTTCGGCAAATTCCATTATGTCCATGCCTTCACCCATGTACCAATGCAAGAAGGCTTTCCTTTTGTACATAGCTGAAAACTGTTCAGAAATCCGTTTGAATAATTCTTGAATGGCAGTAGTGTTACCGATGAATGTAGCTGCCATCTTTAGACCCCTTGGTGGTATATCGCAAACTGCTGTTTTAACATTATTCGGTATCCATTCAACAAAATAGGGTGAATTTTTATTTTGAATATGTATCATTTGTTCGTCAATTTCCTTCATAGACATACGACCTCTGAAAATGGCGGCCACCGTCAGGTATCTTCCATGTCTTGGATCGCAAGCAGCCATCATGTTTTTGGCATCAAACATTTGTTGCGTCAATTCAGGTACAGTCAAGGCTCTATATTGTTGACTGTTCCTCGATGTTAATGGAGCAAAACCTGGCATAAAGAAGTGTAAACGTGGGAATGGTACCATATTTACTGCCAACTTTCTCAAGTCAGCATTCAACTGTCCTGGGAATCTTAGGCAAGTTGTAACTCCAGACATTGTTAGGGACACTAGATGATTCAAATCCATGTAACCAGGTGTAGGTAATTTCAGTGTTCTGTAACATATATCGTACAAAGCCTCGTTATCTATACAATATGTTTCGTCTGTGTTTTCAATTAGTTGATGTATAGAAAGTGTAGCGTTGTATGGTTCTACTACAGTGTCTGATACCTTTGGGGATGGTACTACCGAATATGTATTCATAATTCTATCTGGATATTCTTCTCTAATTTTACTGATTAGAAGAGTACCCATACCAGAACCTGTACCACCTCCTAGAGAATGAGTCAGTTGGAAACCTTGAAGACAATCACAATTTTCACATTCTTTTCTAACCACATCTAAGACTGAATCTACTAATTCTGCTCCCTCAGTGTAATGGCCTTTAGCCCAATTATTACCGGCTCCGGATTGTCCGAATACGTAATTGTCAGGTCTAAACAATTTTCCATATGGACCAGATTTAACAGCATCCATGGTTCCAGGTTCAAGATCGAGCAAAACAGCTCGTGGTACATATTTGCCTCCACTTGAAGCACTTGCAACTAAAATTTAAAATATAAATAAATAGATCATTATATAAATTAATACAGTTAACAATTTTAGAAAGTTTAATTTTTTTCTACAAATTTATGAAATTGAGTTACAAATTTTATATTAAAATTATTTTACTTTAAATTGGATAATTTTTTTTATTAAAGACTTAAAATAATTAATATTTTAAATGATATATATTTATTTTCGTTTTGCGCATTTGAAATTATCATTTATGAATCCGCCTTCGACCGATTATGAAGAGCTGAATAGAAATTAACTGGTTTCGGTTCGTTCGTTAAATTAACCATATATATATATATATATATATATATATATATATATATATATATATATATATATATATATTTTTTTTTTTTTTTTTTTTTTTTGCTATAGAATAATACAACTTTTAAGTCAATTTTTAGATTGGCAGTAATTAGGTCACGTTTTTTGAGCAATCCGATATGATGAATGAGAAACGAAAATGCTATCTGATCGGCGAAACGGACAGAAACAAAAAGACAATTCTCTCGAACGACGTTAAAAATGTTTTAAACGTTTCCTGTGCCGTTCACAGTTTAACGGTGAATATAATAGAAATAATCGGTTTCGAAAATTACGTGACTACGAAAATTCAAAGAGGACAATTACCGAACGAAATTGTATTGAAAAATATAAAATAAAAAATATAAATTGCCATGAAACCGACCAGATGCTTCGTTGTAGTAGACGCTGATTCTCTCCAATTGAAGGTCCGATGTGCCATTGTAAGTTCCGGTGTTGTCGATGCCATGTTCCTCAGATATGATTTCCCAGAACTGAAATATTTACCAAAAAATATAACTTAAATTTAATTGAATTTTTGAATGTGGTTAATACGCATTATAAATTTTTGTTCCTTCATAATGATTCTACCTCATTTCTGTCCAATCTATCTCATTTATCCCCCTTTTCACAAACAAATGATAATCAAAAAATATAAATATTTCTTCAAAATTTAGATACAGAAAGAAAGTTATTTAAATAGTAAATAAAAAAATCTAATTATTTTTATATCTATTATTTTGTTAATTATTAAGAATATTATCCAAATTCTTTGAATACCCCTTTTCAATACAGTATCGACCATTTTGGATCATTAATGATTATGTAATATTAATATTTTGACGAAATACAAAAAAATGTATTTTGTTAATGATATATATTTAACGGATATAATTACTATTTAAATACATATACACAATTATAATTGTCAATTTTATTATATAGCTAATATAGAAGGAAATATTATTTTGACGTAAATATGCAAAAAAATATGTACGTATGTTAGCTTGTAATACAAAAAAAAGGTCACAGATTTGTTGAGAAAATTATGATTTTTTTCCTTTTCAATGAAAAACGTGTATAATACAAAAATATTTTCGAACATTTTGTCAAAAATTAACATATAATATCGTAGTATTATTATGCACAGTTTTTAATTTTGAAATATATATAAAAAAATATATGAATGGTAATTATATCTTTTATACTCGTTCTATACAATTATGATTGATATATCTATTTGCCATTTTTTTTTTAACTTAAACAGCTTTTTTTTTTAATTAAGGCAAATTATTAAGAAAATTTGCTTTAATTAAAGAAAAAAAAATTGACGTTAATTTAAATCAATTAGCATTTCATGTGAATGTATCATAATACTATAGATCAGTTATAATATTTAAAAAGTGATATTATTAAAAAAAAGATTAAGTTTAATTACTATTACAACGATATTTTTTTCCATTCTATATAAGACGTGTTTCAATTCAAATACCGCGAAATTGGACATTCGTGCTGTTTGTTCTTTTTTCACGTTCCATTTGACTTGACCCGGAAATTTTTTTTATATATTTTTATTTTATAAAACGACAACAGGAGCATAAACAAACAAACAAACAGAAAAATGAACAATTTGAATAAAATTTGTTCCGTGAGCGTTGATAATTCGAATCGAGACGGCCAAGTTGAAATTAAGATTATCGCTCGACGTCAACGCTTCGAATTAAATGAATTTATTCGACAATTGTCGATGAATTGAACTACAGCGAGTGTGTCTTTTGGGATATAAAAGATTCGATCGAATCGTTTAAACGTATTAAATAAATAAATATAAAAAAAAAACGGTCTAAAATGCAATTGAAGCGCGTTTTCGACGCTGTAAAAGAATTTAACCCTTTGAGTGGCGCGGACTCGTTTTTCATTTTTATGTCCGTATTTGGTAACGACGAGCTCTACCCGGTTTTCACCAAATAATTCTTTGAAGTTTATATCAGACTTTCTCAAATATATATTTTTTTTTTCAATTAACAAACATGTTAAACTTTGTACAATTTTATATTATATTTAAGTATAAAAACATTTTTTAACATTTTCTGGTACGTAGCTAGTTTTAAGAAATTAGATATTTCATATATGATTCATTAATGTAGTAAATTGATACTGAAACCTAATAAAAGTGATCAAGAAACCAGGACGATCGTATTTCTCTCACCACATTCACTATGTGCAATATTTTTTTGCATGAATGAATAACAAAAATAAATATACTTTTAAATTAAATTTACATAATGAATAAAAAAATCCATTAAATATTATATAATTATATTGGTTAAAAATTTGATAATGTACAAAAAAAAATCAAATACACATTTTATTACTAACAAAAATGTTTTTCAACTAAAAAATTTTGTCATTATTTTCAAATCATCAATCAATTTATATAAGAGTATTTAATTTAAAATTGATGTAATCCGCATGGAAACATGATAATTAAGCTTATAATATTATTTTCAAAATACCATTTATCAAATTTGAACGTATTTTTAAATATTTGTTTTTAAACATTAAAATTCTTATTAAGTTGGAAAAAACATCAACATTAAGTATCAAATACTTTAATCCATTTTTTCAACAAATATGAAAATATTTGAGAAACATTATTATAGAAAGAAGTTGTAAAATTCCATTAACCATGGTATTGTTACGATCCAATTTAATTAATAAAATATAATATTTTTAATTATATTTATAAATAACTCATGCAGATAGATGTATTTATTATTTATTTATTATATTTGAATATATTTCTATAAAACTTAAACTAATATTGTTACAATTCGCCTCTGAAAACAATATCTAAAAATATGAAAACGTTATATTTTTCTTAAAATAATAGGAAGAAAGCATCAAGGGTTGAAATTAAGGGGCGAATTTTAAAATTGCAAAAAATTGTCAAAATATAATAGAATCTCTTATTTTTTAAAATCCTAAATCTAAACTGTGTATTTAATCGATTGACACATGGATATTTTTTCGAAAAATATTATTTATTAATATTAAAAAAAATAAAAAAATTAATGTATTGAAATTTTTATATCCTGTTGTTTTTATGTGTTATTGATATTTAAACCTTGGCGCCAATCTGGTTTCCGCACTGTCCGGCCTGAAGATGAACAATTTCCCTCATGGTAACCTTGTGTATGTTTCAGGATGTGGAAAGTCCTGAAAAAGCGCTTCAGTCCAAGAAAAGAAGACCGAATTGACGAACAACCGTAAGTCGACTGTCTGTCTTTGAAAGTTTTCGTAGCAATTATAGTTCTTAACAGGGTTGTCACGTAACTATATTATTATTATTTATTTTTTTAATTAAAATGAAAATGTGTAAAAATTAAGTTTATTTTTATAAATTAATGATTTCTGTTTTAAAATTGATATGAATTATTAATGAGAGCACTATTACGAAATTTAGAAGTCATGGTTTGAAATTTATATATATATATATATATATATATATATATATATATATATATATATATATATATACACATATTTAATCGTTAATATGATTATTAATTAATTATAAACGTTAAATATTCATATAATAATATAAATTTGATGATAAACTAAACTATTAAATTTTAATTTTTGAAATGTTACGAAGACTACACAAAAACGTTTTTTATTTCAAACTATAAAGGATGAAGATTTCAATCAGATTGATGCAACCCTAATTCATATACATAAACATTCATTCTTTGTAATGTACATTCACTTATTTATTACTATAACTGTACAAAGATGAAATTTCAGAAGCGAAAAATTTTATTCAATAATAATAAATTTACATATGATTATTTTTCTATATATTCATATTTTCTAGAATAATTTATTTCTTTTCAATATTTTTTTAATGATTTTTTAAGTTATTATTATTGATAAACAAAACCCAGATTAAATTATTAAATGGATTTTAAGTAACTCGTCATTTTTAATATTATAATTGTTTTTTTTTTCATTTTGATAAAATATTTTTTTTTGTATAAACTACTATTGTTACGAAAAAATAATACTTTAATAAAGTTTTTTGAATTAATCAAAATAAAAAAAAACCAAACAGACTTATTTTATTTGTACAATTTTCATTAGGAAATATATTTACCATATATTATATATTTAATTAATTGCTGAAAAATTATTAATAATATTAAAATTGAATTATAATATATAATACTAAAAATATTTTATTATCAAAAAATAATACTAAATTTATTATTATTTTTTTTCTTTTTAAAATATTAAAAATAATTCATTAAAAAAATATTAGAATTATTTTTTCGAATATTATATAAATTGATAGTATTCATTGTTAAATAAATTCTATAAAATTAAAAGCTTAAATATAAAATCAACATATAAAATATTCATCATTCACTTATTTAAGTATGGTAATAACCCATATATGTCAATTTATAAATTATGATTTGATTCATATTTAAGTGCGATTTGATATAGTATATATATATATATATATATATATATATATATATATATATATATATATATATATATATATATATATATATAAATTATATGCTAACGTCACACAAAAAGATTTATCGTTTCGACATGTAAAGATGGCCGTCTGTCGATTTTCGTGATGATTGACATTATTATAAGATAGTTAAAATATTCCGTCGTTTAATGTGTTCAATGCCCGTTGAACATTCTATTTTTATATATGTAATCGTAATTGACGATAACAGTATCCCTTCGAATTAAAACAAACTTTGTTTCGGTTGCTTCATATTTTTACGAACCGGTAATTTTTTTATCCTCTCTAGAAAATATAGAATTATCATTCTATAATAATGTATATTTTATGCAAAGATTACTCTGTTGATAATAATAATAATTTATTTTGAAATCAATAGATAGAAATGCGAAGGTCACTTGTAAAAAATGTCGGGCGTCAATTATTTTTCGATAATTCGAAATTGAAACTTCATCATAATGGAGGATAAACGACGTTTTATAATTATATTGTGATTAATTTATTAACGAAATAAAAATTGAGCAATAATTGATCATCATCGTATAAAAGCAAGTTTTTATATATTTTTTGATTAAATATGTTTTTTATATGGACTTCCTTCATTTTGTTAGATATATTTATAAGATAAAAAATTATAAAATTAATTTTAAGATTAATGCAGTTGATTCATTGTTTACTGATAATTTATTAAGATATATATATATGATTAATGTAATAAAAAATAATTATGAGATCAGAGATCACACGATAAATTTATATAATGCATTTTTATATAAAATTCCAAAAATATATTTAAATATTAGATTAGACAAAAAGTAATCAGCTGACAAGCCGATGTTAATTCATTATAATCGAAAATTTTGTATTAAGCAATATTTAAATATGTTCAATTAATCTTTACAGAATATTTTCAATTACTATCTGTTTTCTAAATATGTCTTTCAAATTGTTCAAGAAGTAATCTATATTTCGTTATCTTTCCTGTATACCCAATATCTTTACAATACTTAACCCTCGTTAATTTTCCTTTTCTCATCTTACTATTTCTCAAAATAGCTCCAAAAATAAATATTTTTTTTCAATTATAAACATTTATATATATATATATATATATATATATATATATATATATATATATATATATATATATATATATATATATATATAAGATAATTGTAATTTTAACACGTAATAATTAAAACTAACTCTTATATGATATAACATGATTTATGCAGCAATTTCAGATCCTAAATGCATTCAGTAAGCGTGTAAAGCGGTTGAATAAAAAATAAACTATCGTTCGATGTTTGTTTTTTTTTTCATTTTGGCCGTAAACCGCTTTTTGTCCGCCTTACATCTTTGCATAACAACGAAGCAATAACGAGTGCAACCGTTACATTTCAGCTGAAAAAAATAACAAAACGAAATGAACGAACGTGAAATGATGGTTAGTCATTAATTTGATACTATTGTTCAGTCTGTATGCGATATAAATGTGCTGAAAGCGCAAAGGTTATAAGTGCAGCAATAAGATGATTAAATACTAAATATATAATACATTTATATCGTATATATATATATATATATATATATATATATATATATATATATATATATATATATATATATATATTAATAGTTTGAGATGTTTTAGGAATTTTGAAACATTTTTTTCACTTTACGATAAGTATAGTTTTTCCAAGTAAATCGATAAGATAGACAAATAGTTTTACATGTTATTTTTTTCTAATTTTTTCGACAAAATTCTTATAGTTGTAATGCAATACAAGAACTTTATATGTTTCATATTTAACATTTTTAAAACGTATTTAAAATTATGGATAGTTTTAATTTATTAAATAATTAGAATATCGCAGAAAAAGTGAAGCAGATGTATGAAAAATATTATTATGGTATATAAAAATTCTTATTTTTTATTATTGTCGGATTAAAAATATTATAAATTATTTTTTTTCTGTCATAATCGAAACTTTAATTCGATGATGCTTTAGTAAAGATCTTTAACAGTATATGTTTGTTTAAATATATATATGTATATATGTGATTTTCTTTGATGATACTACATTTCTCGCAGACCTCATAGTGACGCATATTACAAGTATTCCTGGAGATGTGACGATGATCCCTTACTTTGCTGGAAGTACCAGAATAGAACGAGATATAGGAGATGAACGACCGTCTGCGACGATCCCAAAACGAATCAAAAACGGGAAAAAAGAATGGTATAAGACTAAATAAAAAAGGGCAAGAAAAAGGGAAGAACAGAACATCATGGCGACACACACGTCTCCGAGAGCCCTTCTAGCGATTTATTATTTTGTTTCTAGGTTTCTATTTCTGTGCGAGCTCTTCGTCTTCTCGCTTCGCGTGAACCGGGAAGACGAAAAAAAAAGAGTGCCATTGTAAGGAAGAAGAATTCGAAGATCATCATCAGCTCGGCTTGGCGGCGCCGAACTGTAATATGTTGTTATAATTACAGGATGCAGTCGAAATTGAGCGATTTCAAGCAATTTATTCATTTTGATAGGTTGAATTCGGTCAATTCAAATACTTTTTTTTTATTATGTCAAAAAAGCGATGGTTTTCAAAATGTTACAACACAGGTTTTTAAACTAAAATTTATCGGTTCGCTGTTCCATAATGATAACGATAAAACAAAACGGGAAAAGGAAATCTTTATTTATTTAATTCTGCATCACGATGTAGTTGTCAAATCGTTTTTTTTAACATATCCTGTCTAACAAGTCATATTGAGGTACATGTTCTTTAATAATACCAAATGACGATTTTAAAAATAGACTATTTGATTTGTATAATATGAAACATAATAAATCTTGCGAAAGAGATGTTTTTACAATTTGATATATATTTTTACACTGATAATAAAAATATTTTTTTTTGACAGAAATTAAAATTATGACATTTCTAACTATAATTTGAAACTATTCTGTATATTAATATATTTCTAATTACCAATATAAATATTTTTTTTTGAAATATTAACGTATTTAGTATTAATTTACCGCAACGTGTTTCATATCAAACAAAGTTTACAAACATAGCGATTTCATCCATTTCAATAAATAAACTTTCTTTTTAAGTAGTCTGTAAAATTTAATTTAAACGCATCTGTAATCTGAAAACAAACCTCTTCCTTCTGAAAAAAAAAAATAAATATTATCGTTTTTGGTGCCCTCATAAAGACGCATTCACACTACTATAAGGAGATATTTCTTCTTGATTAAAATTGGTATCATTAAAAACGCGTTTGGCTAAGCTCCAAATTATTATATGCGATATCTAAAGCTGCATCCAGACGCGTCGTCTTGTCTTTAGCGACAATAAAAAATATTTTTAATATAAAATAATACATTTATAAATCATTAAAAAAAACATACTTTATAAATGTAATATGATTGTACCATTCAGTATTATTAATAAAATTAATAAATTTATTTATATATATTGAATTAAATTTATTTTATGTATGATAATATTACAGATCTGATTTTGGACGTTTTATGAGCACCTTTGTTGTTTTAGTGGCTCTTCGCCATCATTTTTCCAACTACACGTGTATGTTCATTATTTTTAGAACTGGTGCATCAACCAGAACTTCCTCCAGTTTCCTACTGAGAATATTTGTGGGATCGCATAAAGAAAGTATGGTTAAATTTAATGCCACACCAATTCCCGTGCGAGTTTCTGTTGATTAATGACTATGAAGATTGAAGGTTTGTCGATGTTTGAAAATTAAGCGTGGCACTTAATGGTTATATGTAATGGTTTTACGGTAAAAAAAATATATGCATAAAATTGAAGCACATTCGTTATGGATATGCGAGTTTCATAATAGTAATCGAATAATCAATATTTAAAAGTAAATTGTAATAGGTGTGTGTAAAAATTTACGATAATGTTATAGAAATGTATCAATGTGTATTTATTTGTATTAAGAATAGAACAACGCCATCTGTCAACATTTTTAAGAAATAACAGGGATTTCAAAAAAATTTTTTTGATGTATAGCATTTTATATTAAATACATTATAATTAATAATATATTTAATATAAAATGCTATACATCGAAATATAATATTATGAATTATAGAATGAAATAAAACGATAAAAAAATATATAAAATTCTATCAAAATATTACAGATATATAAATAAAAGATAAAATAATATTTTAATATATTTTCAGAAATCTCTTAAATATTTTATAAACACGGTAAATATTTGATAAACTATTGAAAATTATATAATTGATGTTGTGATAAGTTAAACTTTATCGTATACTTTATATGATAACCACATAAAAGTAGTTAGACTTTAATGTATTTCAGTATATGTGAAACTCGATAATAAATTCATCGTATGATTTTAGAACAGATAAATAATTATTTATTGTTTCATTTTCGACAACAATATTACAAATTGAAAAAAAAAACACAATGCAGTCATCAAATACAAAGCAAAATCATGGAGGAAGACTTGTTGATATCAGTATTATTTCCAAAGAATTATGGTTTAAAGATTTAATTATCACTTCAGCAGATGATAGGTTAATTTTATTTATATATTTATAAGTGAAGTCTCATTTCTTTTTTTTTATATGTGAAAATTCAATTTTTATAGTTTCAGTTATAGTGCAAATCGATTACTCTATTCGATTAATAGTGAATATTTTCGTAATCTATTGAAAGAATCTACAACTAAGAAAATAATTATTGAAAACGGAAAATATTTTAATATTAATGAACGGTTTATGAATTTGATCAACGATTTTTTTCTATACGGCAGAATGGGTGAGTGTTTTATTATATTTAAAACAAAGTTATATTAAGAGAAATGATAATGAGATGTATTTATGATTTGAATTTGTCGGTTTATTTATTTATTATTAATATCTGTTTTCAGATTTGGACGAACTAAATTTAACAAGCGTATTAGAATTTTCCAAAGTCATCGATCACAAAGAAATGGAAACATTTTGTATTAATTTCATAAAGACGAATATGAACGAGAAAAATTTCTTATCATTTTGGAAAATCGGCGAAAATTTTAAATTAATAAACATAATAAATTTCGCCGAAACGTATGCTTTAAAAAATTCTCAAACTGTAAGATTCAATTAATTTTTGTTTTAAATAAAATTAATATATTTTTAAAAGTGTAATTTTTAGATATATAATAAAAATAAACACGTACAAATGAATATTGAACAATTAATGAAGATCATCTCTTCTAAATATTTAAATTTAAATAGTGAAAAAGAAGTTTTTGATTTAATAAAGGAATGGATTCAATTTGATGAAATCAATAGAATTCAACACGCTCCAAAGCTTTTGGAACTAATGGATTTTTCTTGTATCACTACAGAAGTATATAATTTATTTTTATTATAATATAATATAAAAACAATATAAATTAATTTTAATTTTTTTTTCTAAGTTTGTGAAAGAAAATATAATACCTTTATGTAAAAAGTTTGAAGATCAAAGTCCGAATCATGAAAAAGCAATATTGAAATGGAGACCATCTAATTTGTTGGTGAAAAATAAACGTTATAAATTCGTAAACAATTTTGTCGATATTTATCGAATGGTTACCATATTTTTCTTCTTCATTATTAATATAATCTGTATGATTTTAAAAGTAATCAAACGATTTTTTTCAGATGATGGAAAGGAATGAGTTTTTTGTTTTATCACTTGACGAACTGAACGAATTACTTAATGAGGATATCTTAAGAGTTTCAAAAGAAGATGAGGTCATTTGTGCTATAATGACATGGGTTAACTTCGATAAGGAAAATCGAACATCACATTTGTCGACATTGTTAAAGAATATTCATTGGAAAAATTTATCGATTGAGGTGTGATTAATATAAAAATCGTAAAATATGGAAAAAAAAATATCATAATAAAAATATTATATCAATTTTTTCAGCTTTTATTCGAAATATTAGAGCAATTATCATTTTTTGATCCGACTAATCCTTTTACTATTATTTTGGAAGTTTTAAAATTTCATCTTGATCGAGAAAATACAAAAGGAAATCATATGTATTTAGAACTAAAAGAAAAGAAAAATGACGATACTCTTTTAGTTGTAGGTGGCGATTGGAATAATAAAGTAAGTTTTGATACCTGTTTGTTTTTTTATTAAATTACTAAAATCTTATAGTTACTTATTTATATTTATAATTTTATATTTATTATTTGATTGAAGAAAGATAAATTCTTTTTAAATTTATTCCATATTATTTTATTGCTTCAGAATTTTAAAACAATAAATTTTAACTTGAAGATTTTAAATTGATATATTTTAATTTTTAGTTCAACACAATTGAAATATATAATGATGAAACAAATTCTTGGGAAATATTTCACGAGATCAATTGTGATGAATTTCTATATGAATCAATATTGTTAGGGGATAACTTAGTGATGATTGGAGGAAATACTAAAAGAGTGAGAAGTTTATTTCATAAAATACGTTTCATTTTACAAATTAGCAAATAGATTTTTTTCAGGTAGAAAGTATGAACCTGATAACTAAAAAAATCACATCTTTGCCACCGATGAATGAAGTCAGAAGAGAATTTACAGCATCGCTGATAAATGGAAATATTTATGTATGTGGTGGTTTTAACCCTAAATCCAAATATCTTAATTCATTAGAAGTGTAAGAATCCAATATTTTATTAATTAAAATATTTTGGGATTTTTTGAAAAATTTATATATTATGATATTTTTTAAGCTGGAATCCTTCAATGGATGCTTGGAAAATACTCTGTCCTATGAAACAAACTCGAGTCAAACACGCAGCTGCCGTTTATAATGGACAAATATTTGTTTTCGGAGGAATGTCAGTAGATACTGATATAATTAAGAAACACGGTTGTCTATATTCTGTCGAAATTTATAATCCTGAAAATAATCAATGGAAAGATGGACCTCCAATAACAGAGAATGATAACGATGATATAGTAAATATTAATAAATTGAAAATAGATTTCACAATTTATCCTATTGAATTATCGTCAAATTTTATAATATTCAATTTTTGTTTTGCGTATTTTTTTTAAATAATATAAAATGAAAACTGAAAAGACGATTAGGATATGATTTAATTATTTTTTCAGACATTAACTATTTTTTTTTATTTCTAAGCAAACCCAGGATAATTAAAATATATTTAATTATAATTATATTTATCGGTATGTTTAGCGTTACAGGCTTTTTCAAGCTGTGGTCGCAAAAAATTTGATATACGTCATGGGTTGCTTTAAATGGCACGATTTAATCACGCTTCAAGTTTTTGATCCAGAAACAATTCAATGGATTTCATCAATAAATGTACCCCGAGAAATAGAATATTCGTCCGCAATATATTTTCGAAATAAAATTATTGCAACAGGTAATATGTGATTGAAAATATAACACGTAAATAAATAAATTAATAAATCACAGATTCATCTTGAAAGTTATTTCGATTTTAGGCGGATTCAATTCAAAATCGGTGTACGAATTAGATTTAGATAATAACGAATGGATTTGCACATCTTATCTGCAAAACGAAAGGAATTCTCATAATGTCATAATTGTACCGAAGACTATTGCATTACATAAATAATTTATTCCAATTAATAAAAAAACAGATGGATATTTGGCGTTATTTTAAAATGTGTAAATCATTATCGTAATATAATTAAAATTAGTTTAAAAAAATCTTTCATAATATGTACTATCCATAATAATTGTTCTAAAATTTACTTATACTTAATATCTTAAAAAAATAGATCGAAACCATAAAATTCAAAATAGAGATAATGAGTAAAAGATAAGAAACAATTCAAGGGGTTCGGAGTTTTCTTATAAGAAATCATGCAAAAATATGTTCTTACACGATTCTAATAGAAAATTTTTATTTTATTTTCTTATTGATAATGTTTAACTGTTTTTATCGATCTTTTATTTTAAAAAGTAAAATATGCAGTAGAGAGTTATTCTTTTATTTATGATTAATATAAAACAAAAAAGAAAAGAAAAAAATATTACAATTTCATTGTAATTTTAGCTAATACAATAAAATATAATTATATGGCGATTTTCATGATAACGCTCTTTTTTCTAAATAATAATATTTTTAGATTTATTTCAGATTAATATTTTTTTTTTAGATTGGCAATAATGCATATCGGTACACGTTTACGTTAGTGGCAATCCTGTCGTCATGGCGGCCTCTACCTGTGTTTACGATGACATGAAGCTGTAAGTCTATATTATGAAATAGATATGTATGATTAAATCGTTTTATTATTCGGTTCGCGTTCGTTTCACGATAAAATGACTGAATACGACGATATTATTAACATATATATTCAAACAAAAAAAAAGAAACTTGTAATATAAAATGTCATACGCATCTGTCAATTGTCCGCTTGTAATTTTTAAATTTGTACATTTACCAATAATTACATTGACATTTATCCATTTGTGATTTTTTTGTGTAATATGACGCCTTTTTGCGAAATTAATTACTTTTACGATCAAAGTTCATTATTGACGTTGATAATTTATCATTCGATCTAAATGTGAATTGAATTTTCACATTTATAGTATTTTTGATATATCAAAATTGTGGTCGTTTTAAATTTTAATTATTAATCGATTTACCTTTACGAAGAACTAATCTACATTAAACCTTTTAAAATTATTCTCCTATATTGCAAATGATCAAAATATAAAAAATGAAACCTTTTCCGTATTTCTAATTTATTGTTCGCAATTAAATTTTTACTGTTGTTTCTTGATTTTTATATTATATTTTTAGAACTAGTACTTCAGATTTTTTCTACATCGAATCAGCGTACGAACCGCAAGAAGTACTGATCATTGATAAAAAATCAGGAAAAGCGTCGGTGACTTGTAAGTAACATTGCGTTTCTTAATTTATTACAAATAACTAGTCGGTAACTTGTATGTAACACGATTTCTTTTTATTACAGTCGAAAAAAAAATCGTCGATCCAAACTTATCTTATAGACCAGTATGTGGAATCATCGGTACTATTCGACTTTTATCAGGCAATTACTTAATTGTAGCCACTCATCGAATCCAGGTATTATATTTATCGCTTATTTATTTATTAATTTTGCCTTTTGTTTTTGTAAAAATAATTTTATTATTTTTTATAGGTGGGAATTATAAACAATCAAGAAATATTTCAATTAGCATCTTATGACATTATTCCTTATCTAGAGCCAAAATCTATTATCAATCCTCAACAAGTATGTGTATTATTTAGTGTTATTTTAATATTGTTTAAATGTCTGTACATTATTACATATTTATTTTTCAGGCAGAAGATGACAAAAAATATATGAAAATGATTAAAAGTGTTTTGGGAACGCCATATATATATTTTTCGTATGAATATGATCTTACTCACACTATGCAACGATTATATAATACATCTCCTGATTTTATTCAAGTATATTCATATTGTAATTATATTAACTTTACTTTTAGTTGAAACAATATAAAAAAATGTGCAAATGTTTAATTGTAGTTACCAATGGCTAAAAGAGCAGATCCAAGGTTTTTATGGAATGGTCATATGTTACGAGACTTCAATGATCCTCAATTTCAGAGATTTATTTTACCCATTATGATGGGATGTATCCTTTGTTAAAATATAAAATTAAAGTAGTGAAAGAAATTGAATTACCTTTATTTTTATTTGATTGACTTTTTTACAGTTGTTTATTTAGTTTTATTATATTACTTATTTTAAAAATTGATGTATTACATTTTTATTTTCTTTAATTGAAATGTAGTTATTTCTATTAATCGCTGTAAAATTAATGGTAAAACGTTCACCTGGGCATTAATTTCTCGTAGATCGATTAATAGAGCTGGTCCTAGATTATTTATGAGAGGAATTGATCAACAGGTTTATGTTAAAAATGTTTTTAATGTATATATTGTTCAATATAAAAATCGTTTTATAATATTTTATCTTACAGGGAAATGTTGCAAATTATGTAGAAACAGAACAGATAGTTGAATATAATGGTTCGAGGTCTTCATTTGTACAAACCCGTGGTTCAATTCCTTTATTTTGGTCTCAATATCCTAATCTTAAATATAAACCACGCCCAAGACTACATCCAGAAGAAGATCATATAAATGCATGTAAAATACATCTTTCAGAGCAAGCTAAGTTGTATGGACAGCAAATTCTTATTAATTTGGTATTTTATATAGATATAAGTTTGATAGACATATTTAAGTAACATTTTTATTTCATATATTTTTTTCTATTACAGATTGATCAGACTGGATCTGAAGAAACCTTAGAAAAAAGTTTTAAAAATGCTATTAATCAATTAAACCATCCAAGTATTCGCTATGAAAGTTTTGATTTTCATTCTGAATGTCGTAATCTTAAATGGCATCGATTAGAAATTTTAATTGATCGATTAGCTCATGAACAAGTATTTAAAATTTTGTATTATATTATATAAGACGCATTTATGAATGTATTTTATCTTGTTTTTCTATTTTTTTAGGATGAATTTTCACATTTCATGTTGGTTCGCAATGGTAGTGTTCTTGTTTCACAACAAACTGGAATTTTCCGCACTAATTGTATGGATTGTTTAGATCGTACCAATGTAGTGCAGTCTTTATTAGCTAGAAGATCGCTCGATGCTGTATTAAAATATCTTGAAATCCTCAGACCAATTAATGATTATGTTAAAAATCATGAAACTTTTGAAATGCTTTTTAAAATGGTAATTATATATATATATATATATATATATATATATATATATATATATATATATATATGTGTGTGTATTCGATGCAAGTTTATTTAATAAATATTGAATAATATTTATTAAATAAACTTTTTTAAGTTTTTAATAAGATTTGGAAACAAAATACCTGTCATTTATATAGAAGTCGAAAATGTAATATTCTCTAATGTATTTTGTTATCCAGGTTTGGGCTGATAATGCTGATTATATATCAGTTCAGTATAGTGGCACTGGAGCTCTTAAAACCGATTTTACTAGAACTGGAAAAAGAACGAAACTTGGACTATTAAAAGATGGTATCAATTCAATGTGTCGTTACTATAAAAATAATTTCCGTGATGGGTTTAGACAAGATTCAATGGATTTATTTTTGGGACATTATAAAGTAAAAGATGGTGAAGGAGTGATAGTACCTTGTCCATTAAGAAAAAATAAAGATTGGAAATATATTACTGTAAATACTTTTTTGTTTCTTTCGTTTATATACTAAATATTTTGCAAACATTATAAGTTTTTATTATTTTCAGTTCCCGTCCGTTCTATTAATTGCCATATTAATGTTCTTTGCAAGTGTTCTTTTACCATCAGAATATTCTACTGAAATATTACTTTATCTTATGTTTTGGGGAGCCATGGTTGGTGCGACTCTTACCATCATTTTTAAGTTAGTATATTTGCTTTTTTTTTTCGAAATCATATCAATTTTAAAACATTTTATTTTTACACTCCTGGATTTGCTTATATGTAAATATATTTATTATGATTAGAATTCCTTCAGTTGTATTTTGTTAATATTTAAATTGTTTAAATTACTTTATTTTATAAAATACTTTTTTTTGTGCTTTTCTTTTTTAGATATGGCAAAGAATTCGTGGATTATCCAAGGTTGCGAGAAGTAAGCGATAATTCTATACGGTTCTCCTCAACGGGCAGTGGGTTTTCTTTTTGATATTCTTATAATCTGAATTAGTTAAATTTATTATAATTCACTTAAAAAATTAATGGTAAAATGAACCATATACATTAGTAAATTTGCAAAAATAATTTTACGAATTTACATCTTCACACTGACAATAGTTATTGACACAAGTGCACAGAACGCAAAATATAAAGTAGCAGTTGAATTTTCGTGAATACACACATACATCATTTTACTATGTTATCGCTGTTTGAAATAATTACACCAAGCAAATATATTTTCAATAAGTTGATTACATTAATGTTGTCAATGCGTTAAAATTTCTTTTTTATTGCCTTGTTTAATATACTGTAGTAATTATATTATTCGTCCATGATATGTTGTAAATAAAATATATAAACATTATTTTGTAGATCTTTAAAAAATCTCGATCATTTTATATATAACTTACAGAAAATGCGTAAAATTATTTGATATCACACTTTGGATTATAAATATTTATTGATACCTTAATGGTGATTATTTTAAAATCTAAAAATAATTGTTGAGAAATTTTATGTGCACTTATTGTCGTTTATAATAATTCATAATTTTACATTTTAATTATATTTAATTTTAAAAAGATTTATTTAGAAGTGCATTTTTTACAGTAAATTAAATGAAATTTTTTAGTCAATTTTATTTTTTGTTATAAAATGTATATTTTCATTCCATATCAAAGTATGCTTCATTGTTGAGAACTTACAGATATCGTTTGTGATATGTTAACAAAATATATTACATTATTTATTGTTAAGATACATATTTATTTAAAAAAAATTGAATTAAATCTTTTTTTGTCAACTGAAAAAATCATATACACGTTCATGAAATTAAAATTATTATATTTTGTACTTATAATTTATTTATCAGGAACTTTGGTTTATTAATAAAATTTATTTAGAATATTCATCAAATTTGAATACAATATTTTTTTATATAATGGGTAAATAAATTTGTTTTATTGATTATTATATGTTTTTATAATTTAAAAGTACAGAATTAACGAAATTAGTTGGTATTGAACTATATAATAAATTTTTATTTTGTGTTGTTTAAAATTTAGTGAATTAGAAAATAAATATATAGAATCCATCTCAGTGTATTGGAAAATATTATAAACTAAAGAAGCTTTATACAGCATAATAATTCTATGAAATTTTTTAAGACGTTGATATTTTTTTGTATGATTATAAATAAAATTGGTTAAAAGAAGTTGGATCTCCGAACAATTGCAAAATAATGTATTGTAAAAATAATTAATATTATAGAACATCTGGATATGTTCATAAAAATTTCAGAGATCTCTCGTTTCAAAAAGGTTTATTATTTGATATTCACATATTTGTAAAATAAAACTGTTGATTAAAACACCTTGATATATAGAAATATATAAATATTCACTTGTAGATATGTTGTAAAAATGTAGAAAGTTCGTGTTTTTCTAAAAAAGAATACCACACAAATAAAATTATTTTTGTCTAAATAATCTATGCGAACATTCCTTATGTTTAATTATTATTCATGTATGTTTTTAAATATCTCTCTTCATAAAATTTTATATTATTGTATATTTTTACAAAATTTTCTCAATTTCAAAGTTTATGTATTTACATTGTTTTTTCTTAATTTGTTGTGACATATATTGTTATATATTTAAAATAATTATCTTGTTTTGTATATTTTTGGCCCATTTTGTATTAAAACTTAAAATTGTGTTAATATATATATATATATATATATATATATATATATATATATATATATATATATATAATTGTAAAATGGACATCGAGTCATCACTTCCTATATGGTGCTAAATATTTTAAAACACATTCGTCATCGTGTGTTTAAACTTTATTATTATATCATAAATGGATATTAATTGGAATTATGAAATTTGCAGTCTTCTAAGTGTTATGGCTTTTTGTGCTCTTTATATATATATATATATATATATATATATATATATATATATATATATATATATATATATATATATATATATATATATATATATATATATCACTAAGGCATGCAACGGTGTAGATACATAGATGATATTTAATAATGCATTGTTTGAATGTGTAATGAAAAGTTAAAATAAAACGTTAAACCAATTTTATTAGTCTTATCATAAGTTTCACAATGAGGCGAATAATCATGGCTAAAAAAATGTATACATATATATATATATATATATATATATATATATATATATATATATATATATATATATATATATATATATAAATAAATGTGTGTGTGTGTGCTTACGTGTATGTGGTATTGTAATCGAACATTTTATTCGATTAAATTCCTTTTTTTTGCGTCTATTTATTTTAATATTAGTTTTACTTTTATCGTTTTGAGTTATTTATTTTTTGGAATATTAAGAATTGTAAAAAAAGTAGATTTTCACAGTTTTGAATTCAATTTCAAATTGAAAATCGAGTATAGACGATGATATAACAATGGTATATAGAAATGATGTGTTGATATTTTTTTCTCCAGAAAGGAAAATTGAAAATTTGGATTAGTTTTGAAATATTATTTATAAAGTCTAAATATTTTTTTGTACATTTACTCGTATAAGTAGTTTTTGTCCATTTGATGTCCCAAACGGAATAAACTTAATAGTATATGATTTTGGAGAAGTCAATTTCATAACGAAGAAACAAGTTACTTCTTTTTTTTGTTGGTTAGATGCCGAAAAAAATATGAAAAAAAGTTATTTTTATTAATTAAATTTATTTTATAAATGAACATTTTGATTGGTAAAATTTTCTTTTACAGAAATCGATTAACTTGTTACTTATTTTCGCAAGATGTTATCTTTTATATATAACCTTAATAGTGTATCACATTTCAAAATTAAATCGAGTAGGTTTCAAAGTGAACATTGAAAGTTTTTTTATATTTATAGTTGTTAACCCTTTGTTTTATGATTTTTTTTCATTTTTCGTGAAGAAATCGACGTTAACGATAATAATATTTTTCAATACAATGTATTTTTAGGCAGAAAAACAATTTGTGGTCATGAAATAGTCGGTTAAATTATGTGTCTTTTAAAATATATATATATATATATATATATATATATATATATATATATATTCTACATAAAAAATTAATAAGAGGTAAAAAGTAACTTCCTTTAAAAAAACTCCTAAAATTTGAAAATGTTTTAGGTTTTTGAACATATCCTGTTTTGCTTTTTAACTTAACACAAAAAAATAACCGAAATAATTAGAATATGTATATCCGTACATACTTTATTAAACATTTTTTTTTAAAAAAAAGGAAAAATTGTATGAAAAATTTGACTGCAGTTTGATGATTTTTCGTGTGATTGCATAAAAACCGCATACCGAAAAATAATAAAATTCACCGCAAAATATTTGCTAAAACAGTATATTTGATTTTAAAAATTACTCATTTTTAAGTGAGAAAATATTTTTTTCTAAAAATGTTCTATTGTAAATATACAAGTGTGAAAAATACGAAAATCAATTTAAGCTGAAAGTTGAAAATTGATTAAGCTGAATGTTCCTTGTATATATTCATTATTACCTTAGGAGATAAATAAACGAATAAAACCAGTATAAAAAAAATATTTATAAAATTTGTGCAGCTGTTGTATGCGTTTTTAATACGCACGCGCGTAATATTTCGCAATGTAATATTGGCAGCGCTGAGATCGCGTTCGATTTTTTCAACGTTGGCAATTCCGAATCAGTCGCATTGTGAAGACGGTGTGGAGTGTTAGCGCTTTTGTTCTGATATTTTCGATTCCGCTATTCGCAGTTACGAGTCGTAAATCGAGGGGCCGCCCTCGTTTCCCCACACAAATATATTCGTAAGGTGAAGAGATGATAATTAACAACGCGATTGTTGTACAAATACGATAATTTTACGCGAATCCGTTCAGCGATATTTTCCGATCGGCGGTCGTCGTCCCTTTAAATCTAATATGCCGCTAAACGGTAAGTTTGCCCACATTTGTATTTCTTTTATCTAGGCTTCTAGCTTTATTTTATTTTATTTTTTATTTTGTATTGCATTAACGATGCGTCTCGACTGAAAAATATATTTTACAGCATGTTTTCAAACATATATGATACGACGCATTCGAATAGTGCCGGACGCATTTTTATTATGTAGTTTTTCATTTTGAAATTTTAACATCGCATATTTACAATAATACTAGGTTGAAAATTTTGATTTTTATCATTATCATCTTAACATATTTTATTTTATTCCGTTTGAGAGTTCCCTTTCGATTGCCAATTGTTTTAATTTAGTGCAAAATTAAAAATTAAATCATATATATTTTGAATAGATTTTATTTGAAAAAAAAAATAAACGAAACGAAGAACCGCTGCAAAATTCTAAACTAGTAATTTTCGACGAGTAAGGTATCCAGATTATGTATGCAATTAGTTGTTATAAAAT
The DNA here is from genome assembly GCA_024500535.1 of Leptonema lineaticorne. NCBI lineage: Eukaryota > Metazoa > Arthropoda > Insecta > Trichoptera > Hydropsychidae > Leptonema > Leptonema lineaticorne. Next base: position 6,247,528 of record JANIJI010000004.1, on the reverse strand, counting down.
AACAATAGTTTGCGAAGAAGAAGAAAAGTTATGCAAATTTTAGTCGCATTATCGATATGTATAATTATTGTTCATAAATATAAATTAAGGCATATTCTTCTCTACGATAGACTACTTAATATTCTAATCCATATTTTTGTTTTGTGGACCCATAAAAGGAAAATAAGTTCTTGCAATACTGCGCATAACGTACGCACTTTTTTCCGAATCTTAATTTTTATATTGCGATCGTTTATAGGGCGCAAACAATATTATTTGCTTATTGATAATTTGTGTTTGTCCAATAATGTGACCCTCTTTTTCAAACAGTCAGCATTGGTATGTTTATCAGTAATAACTGATAAAACTTAGAGTAAGATACTGTTTCTCTGAATTATACGTATATGGGATATTTATTTTCGAAGTGTCGATAAATTTATCGTTCATAACAATTGAATTATTATATTTTTTTAAGTTTAATGTGTTGGTTTTAGAGAAGTTTTAATAAATATTTATAGTTGATTTTCATCCTAGAATGTTAGAGAGTATTTTATATCAATAAAAATGCTTCGATATCAAAATTAAAATAAATCATATTAAAATTAAATATATCATTTACCATATTTTTTTAACTTAAATTTAAACCAATTTTTGCATTTTCCTAAAATTTTCTAAACGGCTTATTTGAGTTGAACTATACAATAACTATTTGGGATCCTATTATTTTATATAAATTTTATTCTGAAAAATTACCTATAATTAATTTGTCAATATAGAAAGAAGTTCAAGTTGTTTACTTTTTCGAAAATTTGTAAAAAAATATTAGTTTTAGTTTTTTAGATTTTCACAAATAAATTTGAATGCCAAGAAGTTTAATAAGGTTTATAATGAATATAAGATTTAATGTAACAATATACAAAATATAACAATATACAAAAGATGAAAAATATGCAAAATATAATAATAAAGATAGGAAAATTGCAGGAACGATAATAAAACGATAGTAACCAAATTTATTTTGATCACAAAAAGGTTGCAATAAAACAATTTCAAGATAAATATATAATAGCTTGAATTAATTGTATAAAAAGTTATTTTTTAATTTAATTGAATGTAGTTAACCAATCAACTTATTTATCGTGAAATTTTTTGTTTTATGTGTTAAAAATATGTTGATTTATTATAAAAATCAACATCAGAAATATTTGTTTGTGAATTTAAAGAGTTTGGAAAACATTGTAATATATATTGTACAATTTTTAAACTTAAAAATATTTCATAATTTATGTGCACTGAAGCTTAAAATTAGTCACTACTGTATATAAGCAAGTGTTTTAGAACAGTTATATTTAACGCTTACTAATGGCACGGTTTTGTTTATTTTTCTATTTATTTAACGATTTACATTCATTACGTTTTACAGTAAGAAAGTCACTTACACTCTAATTGTCATTGCTTTCTTGTACACACAAACACATTTATGTGTTTGTTTAATACTATATTATATATTTTAGTATTTGTTTTCTTCTAGTATTACATTATTTTTGCTTATATTTACAGTAAAAGTCAATAGACATACAATCACAAATAAAACATTTATTCATTCTTTATGTAATTTTATGTAAGTATATTTTTCAAGTTTCTAAAGAATGATATTTTTTTTTAATTTATCTTGTATTTACGTTACGAATCACGTTATACAGGAAATGACAAACATTAAATAGCATTTGTTAACAAGTACAAAAAACGTTTAGTGAAAAAAGTGGGGTATGTTGGTACAGTTTTCACTTTTTTAATGTAAACACTTATTTGATGAAATAATTTGTACCACGTTTTGTTTTCAAGTTAACGTTGATGATCGATAGTATTATTAATCGATTTTATTAAATAGAAGATATAAAAGTACTTTTTAAATATATTTTAATTAAATTATAATTTACATATCGTAAAATTTTTTTAATTAAAGAACATGTGGATCAATGTTTTACATAATAATATGTTTCGAATTGTATGTATTTTATTATTGGTTTTTATCCTTTTTTTTGCTGTTAGAATTAGTAATGTGTAAAATTTAATTACTTATGAAGAAAAGCTAATTCATGATGTTTAATTGCGATAAATTTTGTTTATGTATGTTTAGGAAATGTTTCGTTTTAATTTATGTAATTATTTTTTTACTATTTACAGATTATATCAATAGATTTCACAATGAGATAAATGTCATATCATCAATTTAGAATTTTTGAGTAGTGTTGGTTTCTAAATCTTGTGCAAAAATGTGCGATCATATGAACTGGGATGAGATACGTACTGAAAATCCTCGAATTTCTAATACCGATCGATGGGATGCTGGTGGATCAACTAGTATCGATCCTCCAGATGGAATGGATGCTCCCCTTTTACACGATGTAAATATTTTAATTTTCAATTGAATTTTTTGTTTAACATACTTTATTGTTTTTATTATAAAAAGTAATTATTTGTTAAAAAAATATGTTTCGTTAGTTTTATTATAGAGAAATATTAAATAACGTTTTGAAGTTTATTTCTCTAATTTTTATTTTTGTTGCATTATAGTTATTATATTTTTTTGTATAAATATTATATTTATTTAAATTCAGGATACTTATACTGAAATACCGATTACGGAAACTAATACTAATTCTGAGCTGTGGACTCATTGTCATTGGAGTCCAAAAGTTATCAGTAAAGCTGCGGGGCCTCAACTTCTAGCTGCAACGATTATGTGTGGAGTTTTTATGGTATTAAATTTTTTAATGTTATCACTTTAAATACATGCTATAAATATCTGTCGATTGTATATGAAAGATTGTGACGATTTATGATTTTTATTTGAAATATAAATGACGTATTTTATGTCTATGTAAATTAGTAAAAAAAAGTAATTCTATTTTTGTAGAAAATTTTCAATAAATTTGTATAAAATAAGAACTAATAAATGCAAATATTTCTTTTGTTAATATTATATAAGTTTTTTACATAATAAAATATTGTTAAAAATGTTTTATTAATAATTTATATTTAGAAGACATTTTTAAATTTAAACTTGAGACTTATTAATTTATTTATATATTTTTTTATATTATTCACACAATTGTTTTTAAAAAAGTATTTTTATTTTTTATACAATAGTTATAATATGTTTGAAAAATTTAATTTAATTATAATAAGTGTGCTCATGAATTTTTATCAATAGATTGGTGAATTGGTTGGCGGTTATTTAGCTGGTAGTTTAGCGATTATGTGTGATGCAGCTCATCTTCTGAGCGATTGTGCTGGTTTTTTATTAGCACTTAGTGCTTTATTTCTGGCAAGACGCCCTCCTAGTTCTCGAATGTCTTATGGTTATAGACGAGCTGGTAAATATATATTCTTTTGAATGATTATCAAATGCCTTTTGGAAAATGACATAATATGGGTTTCATAAATTTTTAGAGGTCATAGGTGCCCTTTTATCTATTTTACTAATATGGCTCGTAACAGGAATATTTGTTTACTTGGCGATTTTAAGGTTGTGGGATGGTAATTATGATATTCAAGTTAATGCCATGATGATTGTTTCAGGCGTTGGGATGTGTGTTAATGTTTTGTAAGTATTTAAAAATGTAAATTAAAATGTTAAATGCTGTGGAAATTTTGTAACAGAAAACTATATTTTGTAGAATGGCTTTGATATTACATGGAGCTTGTCCAGCATTAGCCCACGCGCATAGTCATGGCCATAATCATAGTCGATTAAAGTCTAATGGTCATTTACAATATAGTGAAGCAAATAATGTAATGAATGGTTATCCAAAAACGTCATATCGAGAGTCAAAGAATGGATATCGAAATCTGGCAATGGATCCATTGCTAAACGATAATGTCACCCTATCGGAGGTTCAACCGTCTACAAATGGTGTCGTAAATCAACCATTAATTGGAGGATCGCATTCTAAAATTATGCATTCTTCTAAAACTAATCTGTACAGTTCGATTAATGGTGAATATTCAATGAAGGAAATGGTCGCTGGGAACGTATCGAATATTTCCACTAATCCAAGTATACAAACTGGTTTTGATGATGTTGAAATGCTGCAAGCTACTTCAATGCGAAAAATTTCAATACCTCAGATACCTGAAGTATCTACGGAACAAAGTATAAATGTCCGTGCAGCTACTATACACGTACTTGGCGATTTGATTCAAAGTGCAGGAGTTTTTCTCGCATCTGTTATCATTAAAATTTATGTAAGTGATATTATAAAATTTATTTTGGAATTATAAATTTTTCATCAAAATATTCCTTATATATAATAAAACATTTTTTTTTTTGCTGAAATTTATTATTAAAGAATTTTATTTTAATTATAGCCAGAAGCTAAAATTGTTGATCCATTGTGTACGTTCGTATTTTCAATCATAGTAATGTGTACAACTCTTAAAATACTTAGAGAAGCATCAAATGTTCTAATGGAAGGTGTTCCACTTCAAGTTAGGTATGTATATCAATATAAATATAATTTTACATGTATTATTTAAAAATGTAATTATTAATATTATATTTTTAGATATGAAAGTGTGTTGGCAGCCCTACGAGGAATCGCAGGAGTACGAGCAGTGCATAGTTTACATATATGGTCCCTTACTAATCAGCATAATATTCTTACTGTGCATTTAGCGATTGGTAATTATTCTATAATCATTTTAAGCTTTTTTTACAATAAATTTATTATATTTTTCTGTGGATTGGTAATAATTTAATTGTATTTTTTCCATATAGGCGTTAAAAATTTTTTTGAAGATATTTGAAAATGTTATTTTGTGATATTAGAATATTTTCTCTGAAGCAGTATTGTATTTAAATTTAAAATTTAAGTTATATACGAATTTTACAAATGTCGTTAACTATTATTTTATTATTTGACAATTAAAATCATGTTTAAAATTTTTACAATATTCTTATTACTCATTTATTTGTGTATAATAAATTTAATTCATATAAATTTTCAGATCAATATACGGATTCAGATAGTACATTGAAACAAGCACTCTCCATCATTAGAACAAAGTTCCGAATAGATTTAGCAACTATACAGGTGGAGCGGTATAACGAAGAAGCTATGGCTGATTGCGTCCAGTGTTCAGCTAATAATGATACTTGATGTTTGTTCACAATCGGTTAAGTCCGATTTTTGCATACATTTTACCAGTAATATAATGAGAATGTTGAACTAATATTCAAGTCTGAATTTGTGAATTTACATCTCACCTGTTAATAATGGTTCACAACTAATTTACCAAAGATTGTCGATGAAAGCTTTCGTACATATTTATTACTTAGTTTATGGAAGTATAAACATTTTAGAAGTTTGTTATTTATACAAATAGTATTAGTAAAAGATTATTTGTTAATTTATTACAAATGTTTTATCTTATAAATGAAAAAAAAAAAACAATATTTTAGATTTCTGTATTGATAATGTTCTGGCGTTTGTGTAGTAGTTTATCATTTTAGTATTCTTTTTTTATTTATGACGTCATTTATCTTTGTATACACTGTATGTAAGCATCTTTAAATGTTTGCATATATTTATCCTTATGAGCAAATAGACTATTCGCTCATACTATATGTACAAATAACCTTATATTTCAATTTGATTAAGAATGATATGTTTTTTTTTATATAAAATTATGTCATTTGGAGTCAATATACGTAATTTGTGTTATAGTTTAATAGTAGTAAATTATTACAACTCTAGAATTATGTAATATTTTATAAAAATGTATTTATTTGATATATATTGATGGTATTTGTTATTTATAAGCACTTACGTTAATTAGATCTGGTCTTGAAAATTTCATAATTGTTGATGTTAGACAACTCTTTTGCGTTTGATGATATTTTATAATTTATTGTTATAATTTTTTTATTATATTGTATAAAAAATAATCAATTCTTTATAAATATTAACAAAAAAAATTGTTTACAAATTAAATGATAAGTTTAATGTACCATATATGGTTTTTCTAAAAATTGTATGATTTTAGGGTTACATTTGTTGATGGGTTTTAATGAGATAGTTATCTCAAACTCTGCACAAAATTATTATTTTTATACAACGGGAATTGTAATTTTTAAATTTTTTTGATAATATAATTCATATTTAATTGGCAACCGGATTGTTACAATTTAATCTGACCTTGATTTAAATAATAAAATATTATAAATAGTATTTTCAACGACTACGATCTAGTGATATATACCATATAGCTCAGTGGATATATTATATATTGTTATATTAATGTCAATATATAAATATGTTATGATAATTATACTGTGATGTTTGATCAAGTCAAATGATCGCGTTGATGCCATAGATTTTTTTTCGTATTTTAAATAATCATTATATATGTGTGTTATAAAAATAGTCAATTGTTACTTAATTTACATATAAATCAATGAAATGTTCCATACTATTGCGTATAATAATGCCCAATATTTGAACCACTTTGTGGTTCATATTTTGTGCACAAGCAAATTTTTCTCAGAAAAAAATGCTATGTACTAGGTGCCCAAAATTAAATTATTTAAAATGAAAAATTGTATTAATATAGATACTACATTAAGTGTATTATATACAGTATGTGTAAAGTTATTAAAAATAGGCTGTGGTGTTTTGTAACAAGTGTAATATTTTTAATGTAATTTATATTTGTGTACACATACTATATATATACCTCGTGATTTATTTCTATATGCTTTGAAAAAAAATACAATAGATTAGCTCTTATCTGGACATTTTATAGCTACCTCTTATTTTTTTTTTCGTAATCACATGAATTTCACATTTTAAACTGAAAATAAAAAAAAACAAATATTTAAAAATTGTGTCTACAAATTAATTCTTTTGTATCAGTATAAATATTATAAATATAATTGTAATTAATAAAAAGTCAGTTTCATTACATTTGATTAAATATCTGAAATATGATATAATTATATTAAAATCAATGACTTTCAGGATTATATTTAATATTGAATAGATGTAACAGTTGTAATATTGGGTTTTATATTAACAATTTATTAAAATACAGTAATTATTATATTAATTGATTTTTATCATGGATAGTGATTGGCTTTAAATTTAATGTGTTTAAAAAAAGACTGGGAATTTCTCTGTAAGGTGTTTTTCTCCTATAGTCAGATATCTACCGTTCTTAAGATGTTAAACACTGGTTCTTATTCTTTTTATATTTTTTTAAATACTGATATTTAAAATATTACTTAAAGTTTGCGGTTCTGAAACTATTCGATAATGAGTTTAATTTATTAGTAGAATTACAACTGATTTAATTAAGTCTCATAATGCCCTCCAAGGAATTATATAATTATTCATTGTACTAAAAAATATTTATTTTTGTCTTAATGTTATCTATAAACTTCATAACGTTTTTAATCAGATTGTTATAAAATGTCTTTTATGACAAGATTCGACATATTATAATAGAATTGGGCATTTGATAAAAATGATTATAAATAGTAATCGAATCTATATATTGATAAATATAATTCTTTAATATATTCATGTTGTGACTATACTTAGTGCAGCTGTTAATAAGAAAAAACTGTAAAATATGCAATTATGTTACATAAAGATTGTAATTTTGGCGCCATTCATCATCTTGTCACCAATATTAATGCCACTGATTTATTCATGCGTCGTCCCAATTTTATGGTTGTGGTTTCCTATTTTGTAGTTTTGTTCTGTTTTTTTTGCATATTGTTAAATATTAGCACAATTTTTAATGAATATAATAACAGTATTATAAATTTTCTATTATACCTATGTAAAAATAGTATTCATGGAAATAAAAACGAAAAAGGAATTGTTTTCTGCTGTGATAAATCTGCTCTTCTATATCGAACAAGAAAAGTTTTGAACAAGTATATATATATATATATATATATATATATATATATATATATATATATATATATATATATATATATATATATAACAAGTATATATATGACAATATTAATATTTGTATTACATTTAATCTTAAATTATTTGAAAAAAATTGTATGCATATATATATATATATATATATATATATATATATATATATATATATATATATTACAGTAAATTAACGAAGCAATAGCTGTAAAAATATTAATTTTTGACGATATTTTATTTTTTTTATAAATTGTTTTCTTTATTATAATTATATTTTTATATATTGTTTTTTTTGCATTAATGAAATTTTCAGATCAAACATATTTTTTTTATTTATTCAGTAAACTAGATTTTAAAACTCTGATCAGCAGCAATTAAATTTGAAAAATAAACATTCTTCATATATAATTATGTATGTGTAATGTTGTATGTATATATAATCAATTTTTTTCTGGACTGATTTGAATTTATTTTTTTATTATTTTTTTTTTCAAAAAAAATCACAAAATCTTAATCAGTCTGAATTTGATAAAATATCGATTTGTAAAACTTTGTACACATTTGATATGTGATCTCCGTTTTTAATTTTGACGAATTGAATAAATATTATAAAATGTAGTTACTATTATGTGTCATAAAAATATAATATATAGACCGAGAAATATATATATGGTATGCATTGATTGTAATTTTAAAATAAAGGGTCCATGTTTCTCGAATATGATTTTATTTTTTTCCAATTTAAAAATTACAGGATTTCAAAGGAAAAAAAGTAAAAGTCATTCAATAACTTTTTTTTATTCAAAAGTAACATATATATGATGTATTACTTACATAATTTCAAGCTGTTATTTATTAATTTATTTTTACATGTAGCCTCGTCAACATTGACAAACTTTTTCACTGCAATATATTTAATTATTCGTAATATATATATATATATATATATATATATATATATATATATATATATATATATATATATATATATATATATATATATTAATAGTTATATAATAGCGCAAAAAATTATGAAAATGTGCATCATGTAAATGATTGCATCTAATAAATATTGCTTCGTTTTTCTTCCTTATTGAATTAATCTATCATTTAACTATCTGCGTACATATAATATATCAAGTAAAAATTTAAAATCATACCATATATAATAATAGGTACTTAGCGTAAAAAGAAAATAGTATGGAAAGATCTTAATTACCACAACTTAAATAATGTTTTACATATTATTCGGAATTTACATGTACCTGTATATGAAATCGTTAATTTAGATAAATTTTGCATAAATTATCAATGATGAACAAGTGTTCAGTATTAAGATAAATGTAAAATATTAGCCTGTCAAAATGACGAGTGTATGTGTACATGTTTATTTATTTTATTTTTTTTTACTTTCTACATCATATACGAAATTGTATGTTCAAATCCCAATTGTAAATATTCTGATTTTAAATATTGAAACACTGGATTTATTTAATCTTGCAACAAAATAAATATGAAGTATAGTTTCATGAAGATATCATCAAAAGAAAGCAACTAAATATCCTTAATTATGAACAAAAAAAAAACACTAAAACTAAATTGTTTATTAAGTGACAGCTTGGGATCGAAACTAGAAAAATCGTCAAATCAACAGTTGGTTAATTATAAGGCAGCTGCAGTTATATATATATATATATATATATATATATATATATATATATATATATATATATATATAAATGATTGAATGAACACAAAGTATAATATATCAATAATTATCTGAGTGGGATTTTTTTTATATTTAGCACTTTAGTGTGCATATTATAATACATTATGTATACATTTACTAATTAAATTTTTGTTCTCTATAAATAGTTTAATAATATTAATAATTATAGCATTTGTACAAACTATATAACTAGAAAAAAGAATGTACATTTTCTAAAATATTTATATTGCACTATTTATGTAGAGAAATTATAATGAAATTATTGAAAATCAAGTGAAATTATTATATACAGATAAATTACAAAAGATATTCCTTATTTCAACAATAAATTTGGGAGATCTTTTTTTCGTCGAAGTGATATTATGTATATAAAAAAAATATAGCAACATTTTAAGGTCATCTTAGTAATGATTATAATAGTACAAGTCTTATAGAAGATGGTTGGTATAATAATATTCGACTTTTGATAAACTGGACCTATCAAATTGGACCCTTTAAATCACGAATTCAAGGACAGATCAAGGGTTTGTATATATGATTAATTTTAAATATAAAAACTGAAATAAGGAATAACTTTTTCGTTCTATCCGTACATCAAAACTAACTAGTATATATTAATATAATGTATTGCATAATTTAATATTAATGAATATTGAAAAATAATATTATTTATATCTGATATTATTATAGTCAATAATTTATCAATTTTGCATTAATAAATTGCAGTGCATATAAAAATATTTTCAGAAAATGAACTTTAAATTGGTAAAAAATATGAACGTACAATTGATATGTATTTTTTTAATTGAAAATATAACACATTGAATGCGAATCAAAAAAATCTTAATATTAAAAAAAACTATCAGTCCTTTGAATTAAACAAAAAAAAAAATGTGAATATATAAATATTAAATATATAGTTTTTTAAAAAAAGGTAAATTGCAAAATAACGTATTATTGCCGAAAGATAAAAATTTTTAAAACGTTTTATCGCGCAGAAACACTCTAAATTTGCCTTATCATCCACAAATTGTACTCTGTATCATAAATAGCACCTTCGCAATTATAGTCGACAGGTCTTAGCCCATTTTTCACATACGTAAGCATTTATGAATTATTCTTAATCCATCAATTAGTTTATATTAAAAATTAAAATATATAATAAATATTTTTTTATTGATTTAAAACTTTATATATACTATGGTGATCAAAGGTGAGGTGAAATTATCATTTAAAACTCCCTGGCATTAAGAAGGCAAATAAATTGTATTTTTTTCTAGATTAGTAGGACTGTCTATAACATTTGCCAAGCATCTGTTTATTAAAAGTTTTAATTATCTTGGAGTTATACGTGTTTTTACAACTCTTGGTTCCTTCACCACGATAGTGTACCATGTCATACTGCATTGGTTCTTCGCGACTTTTTTGACAAAAACTCGACTCATATCGTTCCACAACCACCGTATTCGCTTCATTTGGCTCCGTGCGACTTCTAGATATTCAGCAAACTTGAAAGGCCAATGTGGAATGAAATTGATTAGGAAGAATAAATAAAGAATTTACATTTTATAAACAAATTCACCTTACTTTTTGATCACAGTGTTAAAGTAATTACTATTGCGTAAGAAATAAATACATTTTATGTTCAGTTTAGATTAGAATTTCACATAAAAATGTCATTAAAAATTATATATTTTGATTATGCTAATTGAAAATGATACATAAATGCTTTAAAAACATTTGGCATTAAAAGTTAAAAGAGAATTTTTATATTTTTTGTTGACAAGTTAAGAACAATTCATATACGCAGATAACATTAAAAAATACAAATATCATATTATATATATAAATTGTCGAATTCCGACTCCATTCATATTTATTATAACAATTTGTAGAATAAAATTTTCGATAAAAATAATCTATGAAAAAGATGACACTAATCTACAAATCGCAAGCGCTTATTTATGAATGCAGCCAGAATAACAATGAAGAATTTTATAATAATTTCACATTACGAATAAATTAAACAATAAGAACACATAAAAAATATTTAAATAGAAAAAAATATATTAAATGCAACGTTTCACTATAGAAATAAATGCGTTATACACACACACACACAAATGCAATTCGTTTAATTTTTACAAAAAAAGAAAAAAATATGTTACTTTATTTCGAAAAGTGGTAATTAGTATACGTTCATTTGTAACAAATCAATTTGTACTATTGTTATTTAATTTCATTCCGAATATGGCATTGAAAAAATAAAATTTATATTATAATCATAAGAATTCATACTAAACAGTGTTTTTCATTCGAGGAAACATTAAAAGTATAAAATACAACAATTCATTTAAATCATATTAATTTTCAATAAATTAAATATAAATATAAAATTGGTCACATTTTCAAAACGTTGAGAAACACTTGTAAAATATAAAAATAAATCTACAGTTAAGAATATCACAATATTCCTACAAAATAAATAATAAATATTTAAAATACGTAAGCATATTTTTTTAAATACAAAAAAAAAGTAATATTTTTGTTTGTACTACAATTAATTATCAATTTTATATATTATCACAAATTACGTCAAAGGATTAAAAAAAGAAATAATGCAGGAACATATAATTTTAAAGAAACAAATATTATTTAGAGCAGATTTCCAATTGAATTAATGTATAAATATTGGAAAAAAATCTAAAAAAAAAATATTAATATCAGGGCAAAATGGCATTTCTACATCTAATATCATTTAATTTTCATAGAGCGATCGCTTTTATCAGTTAGATAAATTAAATTAGATAAATGTTTGTAAATTATTATCATTTTATTAATCATACCATAATATGTTAAATTCAATTAGCATCGGTATTTATTCACTTATGTCGCCAGCGACTAATCAAAAAACGCGTATCAGTTGTAAATACAATTTTATTTGTCATATTTTAGGTACTTCACATCATCTATAAGATAAATGTGATGATGCTATATATATATATATATATATATATATATATATATATATATATATATATATATAAATATATATATATATATATATATATATATATATATATATATCATGTCAAAGAAAATACTTTTTTTTGTTTTATCCTCAAGGATAGCTCTATGATCGAGAACTCAATTTATTGTAGAATTGAAATGTTTTACATGACAAGTTAGGATTTTATATTTTAATTTCAAGATTATGGCACGAATTATGATTTCAGATAAAAAAATGTTATTATTGCTTTCGAAAGTGTCACTCAATATAATCTAGTATTTTTTCTAATGTTACACATCGATTAGATAAAATTATTTTAACATATTCCGATCAAAAGAATCTAACATATTTTTGTAAAGAGAGATATGTTCCAATTTTTTTTTATTAATCAGAAAATACTTCTAAGGTAAAATATTAAAATTTTCAACACATACATATATATTCTAAGTTGCAAAAATCTTTGAAAATGTTATTTATTAAATAAATATCAATATAACTTATTGCTAATATTAAAAAAAAGATAATCTGGCCAAACAATAAAATTTATGTTTGATTTATGTTTGATTTTGAATTTCATATTTCAAATTAACGATAAAAAAATATTAATGCTTAAAAACAAAGCATTGCTATGATGAAAACTATTATATATTTTTTATACTACAGAAATAAAATAGAATCAAGATTAAGAGTTAAATAATATATTTTAATGTGATTCCAAATGAAATATATAGTTTTTTTTTCTATTAAAAAAGCCAAATAGGAATCATTGTGAATTTCGTTTTATATTCAATTATAAATTAATTTAAATAATCGAAATTAGTGAAATCAAGTAAAAAAAGGTCTGAAATACTTATTCTATAAAATCTTCAACCTCGTTTAATACATAACAAGAGATTAATAAATCGTAGCGGTTTTGAAGTAAGCATTATGATTATTCTGAAAATATTTATCAAAAAAAAAATATATATATATAGAAAAATAAATAACAATAATATTTTTATGACACAATTTCTTCAGGTTTACCATTGTTTGGCACTCCAAGCATTTGTTGACATACAGCTTCGAGTTGACCGTCTAACATCAATGAATGAATTTGATCGTCAGTTAACATTTCCACGCTGAAAAAGTATTATATTAAATATAATAAAATTAATATTTAAGCGACGGCTTAAATATAATGTAATAAATTAATAGAAAATGTTATTATGATATGGTTGGTTCATATTAAAAATTTTAAGGTGTGACTATTTGTTATAGTAATTACAAATGCTATAATTATAAATAGATATAACATTTAAATATTTTACATCAATCGATTAAATGTTTGACTGTTTGAAAATGGTTAAAAGTTTTTGGTAACTATATATATATATATTGGATAAATTAAAAGTCTATAATTACCTTGCTAAGCTGTCTGTGTCAGATCCTTGATCATCAGAATTTGTTGACGCTGAACTATTTTCGTTGCAAACATTTAAATAGGATAATGTCTTGTCTAACGGTGAAGGCATTTTTCTCACAGCACGATTAGAATTTCCTTTCTGCGGTGTATCTGTAACAGAGAACTCTTTTTGATTTGGTGATAGTTTTTCTGTTTGTGGAACTTTTGGTTCAGAATTTCTCCTTTCAGTCAATGACGATATATGGAACATCATGAAACCTTAAATAGCAATGAACACATTAATGTTATTGAAATTAATTGTAATTTATTAGTACTAAATGTGCGAATTTACCTTGGTTAAATATTTCTTTCATTTTTTCACCAGTATCATTCAAAATAACGTCAAAACTTTGTCGCCGAGTAGGACTGAATTGTAAATCTTCCTCAGCTTTTGCAGACGATCGACTTATCCAAGTGCTTATGTCCGGTTTTAATTTGGATTTCAATGAATAATTTGAAGAATCTTTAATTACAGTATTTTCCATTTGTGACTCAGTTGGAATCTCTGCATTTTGATAACTAAGAGAATTGACTGGTAATGACTTTTGGGCAATTAATTTATTTCTAATTATTCGCCTTGGCGAATCAGCACTGACTTTCGAATTGGGAATCGTATTGATTTGTTTTTCAAAATCAACTGTTTTCGTGTGTGGTGGTTTAGAATCGGTTGGTGATGGATGTTGACTGACTGAATCATCTTGAGATATGTCATCATTTGGCATTCTCTCATATGGTATTTGTTTGTAACTCTCTAAAGTGGAGAAGTTAGAGCATTTTTCGAAACTTATTTCTTCAGGACTTGAATATTCGAGATTGATTTCAATCCAATTATCAGATTCTGGACCATTTTTGCTTATTGTGGATGGTGTACTTGCGCTATTTTTATTTTGATTTGTCAGCGATATTTTTGATGGAGCATTTTGTTGAAACGGTGTTAATAAATCACTGTACTTATCGCTAAAATCTTGCGGTAAACTTTTTGGTCGAATAACAGGAGTCTTTTTCACGTCATTGGATGATGTTGCAACTGAAGTAACTTCGACAAAATCATTAACCGGGTTTGTAGATCCATTTTGTTTGATCCACTCTCTAATAGATTCACTTTTTGAAATCTGATTATTTTTTGGTTTTTCAGCTGTTGGTTTATCATCAGCAATTTTTTCTTTAGTGCCATTTGTTACATTAATACTGCTTGGTGAAATAGTTTCTTGCTTTTTCGTTACAGTTTCTGAAAATAAATAAAAATAATAAGTGAAAAAATAAAAATGATACTGAACATAAAAATATTTTTTTACACACCTAAAGTTTTAGAGCTTGGAGATTTTTCTTTTGATGGTGATATTGGTGCATTTTGTGACATGAAACTGCTTCGGTGTCGGTGTATCTCTTCAGATATTTTTTCAAGATTTCTAAGCGCTTGTGCATATGTTAATTTAGCATTGCTAACTTCTTTTTCCAAAATCTGTACTTTATTTTTTTGAGTATCCAACAATGAATTGTAGCGAGCTTTCTCTTCAAAATAAGGTCTGTGTGCAAAATTAATGAAATAAAACAATAATTACTGAGAACTAAGAATTTTGTAATATCTACAATTATTTTACAAAGATAATGAATAATTTAAAAAGGAAAATAAAATATTTAAATTAAATTAAGAACTAATTTTTATTACTAAAAATAAAGAATTGTAGATATTATGCAATTTTCACATTCTATAATATTTTAGTCGAACAAAATAAAAAAAAATGCAAACTAGTAATAAAAAAATCATGCTTCTTGTCGATAAAGGCTAAAAAAACTCACATTGTAATAATAAGCCACTCATCAAATAAGAAATAGTCAGCGTGCAGGAAAGCTACAAAGCAAAATATTAAAAAAATAAACAAATAAATAATACTTCTACTAAGAATAAGCTTATTTATTTAAAAAAAAGGTGTAAAAAATTATACTGTGCATATCCAAAAAATGCATATAACTTCATAATCAAACCATGCTTTAAGTGTACAAAAAGTGAATAAAAAAGATGCAGAAATCATTCATTTTTTCGAACCAAAATTTATAATATTTTTTTAATATTATATCCTTTTTCATAAAAGGAAAACAATTTTTTAATAATAATAGTACAGAATTTTGAGAAACAAAATAATGAGAGATTATATGTTTTTTGCATCTATTATGAATTAAAATTAATATTTAGAAGAAATTATAAGACATTAGAAAAAAAATTCCAATTAATTATTAAAGAAAAAAGAAATATGCGTTAACGAATAGTGAACAGATAGATAAGTAAAGAAATATATTATTTTTTTTGTTTTAATTTTAAATATTGTTTGGAATATAAATGATAATCTGCAAAGTTAAATGTGAACAATTATATTTATAATATATAATTAATTTGGGAAAAGCCAAAAAATACCTGGATTTGGCCACATGTCTTTTTAACGAATGTTGTAAAGACCGAGCTGCCGATAAAGCAGCTCTATGTTGATCTGCTGTAATTCTATGCCTAGCTCCAGCTGATGCTCTTTCAGCTTCAGCTTGATTAACTCTTGCTGTAGCATGATTTAACATTTCCTGCCAGGCCGGGTCTAAAGGAACACCGCCGGCTGCACTACCTTGTCCTTCTTCACACAAACGACAAAGTCCTTGCTCTGCCAGATATACCTTATAGATAATAATAATGAAAGTGAAACGACGAAAATCATCGGGTAAATATAATAAGTGACTAAAATACCATCTCTCTAGCTGCTGAATGGGCACTATTCGCCTTTTCAAATAATACTGCAGTGGCTCGCATTTCTTGTAATGCCTGTAATCGAATATTAAGACAGAATATGAATACAGTCTTCACATATGCAATTAACCACACTATATTATAATTTACCTTATTTGCTTTGAATCGTGCTTCATAGTAAGGTCTAGATTTTTCTATACAGTTGCCTAATTTTTTTGCCAGTGATTGTATCTTAAAATTACTTTCGAATAAAAGTTGTCGGAAAACGAGACGAGCCTCATCTAAATCTACTTCTAATTTGTTTATATCATCTGTGGCAGTGTTCAGTCTCTCTAATTCAATCTAAAAATAATTTCATTTCGTAAAATACAAATCGCTCACAAAATTTTTCCTGTTTTATCAAATACAGTTTTTTGTGTCTAATTAAATGTTAAAAAAATCTTTTTTTTTAAGAATATTATAGTTTTTCCTCTAAGGGCACGAAATTTTTGATATTACGAATGGAATATTTACGTATGCTTACCATTAAATACGTTTTGGAAAAAGTCGATCGGACCAAATCGATAAAGATGAATGAATTTTATGTAAATTATAATTCAAAGTATTTTGATGGAATGAGTTTTTAATGTTCATTTTATTGCGAACAAATGCAATATAATTTTGGCTATCGCATTTTTTTCCAATTTTATCGTTTAAAATAAAAAACGATCCATGCTAATAAGTAAACCGACAGAATATTTATAATATACGAGTTAATTGTAACGTATTCGATTAGGATTTAAATTTACGAAAATAAGCCGGGATCACTTTAAAAAATAAATTAAAACTGAAAAGGGAACAAAATGATAAGAGTTTTCGCATATAACTTATATAATAAAATCGAAATCGATCTACGTAAACAAAATAAAAGATAGTTATCTCTCATCTGTAATAACGTAAAAAAGTCTATAACAAATTAATATAATTGATGAGATTGAAAAAAAATTGAATTCGTTCGAGGAAATCTTGCGAATAACAGAAATCCTGTGATCGTTGATTTTTAAAATGAAATATATCAAGTGAACGTTCATAAGAAAAAAAACATTTATTAAAACAAAGATATGAAAGTTCAGAGTATAAAGCGTAGATTTTTAATATAAAGATGAAAGCGAGCGACAACGTTTTGGTTTTGAAATGGTAAAATGTTAACGAAGTAAAAAAAATATAGAAAAAAGAAAAAAAATGTATGGGAAATCAATGTTGACAGATGAGCGAAGAGCCATGCTCATGCTCGAATAAAATACGATAGACACGGATTAAAATGCTGCACCTGAACTCTGGGATCAACGGATTCGAAGCAGTCGGATGCCGAAGTGGAGGCCGACTCCGACATCCTTGACCGCCCCCAACCCGCGACAATCGACAACTGTCAAATCAATTTATTTCGTAAAATTATGTCTTAACACGCCATATTATGTCCATGAAATATCTATTTATTTTTAACAATAATAATTTATAATATCATCATCTATTGTGAATATAATAATATTAAATATAGAATATAATACTAGTTACAATTAGATCATTTGAAAATTTTTAATTAATTAAATTTAATGAAATATGTATAACACACATACACGCATATTATATATATATATATATATATATATATATATATATATATATATATATATATATATATATATATATATATATATATATATTATAATAATCGGAGAAATTTAAATTAAATTATATCAATAAATATTCATAATAATCAATAAATAAATATTAAGCATTTCTTATTAATGTCATTTTTATAATATAATTTTACGTTTAAAATACCATTTTTTTTAATTCACTAATCTCCTTTGTATTAAGTTAAATAAATTTTTCAACAACTATTTATTTTTTGCTTACGTTTGATCAATAACTTATTCAAATGTAAACAACTTTTGTTTATTTAGAACATATGACTACAGTTTGTATTGAGTAATATTATTTTACGTAAACGTAAAAGAAAAACAAAATAAAATAATGAACCAAAAAGAACCAAAAACTACAAATATAAAAAACAAACACAAAAACACTCATATTTTTTTGAATGATAAACATTTAAAGGAAATTGTAAGTTTGAATGAAATTTTTACGTTAATTTAATTTCGGACGTACTATTTTTTTAATTTTAGCCCAAGGATTTGGAATCGGAAGACGTTCAAGTGTTATATCTTCATAATAATGCGATAATTAAAATTAATAATATTGAGAATTTTCACAACTTGACACACCTTTATCTGCAATGGAATAAAATAAAATATTTAGAAAATTTAGATTCTTTGAAGAATTTAGAAAAATTGTATTTAGGCAATAATCAAATAAACGTAGTGGAAAAACTGGAAGGACTATCTAATTTAAAAGAGTTGTATTTAGAACATCAAAACTTGGACAACGGAGAAGTTGTTTGCTTCGATCCAAAATGTGTTCAAACTATAGGCGTAAGTATTAACAAATTATTATTATAAATTAAAGTCATCAATTCTGTTCATCATTGATATGTTTGTGTGATATTTAGCAACGATTACAAATACTAAATATATCTAATAACAAATTGGCCCATTTTGATGAATTGTCATCTTTCAAGTATCTTATTAAGTTAATTGCTACAAATAATAAAATAGATAATTATCATGAGATAGCAGAAAACTTGAAGAGATTAACGAAAATTAAAGAAATTGACTTCAGAGGTAATCCCATGTGCAAATCGCATCGTTATAAAGAAAAACTTATTGCTGTTACATTTAGACTTGGTATGAAATATTGATATATCTTTTTTCTTTGAAATATTTTATTTTTTAAATATATAAAAAAAAATATTTAATTTAGAAAATTTAGATGGTAAAATAATATCTGAACAAACAAGAAATTTTTTGAAATGTTTTGAACGATTTCAAAACAATCAAACAATGGAACCAAAACCGAGAATTCGTAAAAAGGTAATAAAATAATTATTAATTAAAAATACTTAAACTTTGAACGATGAATTTTATTTGAGACTAAATTATATTTAGGTGGAAATTTCAAGTAAATCACCAGATACACATTTGTCCATTTTGGAGGCCCAACGAGCAGCTACATTACAAGCAAGATTAAACAGACGTATGATTCTTTTTATTTTTTACCTATTATTTTCATTTAATATCAGATAGTCTTTCAATTACTATAATATTCATATTTTAAAAATCTCAGATGAATATTATTTACAATGTTAATGAAATAATGTATTGAGAGAAAATAAAATAAATATAAAATTAAAATATTAAGTATAATTTTTAATTGGTTTAATTCATAACAATTTTTTTTTTCATTTAAAATAAATGTATGTTTTTTGTGTTGAATCATGATATTATTGATATTTCAATTTTTTACTGTTAATTTATTTATGAATTCGTAAATAACATGTTGCAATTTGATTTTTTATTATTTTACAATAGTATAAAACTATAATATTAATGTTTTACAGAGAAAATAATTGAATCCACAAACGGGATGGTGCCAAGATGTTTTTGGCGTAATAAAAACATCAAACATCATAGAGAAAATGTTAGCAAAAGTGGAAATAATTTTGATATTTCAAAATATTCTAATGTTATTTGATTTGATAACAATGAGTATTAATTCTCTTTTAGTTGTAATTTAACATGAAAAATTATGATATTCTTACTTATTTTTTGTGATATGTGTGTTTTATGTTATTAAAAACAAAATATTTGTAAAAAGGGAGTTTTATAAATTTTTAAAAACCAAATACGGTTATAATTTTATATAATTTAAATTTGTCGTTTTAGTTAAAAATTGTAGATTTACATAATAAATGAAATATATTTGTGATGACTTTAATAAACTAGTTTTTATATCTAAACTAATAATATCCAAATTTTTAGAATAACTCCATCATTAATGAATATAACATGTGTTAAAAAAAAAATTAACAGTCTACAGTTGTTGAACATTTTTTTTATAATTTCTAAATCCTATTTGTCTCTCTAAATCTTTTAACAAATGTACTGATATTAGCATTAACATGATTTTGCACTCATTCATTAAATATTAAATTGAATTAACACGAAAGCTGGTTTTAATTTATATTCATCTAAAATTTATAGGGTGTGTGGCGCGTTTAATAATAAAAAGCAGTCAATTGAGCCATTTCGCTATGAAGAAGCGGGACTATCTATTGCATAAAAACCAAAGATGAAGTAATTTAGACTTTACAAATAAGCGCACAGAGTCGCAATTAGCATAGCAAACGCAATAAGGGTTGGAATTTTTGCAAGCGATTTGCGCTCTGTGGTTCGTTAGCATAGGAGTCAGAATCGTTTGTGTGCAAGAATACGTCGAATTTTCTTTACACCCTGCATTTCTCCAGTCACTCTTTAGATTTTCACGAGACACCAACGATGGTCCGTATATATATTACAGCTGAAAAATATAATTAGTGTACACAAATAATGATAAATGTTGACAGATTAAAATTGTCCGACGTATGTGATTAAAAAAAAATAATCTGTAGGAAAATTCAATAAGAAAAGCCGAAAATTTTCCGCTTTTCCGGTTGTCAATTGTCGCCCGAGTGTCGCTTATATATTTTATTCATAATTTATTGAACTGTTCTATTACATCACGAAATCGGTACATAAAATGGCTTCGTAAAAGTCGATATATTTCACTTTATTGATTTCGGTGTTAATTAATATTGCATTATGTACGGTTGCAGGTTATTTTTCCTTACATACACACACGTATATGAATGTATATAAATATACACACAGGCATACACACATAAAATTTAATAAATTATATAAAAGCATCGGCCTTATGGTCTGTATATAAAATCAATTTTCACTTTATAATTCTGAATAACGAGCACACGAACAACACGTTAGGCTGATGAATATTTTCAGCTGAAATAAACTGATGTGATTTCCAGACGTGACGTGTAATATGCAGCATAAGGAACTATGCCAAGTCGGATAGGATTTCATGTCATATATGCAACAAGTAAGTTCAATTCCTTATTATTAGAATTCAATATTCTATATTGAAGTTTATTTAAATAATTGAGATTTTTTCATATTATAGAAAAATATCAGTATATAGATGATAACTCATTCAATCCATATAAATCGAATTTTAACATGTTAAATTTATTTTTGTATGTAAATATAATGTATTTTTGTATGTGAAATATTGCAAAAATAAGTGATAGAAATTTGGTAGAATTTGTAAACGATATTTTTTAAACATAGTGAAATTGCGTGTTACTTAGAAATATATTTCACATATTATATATTTTTAATATTTGTTATAAGTACATAATTTAAATATAGGTGAGGTAGCACAACATCCAGCAAGTGAATTAGGATGGGCAGGTCCAGCAAGTCGAGGTTGGAGATCAGCACCAGGTGCTCACTCTCCTCACGATTTGGTGCTGCAACTAGAATCGAGAGTCAGTATTACTCGAGTGCAACTTTTAGCTCATCATTATCTTATTCGTAAGAATTGTGTATATATATATTTATGATATGTTTATTTTGAAAACCAATATTAAAAAAAATATTACAATTTTAGCAAAACGAATAGAATTGTTAGTGCACGATTCGACAGGTGGAGAAGGTGTAGCTCGAACTCCGAGTAGCCCTCAGTATGAAGCCGTAGGATGGGTTGGTTTAGCTGAAGGTGGAGGGTCAGCTAGAGAACTGAGAACAGCTTCAGTGCCATCAAGACCTGCAGCATATCTCCGACTTAGACTGTCTGAACCTCATGAGAATCAAAAGAATAAATATAATCAAGTACAAATACTTATAAGGTACATTAACATTTGTAGAATAAAGTAAAATTTATTACAATTTTTTAAGGTTGCACTTATGGGTGTGAATGTGTTTGGTATTTATCTTGATGCTGATGATAAAAATGACAATACTGGGAAAAAAACTGACAATAGTGATAATGATAATTATTCACCTTATGATGACTTAGCATTTATTATGTATGTTGATAATGGAATAGCTGATATTATTAGGCAACTAGAATTAAAAAAGCAGTCTGCCATTAAAGGTGAGATAATATAGAAAATTTTGTATAATAAAATTCAAATAACAGTAATCTAATTTTACACATTTTTTACTGAACGTGTGTTTTTCATTTAAGATTATTTTATTAATTATTATAAATAATCAAAATTCGACATGTTATAAGTTATTTTTAAATGATTATATGACTTACTTTGTCTTATAGATGAACGTTTCGAATATGCTAGAAAGCTAAAAGTAGCTTGCGATGTCCTGGGAGCTGGAGGAAGAATTATTGGAGGATGGCAGTTACAAAAACGTATTGCTGCTGCTGCTGAACAGTATGAAAGAGCTACAAGAAGACGTGACGCAATTGCTATAGCGCGTTCTCATTTGATTAATGCTGTTAATCTTGATACATTAGTCGAAGTTAATGGGGTAATAAATATATTTTTTATATATTTATCTTATTTTTATTCATAGTTTATCAATAGTCATTTCATATCACTTAACCAATAACTTTAAAATAAATTAATAATTTTAGCATGATCCAAGAAATGATGAGTATTCTGCAGACGAAACACCATTTTCAGTCGAATCTTTAATACATATAACATCAAACCTGAACTTTGACTCTCCATCTCCACCTACAGTAATGCAATCGATATCATCTAGAAACACTTCGAGTGCTTGCAATAGTCAAGGGAATGATCAATCATCAAAATCTGATCATAACATTGCAAATCATCCATCGTTAAAATCTCAGGGTAATGGAATTGTAATGGATGATCAAAACATATATTATGTGAAAAATGCTAACGATTTATTCGAAAATAAAGAGCAATATGATCAACCTAGAAATGAGTACACGAATGCTAACATCTCTAGCGGAAGAGAACGTATGATGTCTCCATCTATTAACGAACATTCGTATTCAGAAACTAACTTGGATAGTCATCCACATTATCAAAATATTTCTAATGAAAATATAAAATATCAACAAAATGCAGATTTAAGTGAACGAGGTGGTAAAATTTATTTTGAAGATCAAGTAGTTCAGCAGCATGATCTTGCAACAGAAGATGTGGAATATGTAACAAAGAAAACTTTGCATCATAATGAAATGGGCAACAGAACTAAACCTGAACACGCTAATACACGTTTAGCATCAGGTGTATGTGATGGTAGTTACTTTAATAGTCCAGCTAATAGCGTTAGCCCAACAAATTTGCATTACAATAATGAAGTTTGTAGGAATGGTCGGTACAATATGTAATATAATTATGAAAAGTTTTAAATTCGTAAACTAATTTTGAATTCATATTGTAGGACAAAGTTCCCCAGCAGCTTCTTCTCGTTCAGGTGGTCAAGCAAAGACACCTTCAGCTACGTCGAGCACTCCAACACAAGTAAATACAACTGTTGTGAAAAGAAGAAATAGAAGTGCTGGTCCACCGCCGCCGGCACATCATCGTTCTAGTTATGAAGCATATGAGGAACGACTCGTGCCAACGTTAAGGCAGTTAGTTGAAATATAATATGAAAGAACTCTGAAATTATTTAAAAAAATTACAATCACTTTTTTTGTAGTTCTCATACGAATGAATTTTTGAGAAGTTATCAGACAGAACAGTCAGAACAGCAACGAGGTAGATCAAAAATGGGAGAACGAGAAAGAAAACAAGCGGCACTCCCTATTTTAATTTTTGGAGATGAATTGGTAACAATTGATATATATATCATACTTTATTCGAATACTTTTAAGAAAAAATAATAATAATAAAATTGCATTATATTTCAGGTAGAAAAATTGTATTCAAAATATTTCGCAGAAAAGGAAGATGGGTTACAAGATCTCAAGGTATTTTCAAAAAAATATTTATAATATTATGCAATTTTCACATTTTTTCCATTATTTATAGAACGCATTGCGTTCGTTTGATACGAAACCACCCGGTGGTGTTGGTGGGCCAGCAGCATTATCTCCTAATAAAGCAGCAAGAGCAGCAGCTTTATTGTTACATAGGGCACTACGAGATCCAGTATTTTCAGTATTTAGTTTAGCTGCAGAATTAACGAGGGTGTTTTTCACAGAATTTATAGTTGGAAGGTATATAATACATTTAATTGAAAGTTTCATTTGAAACATTTATTTTACTATATTATACTTAAAAAAAAAACAGAGTAAATAGCGCTGAAGTAGGAAGAAGTGTGGAAAGATTGGTGCCAGAATTGTTAACGCGTGCTGGAGATCCAGCACCACGAGTACATTCACTTGCAATGCACACTCTTCTTACAATGGCTGATTGCCCACCAGTCAGGTATTTTATCATTTAATAATAACAATGAAGTCTTTTCAATTTATGAGACTGAATAATTTATTATCATTTTAGAAGTCTAAATATTATTCCTGCTTATTTAGTGCGTCCCTTAACTGCTGGAACTGCTCCAAGACTGGCACTTTCTAGATTATTAATGGTCGAACAACTTTTGTTAAATCATGGTATAGATAAAAATAGGTATGAGAACTAAAATAAGTTACAATATGTTTATATTTGAAATATTAATGAAAGAAATTATATTTTAAAGCGGATTAAAAGTAAGAGCTGTTGCTGAACTTGGTGCTGGTGGAATAACTCATGGTCAAGGTGCTGTAAGAAGAGCAGCCGAACGTCTTTTACTAGCAGCTTACGAAAGAGCCCCGCGTCTTGTTCGAGGACAATTACCACCTGATGATCCCGTTACACGTAGAAATTTATTATATAGACATTTGTTTGAAGGATTTGATCGCATTGATCGAAGGGTAAATTATTAAGGGTATTATATACACATATATAGAATTAAACGTATTAATTACAATTATTTTATATATTGATAATTATATTTATATTTTTTGTAATTAATTAATTAGATGGAATTATGTTCCTTTTTTTGTATTATCTTTATATTTCTAACAATTTGTTTTATAGAAACAAGAAGAAACTTTAGGAGTTAGTAGAAGTGACGAATTTCAAACAAATAAGCAATGTGACAACGATCAAGATAATTCTTTGATGATGGAATCTATGACTGTATCGCAAATGGGTCAGTCGATGACGTCATCAATGGGAAATTCAATGATATCCTCAATGTATCAACCAAAAAACAGCATTATTAAAAAGCAAACATCAAAGAAGACATCCAGTAACGTAGGTTTTAATGGAGTGAAAAGTGATTTAGAATATCCAGGATATAATAAACTACGCTTAGATAGTGCTGTTAGTCCAAAACATCAACCAAAAGGCAATAAAACAGCTCAAAGTCCAAGAAATTATGTGTTGGAAAAAAACTGGCAAAATAGTATACAAAATGGAAATTTTTGTATGCAGTATGATGATAACAAATACAATGAATTAACAGATAAAATAAGAAGTAAATCATCAAATGAAAATTTAAGTGGAAGTATGACGGCAATTAATGTAAATTGTGGTCAAAAAAGTAGTATAGTGGCAAGGAATTTGCACTCTAATATAGTTTTCGATAATAAAACCAGTTATAGCGATGGTGAAAACACAAACGTAATGGAAAATAAAGTTAAACAATCACCGATAAATGATCAAAAAAAAATGTCATCCGATACAATAAACGATGCTAAAAACTCAAATATAACAAATGGAGATTTAAATAGTCCTGGTGGTACACTCAAGCGTAATAAAAATATAAAAAATACTATATTCAGAAGCAAGTCTGGTTCAAATGTACCCACATGTTTTGACGATAATAATTATGACAGCTTTGATGATAGTCAAATTGAAATGTATGAATACAGCAAAGATGCTAGTGAAGACAGTAAAAGTGTACACAACAGCGTCAAAGAAAATTTCAACAGTGGCACCAGTACACCTGAAGTCAGTGATAAGTACGTGTATATATATATAAATATATTTAACTACGTAATAAAAATGAATAATAGAAAAAAAATCGAATCAATTATTGATTTTAGAGATGAACTATATATATACTGTTATTTGATTAAGTTCGTGTTCTAATTTAGAATACTTTTTCAGATTACAAACAAACGACGATATAACAGAATGCCCATTTTGTTTAGCGAGTATTGCTGAAGGTGCTTTAGATATTCATTATTGGAGGACATGTCCACTACTCTGTCGTTGTATTGCATGTCGAGCTCCACTAGAAATAAGAGTTCTTAGTCAACATTTAACTGGTAATTAATAAATATTTTTATAGAAAATATTAATTATAATTAATTATAAATATAGAGAATATTGTAAGGAATTAAAAGAATTTAAGCTCTATATAATCGCATCAAATATTTAACAATTACAGAAGATTGTCCTCATAGCAGTGGATATCGTCAATGTCCAAGATGTACAGAGGCAATTGAAGTTGAAAATTATCAAAGACATCTTGCCGATAATGACTGTATTGGTTAGTTACGCTTGCGTAAAAAATCTTTTTAGTTTATATAGAAGAAAAATTAAAATATTTTTTATGTATGTATGTTTTTAGAAACAATAGAAAATTTTTGGAAGTGCTCCTTATGCCATACCAATGTACCCGGCGATGATGAAAGTTGGCGTCGTCATCTTTCAGCAGATTTGAGCATAACCAATTTTTGCACAATGAATCCACGAGCTTCATCTACAAAATAAATCTAATTGTTTTTAATACACAATACATCAATAATCATAAGTCAGATTAAAATTTATAAAGCCTAGCTCATATAAAATATATTATTTTTACGGGTCACGATAAGAATATTGTAAAGTATTCAATTTTTTTTGCAAATTGATAGTTAATTCCCTTACAAAAATTCAAAAATGGATATTATATTTTTAATCTGAAAATTTTATTCAGGTGGCAAAACTTTGAAATATTTTTAATTATATAGTGCATTAAAAACCCTATTATATACAATTTACATTCTAGTATATATTTTTTAAATATTGAATAATTCCTTGCACAAAATTTTTTTTCCATAATTTAAAAATATGTATATGAATCCATATATAAATCCTATCAAGGATGTGAAATATTTTTATGGCATATCGAACTAAAGCATGTTTGCTAAAAATTAAATTATATTATAAGAGCTAGGCTTATTTCCTATGCAAAATTTATGACCATTTAACGCATTTTGTGATGTAATTATAACACATATGTAGTGGGAAAAAATATTAAATAACACAAAATATTTAAGGAAAGCCTTATATATTAAGCGTTAAATATAAAAAAATTGAGTGTTTGCCAACATTTATCATTTATTTCAGTATTAAAATATAAGTCTGTCATATGTAAAAAAATATTTTCTTACATTATTTTTAATTTTTAATATACTTAAATTTAATGTGAACTTCTTCAAAAAAAAAATTACATTATTATTTAAAGTATTTACATTTTTAAAACATTATTCGGCGTCGTGTGGTGATTTATATTGCCTTTCATTATAATTGATTTATGATTTTTTTATATTATGTAAATTAGCATATAGTATTTTTTGATATGAAACATTATTCAAACAAAAATAAATGTTTATATCAAGAAAGTATTCGTGAGATGAGAATTATAGTAATATCTAATATTATGCAAGAATTTAAAAATGTGTTTTTGATTTCAATTAATTTTAATTAAATTGTAAAGCTTATTTCATTCACTAAAATTCAGCATGAAAAGAGCAACTATTATGTGATTGCACTAATAATTTATATATAATATAATAATAACAACTTATTAAATGAATTATCATCTATTTACTAAAATGATATTTAATGGTATTAAAATAAATGACAATAAAAGGTGTTAACATATACTTACTGATTTCTCTACAAAATTTATATCTTCTGAAATATGGATCGTCATAATGATGTATCACTTGCAATTTATATTGAAATGGTTGAAATCAAAAACATTCTTTTATCTCATTTGTGTCAACAGAAATATACTTATAAACCATATCAACAGAAAAAGTTTAATTAAAGATTCGCTATTCAAAAGGTTTTTCTGCAAAAGAAAAATCAAATTTTATAAATTGCTTTCACACCTTTTGACTGTCATTTAAATAATTGAAAATATTAATAGACGAATTTTAAAACAACAATTACCAAATACTAGACGAAACAATATGTACAATATATCAAATTTAATCCTTCCATTTCAATTACAAATCTCAGTTCTGGAATTGTAAATGTAGACGAATATATCTAGGATGATTGTAGAACTAAATCCCGTCCACATATAAAGAAAATACGGAAAATTATATAACTCAATTGTAAGTTGTTTTTCTTTTGGAAATATTGTAATCGTCGTATAACTCGATTTAATAGTTTTGATCGAATCAGATTTCATTAAAATCTTAAACAATGCATTATATTTTTAATAACATCTTAAATTTACATCAATAATCAATGAATACAAATTTTTGGTTTCATCATATTGTGAACAAATCTATTATTAATAATAAAAATAAATTTATTTTAAACGAATCAAAACTTGGAATCGAGTAATATGAAGTATTGTTGTAGCTTTAGTTTAATTAGTTTTATAACTCTCATATAGTACTACAAAGAAAAAAAAAGAAAAATCGTAGATATATTAATCTCATGTAGATATTTATACATATAATATATCGATCGATTTTTTGAAAAGCAAATCCATCCTAATAAATATGAATTAGACTATATTATAATAGTATCCCAGATAGATGTAGAAGTAATATCCTGATTGAGTAGTATATACGACTTTATTTTAAATTCTAGTAAAATTACCAATTCATTTATCTCATAATATTGAGATATTTATTACTTGATTAATACTGAAAGTCAGAAAATATGGATTTATTCGAATCGATAAAAAAATGGCTATTTAAATTTTCATCGGTCGATTCGGTAAATTACGAGATGGTCCAGAAAGAAAAATGGAATATATTAACCATTTATATATATGATTAATAGTAAAATTTCATTAAAACGTAATTTCAATAATTCAAATAACACAAAATAATAATCTAAATATTATACAATTTAAAATACAGGCTATCAGACAACAATTACTGTGTTTATTGAAGGTATTATTATTACTATTAAAAAAACTTGTGATATTTAGTATAAATTTTACTGTGATTAATATTTAAATATTAATTATTAAAAATTCTTATTCGAACTGAGAACGCGTTGTCAAAACACTTTTCCTATTATAACGTCAAATTTACTAATGAATAACGAGGTTTATTTTTGGTAATATAATTTTACCAAAAATTTGGATTATATTTAATTATTATATCATGATAATATTTTTATTTTTCATTTTATCGGCGAAAAGTATTTCTTTGGAAACTTATTATTTTTCATCGTATTTCATAGTTTTATTTATAAACTATATTTCTACAAGAAAACGATATCATCTTACGTTCTAATACAAATATTATGTAAGAACGATTAAAATTATTTATGTTGAAAAATCTGCTATAAATTTATTTATTTATTATATATATTTAATTGATAATTTAAATAACAGCTATACTAATAATATTTCAAAGTAAGCTGTAATTATTTGAATCAGAAATGATAAATTATAAATTTCTGATTTAACAATAGTGTCTCAGTTCGACAAAGATAAATTAATATTATTCCTTTACATCAATTGTTTACT
The DNA here is from genome assembly GCA_024500535.1 of Leptonema lineaticorne. Lineage (NCBI taxonomy): Eukaryota > Metazoa > Arthropoda > Insecta > Trichoptera > Hydropsychidae > Leptonema > Leptonema lineaticorne. Next base: position 6,216,977 of record JANIJI010000004.1, on the reverse strand, counting down.
TTTATTGCACAGAGTGTTTGTTATGAACTTATTTATTATTATTGTAAAGTGATGTGATTAATTAACTGCAAATGCCATAATGAAATACGATTATATTTTTAGTAAATTACGTCCATTTTTTATTCAGCACGAATGTAACCATATAAATATTTATTTACATGTATTTTACAAAAAAAAACAGTGTGCAATTAAATGGCTTTAATAGTAATTATTACACACAATATGTTCTCTAACATTTATTAATGTAGAAAATAATTTTGTTTCTCAAAAGCGAATAAAATTCATTTCAAAATAAACATGTGTTGTTATAATTTTTCCTTTTAAAAATGAAAATAAACCCTTTATATAAGTCATATTATAGGTTCTATTTATATTTTTTTTTCGTCATTTACTCTTAAATAGATATCCTATGTAAACTGTATTAATTTTATTTTTAAATATAAATCAACAAAAATATTTTAATTTCTTAGCACGGAAAATAAAAAAAAACATCAAAATTAATTCAAGTTAAGTTTTTTTTTCAATTTGATAATAGGAAATAGTTTTGTTTATATTATGAAATCGGATATAATATTTGGGTTTGATAGTTCAAATCAATAGAATTATAGTCAATAATGGTTTAATTAAAATGTCAAAAATAAAAATAGTTGACAATTACAAATAATATTCGTACAAACGTAGAAGCACCAATGTATATAAATATAAAAATATACTAAACATCCGCCATCATAGATTCGATCTCTTTCTCACTATTAACCGCTGAGCTTTCTTCAACTATACTGTTTGTTTCAGAACGATTGATTTCAGGTACTTTTATAAATTTGTTAACATCTAAAAATAACTAATATTAAAAATTTATTTAAATATAGATAAATAGAATTTTTAAGATAACACGTTACCAAATTTTGACGTATCTTCTCCCAAAAGGCGTAGCATGTGAATAGTATCGGGCAAAGCTGTATAAGCGCGTAATGAATGTACACCACGCCAGCCAACCATTGATAAAGAAAGACCACCTTCTTCAAATAGTAATACACAACTTCCAGATGCTGCAAAATGTATAATATTGGAAATAAATAATTTTTTGAAGTTAAATTCGTCTTTTTTAGAATTTAAGTATTAAAATTTATAACAATGTTCATGGAAAGAAATAACATTAATAACATAATAAAACGAAGTAATAATTATAATATATCATTTGTAAACTTACGTAAATCTATTACTTGTTTTAATGTTTCTGGTGTAAGAGAATTTATATCAGGAGGATTGCTGGGATTATCATTTAAAAGAAGTAGTACTAAGTCTTTCCGACATAATAAGACTTTCCGATCAGGAGCTATATGAGGTAATATACTAGGAAGACCTTCTTGTGATAATCTGAAATTATATTTTAATAGTAAGACGTAACAATAGCAACAAAGTTTATTTTTAATAAAAAAAAAAATACCTGAAAGCACAAGACATGTGTTTATTATCACATCTAACAAAAGTTTTTACTCCTGTGTTAATAATTTTAACTTTATCTTCATTTCTTCTAACAATATCTCTCACTATAGGTGATACTAAATAAATATTTTTCTTTTTTCCAACGCGACATCGTGTTAATAAACAAGTTGGATCAAATTTATCATTTAAATGATAAAATTTCTTAATAGATGGAAAAACATCTTCATTCTCTCCAGAAAAGAAAACAAATGGATCTTCTTTATATCCATCCATTCTACGACGTTTTCTTTGTGGTCCCCAAGGCGCAGATTTCTGTTCTTTTGAGGAACTATTAATAGAAGAATTTTCATTCGCTTCTGAATTTGTTTCTTCTGCTACTAGCTTTTCTTTTCTTTCAGTAGGCAGTGGATTAATCTTTTCAAGTACAGCCACAAAAAAACCTCCAGTATCTTGGTGATGAGGTAGAATTCTAATACTGCAAAATATTATATTTATATGAAAAATAATATAATATATCACATATATATTGAATTAGAACAAAACTAAACCATCGATCTAAATGATATTCTTCAATTTCTTCGAGTGTCGGAGGAAACATTTGTGGACGCACTACTGTTGTCCATTTTTCAGGAACATCTTCATATTTATCATAAAAAACTAAATCTTTCGATGCTGGTTTCCAATATGTCAAACCTGATAAGAAAAAAAAATATAATCAAATATTATTTAAAATAATACAAATAAATAACAATTACCTTTAGAAAACTTTAATCCAGGAAGCATATGTGATATTTCAGCTAACTTTAAACATCCTTTAGATTCTCTTAATAAACGAAGAATGACTGATTCACATTCTAAAGGATTCAAAGAGCAAGTTGAATATGTAAGTCGGCCTCCAATAGTGAGTAATTCTGCTCCTTTATAGGCAATACGATATTGAATACTAAAATTGGTGAAATTCAAATATGATTTATATACAATTTGAAAACAATTTATGTACGAATTCACATAAAATAATTTATATATAGTTATTTGCGAAGTGTTCATAGATATCCATTTTAAATTTTGAATAGTAATTTATATTACTATTCAAAGTTAAGAAAATCCTACCCATGCATATTATTTCCATTTCCTGTAGACCACTTCGTCCAAATATCAGCATTCTTACGTAGTGTGCCATCTCCAGAACATGGAACATCGCATAAAATTCTATCGAATTTTAACAATTTTTCAGAAGCTTTTTTTTCAAACGATGTATTTTTACAATTCGTATCCCAACCATCACTAATAGTCAAATTGGGCATAAAAGCAGCGTCATGGTTTGTAATAAGAATACAAGGAGAATTAAGTCTTTTTGCTTGATGTACTAACATATAGCAACGGTTATTATCAACATCATTTGCCATAACGAATCCTTAAAATTCATAAACAATTATTAAAATAAAATATGTGAGAAAATTAACATTATGAAGAATTAACTGTACCTGTAGGTAAAGTGCCATTGTCTTCAGCATGTAAAAATTCAATTAATTGTGCAGTTTTTGATCCTGGTGACGCACACATATCAAGAACCTTGAGGATCAAAAATTTTTAACATAAAATTTAATAATTAAGACATAATACAATAGTGTTGATTATTTTATAACTTTATGGTGTGGTTTGACATCCAAAACTATTGGTGGTATCATTGAAACTGCTTCTTGACGCGAAATACTTCCAGAATTAGTTTCGGCCGTAAGAAAATTATGTAATTTATAATAAGCTTCACTGCGCCGGATATCTGTTCTGGTTAATTGTAATTGCCAAGCTAATCCTCCTGGATACCTAATATATACAAAGCAATATATGAATATGTTAAACCAATATATTGTGTTACTATCAAGTATTTTTCTAAACTATTATGGAAATCAACTAACCAAGGTAGACATATTGGTTTCTTTAATTCTTCACCTTCAGCTACATTGGTACTATTTTCATTAAGATTTGAATTAGAATCATCATTTTCCTTGGTTAATGTAGTTTTATTATTTAAAATATCATTGAAAAATTGTCCTTTTACAATTTCTAACAATACTTTCGCTTCGCCTTTTGATCCTGTAATACGGAAAGCAGTTGGCAAATTTTCTTTCATTGTTTTCATGAATAATTCCCATTCTTCAACTGGACATATTTTTTGTTCCTGTTAATAAATTGAAACAAATATATATATATATATATATATATATATATATATATATATATATATATATATATATATAATCAAACATTAAAAAATAGAAACTACCTTGTAATAGGTTTCAAAAGACTCATTTTCTCTAATTATTTCTGCGTAATGTTTCCTAACATCTTCTTTGGGAACAGGATTATTAGCCTAAAAAAGAGGAATCAATATTTCATACAATCTTTCCATGTAAAGTTTTATGTATTAAATAGTAATTTTCAATTGTGATTTCTGATAATTAAAATTCGACTTATACATAAAGAATAATAAACAAACCTGTGCCTTTCTTTCACGTTTTCTTTGTGCGAATTTGTTGAATTTTCCTTTATTTCCCATAGTAAATTCATCAACTGCACCTCCCACTTTTGACAATTGATAGGTTATGAACACGTGTTTAACGTCACTATAATAATGACCATAACAGTTGCAACATGAATAAATAAGATATATAAAATTAAAGTCCCAAAATAAATATCCCGAAAAGAGCATACAAGTTTCTTTAAAATGCGTATTATTAAAATTAAAAAAAAAATATTTTAACTCAAATATATTTTCTATTTGTATTGTTCATAAAATACTTATATAATATTAATGAAATAATAAATTTTAAATTTGAGCGAATAACTAACGATCTCCAAACAGAAACATTGATTCTTTTTAGATTATAATGCTTTTAATTTGCATACAATTTATAGATATATAAAATATCAAAACAAAATATAATTTAAAAATGGAATATACTTTTAGATATAACATTTTTTATAGTTTGAAGATTTATGAGAAATATTAAATCATAAATAATGTTAAGACGGATTTATTAGTAATAGAATTATATTTAATCTATACATGTAATGATTATTATCTCAATCATATGTATATTAATTGTACACCTGTAGTATTTGAATCCATATTTGTTTTTATGTGATATTTGATAAAATCTTATATTATATAACAGTGGTCAACAATTACTATTTTTTCCTAAATAACTATTTTTTTAAATGAAAATAAATAAAATTAAAAAAATATTGTAATAATAGTAATTAAAAAACTTTTCAATAGACTATTCAAATTTTAAATTGTACTAAGGTCTAAAATAAACAAATAAACATTTTTGAATATCTTTCTTCTATTAAAAATTGTATTTATCTATCTAATATTAAAAAAGTCATATGTTTTTATTAACATTTATATAGTATTTTTCCATATTAAAAAAAATATTATTATGAAAAATTATTACCTATTTTTAATGTTTTAAATTTAAGATATTTGGATTTAATGTAAAAAAAATGCGAATTTATTCAGCAATAAATTTCCAAGTACTCTATTACATAAAACATAAAATAATAGTGCAAAAGGAGTAATGAATATTATTTAGAATTCATATCAGCTGTTTGTCATAGAGTTTGACACACAGTAGGTTTATTTTATTACACTGTTATCAGGTCAATTAAATCTTGTTTTTTTTTCTATTATCAATTATTATATGTAATCAACTATATTTACCTTTAATTATTTTTTAATCGACAATATCAATGTAATAAGAATTTCGTTAATAGCTCTTGATATATGGTTATAATCCGATTATTTGTGAATATGGAAAAAATATCGCAGAGTTTTATCTGAAAATAAATATTTTATATGGAACATTATCAAAGAATAAATAACAGAAAACTAATTAACTTTTATCACGTAATACTTATTGTGCATCTGGTTCAATAGTTTATATTCTTCATTTGGAGCAGCAATAATGTGTTCATTTCCAAGGTTTCAATTTGCTATAGATAGAGGAGGCACTTTCACTGATATTTTTGCACGATGTCCTAACGGTGAAATAAAGACTTTGAAACTGCTATCTGAAGATCCGGCCAATTATGATGATGCACCAAGAGAAGGAATCCGAAGAATATTACAACAGGTATATGTGGTTCATTAGTTTATTAAGGATTAGATCGTATTTATAAAATTAACTGTGTATTTTAGGAAACTGGAAATGCAAGTGATGCTTATGGGAAAGTCAATTCGTCCCATATTGATTGGATCCGAATGGGTACAACCGTTGCAACAAATGCGTTACTCGAAAGAAAAGGTGAAGGAATGGCACTTATTATAAATAAAGGCTTTAAGGATCTATTATATATTGGAAATCAAGCGAGACCTAATATTTTTCAACTAGTATTTAATATATGTTAATATTTGCTATATTATTATTTTTAAATGTGATGTATATAATTATTAATGTATTTTTTAGGCAATACAAAAACCGGAAGTTCTTTATTCAGAAGTAATTGAGGTAGATTGTCGAGTTGTTCCAGCTTTAAACGAACAATGTCAATTAAAGGGTGGTATTTGTAAGCAAGATGGTGGTCTTGGATGGCGTAGTGTAACAGGTATATTTTTAAAATAATTTTTATTTCATTAATCCTAAAATCCATTATATTTTTCCTTATTTTTTATTTACAAAGGAACAACCGGTGAAAAACTTTACGTGATAAAAGAATTAGATGTATCAGCAATAAAAAAAGATTTAGAAGAATTGAAAAAGAGAACTGGAATAAATAGCGTAGCTATATTAATGGCTCATAGTTATATGTTTCCTGAACACGAAGTCAAAATTGGAAAAATTGCTAAAGAATTGGGTATACTTGATAAAAACTTTTATTTAATTCGTGCATTTTAAATTTAATTCTGTTAAATAAATATAAAATTTTATTTTTAGGATTTGAACAAATATCTTTATCTCATGAGATAATGCCAATGGTAAGAGCAGTTGCCAGAGGTTATACAGCTTGTGTTGATGCTTATTTAACCCCACATATAAAACGATACGTTTCAGGTTTTTCAGAAGGTTTTTCTGATAAACTTAAAGATACTAATGTATTGTTTATGCAATCTGATGGTGGACTAACTCCCATGAATAAGTTCGTGCTGAATATTAAAAACATATATAGTTTAATATTTCAAAAATTATATTAAGCAAATCATTATTTATGTACTTATATATTTTTCTAGTTTTAATGGCTCACGAGCTATTTTATCTGGTCCAGCTGGTGGTGTTGTTGGATATGCCATGACGACATATCAAAAAGAAACTGATTTACCTGTCATAGGTTATACACTAATTTAAAATCATATTTAATTCCCATAACACTTTCATTTAATATGTCTGTAATATTACAGTACACATTTGAAGATAATATTGTATAAATGTTATAATCTGTTATAGGTTTTGATATGGGTGGTACTTCTACTGATGTTTCAAGATATGCAGGAGCACTTGAACATGTTCACGAGGCAACTACGGCAGGTATCACTATTCAAGCTCCTCAATTAGGTTTGATTTCTGTGTATTAATTTATTTGAAGAAAAAAAAGGAGTTTATGTATAAATTTAAAATATCAATTTTAGATGTAAATACTGTAGCAGCTGGTGGTGGTTCGATTCTTACATTTCGTTCTGGATTATTCTGTACTGGTCCCGAATCTGCAGGGGCTCATCCGGGTCCTTCATGTTACCGTAAAGGCGGTCCTCTTGCTGTGACTGATGCTAATTTAATGTTAGGAAGATTACTTCCAGATTATTTTCCCAAGATTTTTGGTCCAAATGAAAATGAAAGTTTGGATAAGGATGCAACTATTAAAAAATTCACTGAAATAACAAAGGAAATTAACAAATTTTTACTTTCGACCGGAGGAAATATGGTTTATATACTGTTTATTATTATTGTTATTGCATTTAATAATTATAATTAATATGTGTTTTCATTGAAAATCAGATGACAATGGAAGATGTGGCAATGGGTTTTATTGATGTAGCGAATGAAGCCATGTGTCGTCCAATTAGGTAAAAATATAGTATTTTTTTTAATTAAATATTGATGATTATTTTAATTTTTTTTGTGTTTTATCAAATTTAGAGCTTTAACTACAGCGCGGGGTTACGACACATCTCATCATGCTCTAGCATGCTTTGGAGGTGCTGGTGCTCAGCATGCTTGTGCTATAGCTAGATCTTTGGGTATTCATACTGTATTTGTACATAAATATGCTGGTATTAACTCATTATAACTTGATTTATTTATTTATTTCGTAAATTTTATTAATATTTTATTGTATTTTAGGTATATTGTCTGCTTATGGTATGGCTTTGGCTGACGTTGTACATGAGTCGCAAAAACCATGTGCCTTGGATTATATTGATGAAAATTTCTTAAAATTAGATGAACAATTAAACTCATTAGAGATTATATGCAAAGAAAAATTGTTAAAACAAGTAAATATAATATATTAGTAATTATTTATATGATATAAAATAATATTGAATAAACAATGGTATTTTAGGGCTTTGAAGAGTCGCAAATAATTTTAGAATCATTTTTACATATGAGATATGAAGGAACTGATTGTGCATTGATGTGTTCTCCTTCATTGGAGCCCCAATATTCTAAAACACAACATGGGGACTTTTTGAAAACTTTTCTTAACAGGTTTGTTTAAGTATATGAGTTTTAAAAATATAATATACTGTATTATTACAAAATGATATTCATCCTAAGTGTCGTGATAATAAATATTATAAAATCTTTTGTTTATTTTTTTTAGATATCAAAGTGAATTTGGTTTCACAATACCAAACAGACACATTGTGGTTGATGACGTTCGGGTTAGAGGATCAGCACGAACTAATTTTTCAGATGAAACATTAATAAATGTGGCACAAGAAAAGTATCCTAAATTTGAAAAAGTGAAATTATTTTTTTTTTTTATAAAATTTGATATATATAAAATATATTTAATTATAAATAGAAATTATTATTGCAGATTGTGAAAGTATATTTTGAAGGTGGTTTCAGAGATACAAAAGTTTATCAACTTTCTAATCTACTCTTTAATCATGTAGTTGAAGGTCCAGCTATAATTATGAATAAATTGTCGACAATACTTATAGAACCTGGTATTATATATATATATATATATATATATATATATATATATATATATATATATATATATATATATATATATATATATATTGATAGAGAATCTCATTTTTTTAATATTAATTAAAAAATATACGAAAAACAATCTTCATACTCTTTAAGAAAATATATTCATACATTTTTTAAGGAATTTTTATATAAAATTGGAATTAGAATTTTTAATTCAATTGTATTGAATGTTGGAAAATGACTGCCTTTTCCAACAGGTTTCGCCTATTCATTGTTTACGCGTATACATTTATATATCATTACTTATTATATTTGATGTTTGTGACGGTCGAGGAGAAAGTAAATATAATATGTTGTAATAACAATAATTACGATTCGATATTCAATATCTTGTATTAATAAAATAAAAATATTATAGAATCACATAAAAACATATCTACTATAAATGGACAGAACTCGAAAATGTTATCTATTTACTTCTATTATTTTTATTAATTATGAAAGTATCAAATTTTCTTGATTATTAGTTTGATTCGAAAGATCAGAACTTCTTCATTTAAATTATCTAGAAGAAGTAGCTTTTAACATACTTTTAACAAATAATTCTTCCTTTTTTTAAACAAGTAGACGTATTTTATTTTTACAAAATAAGGTGGAGTCATATTCACAGACACCAAGTACATTATTATAAAGGTTATATAATCTAATTTTTGTTTTCATTTCATTATCAAAATTTATTTTTTTATAAATTACATTTTTAAGAAAAAAATAATATATGTGAATGAAGAATTATTATTAATTATCTTTAGTTTGATTTAAGATTGTACTGCTGTAATAACAAAACATGGTGATATAAAAATCAGCGTTGGTTCTGGTGGTCTCAGAAAAATTGGTACAGAGTTGGATTCCATTCAATTAAGCATATTTTCTCATCGTTTTATGTCTATCGCCGAACAAATGGGAAGGTATAACTTTTTGATTAATTTATTTCATTAATTTTTATTTTCTTTTAATCATATGTAGATTTCAATTCTTTGCAGAATTTTACAACGAACATCTATTTCTGTTAATATAAAAGAGAGATTAGATTTTTCGTGCGCTTTATTTGGACCCGATGGCGGATTAGTTTCAAATGCCCCCCACATACCTGTTCATCTTGGAGCAATGCAAGAAACTGTTCAATATCAAGTAATATCATCTAAATTTACATTTATATGTATTCTATTATTATAATTTGTATTTCTAATTAAATCTGTTTTTTTTTTAATTTTAGATACAAGTGCGAGGAAATACTTTGCAAGAAGGTGATGTTATTTTATCAAATCATCCTAAAGCTGGTGGTTCACATTTGCCTGATTTAACTGTTATTACTCCCGTATTTCACAAGTAATATATATTACAAAAAAGATACAGCAAAATATTTTATTATCATAAAATAATTTAAAAAAACATATTTTTATAGAGGTATTCCTGAGCCTATATTTTTTGTGGCATCGAGAGGTCATCATGCCGATATTGGAGGCATTACGCCTGGATCTATGCCACCACATTCAACACATCTTAGTCAAGAAGGTGCAGCTTTTAAATCATTCTTCCTGGTACACAAAAATCAATTTAGAGAAGAAGAGCTAAAACACGAATTACGATTCTCTAGAAATTTAACAGATAATATATCTGACCTTAAAGCTCAGATAGCTGCCAATCAACGAGTAGAATTAATATATCATTGTAAAATTAATATTATAATATATTTGGATATTTATTTATTTATTTATTAAAGGGTATGCAATTAGTAGGAGAATTGATTGCATCATATGGGTTAGAAGTTGTACAAGCATATATGATGCATATACAAACTAATGCAGAAATTGCTGTTCGAGATATGTTAAAAGTATTACATATAAATTTCAGTACATTACAATTATTAATATAAATCTAATATACTTTTTATATTATTTTAGGATATAGCAGAAAGAACGTTAGAAAAAACCGGAAAGAACGTATTGAAAGCTGTTGAATATATGGACGATGGTTCACCAATATCACTTGAAATAACTTTGTGTAAAAATACTGGGGATGCTGTGTTTGATTTCACGTTAGTCCTTTTATGCCATATTTTTTAATATTAATAATATTATTTTAATAATTATTTTGTGTTTATCCTCGAATCGAAAGCTTATAAGTAAATTAGACAATTCAAAGTAATAATGTTTTATTTAAAATAATTTATTAAAATGCTACTTATTGCAGAGGTACTGGTCCTGAAGTATGGGGAAATTGTAATGCTCCAAGAGCAATAACATTATCAGCTCTGATATATTGTTTGAGATGTATGGTGGGTCATGATGTACCTTTAAATCAGGTAATCATTTTACGAAATTAATATTCAAAATTTTATATGTAAATTTAGTTTTAATTTTTCAATTTTTATTGATATTAATATATTTATTTTTAATAATACAGGGTTGTTTGAAGCCTGTAAAGTGTATAATTCCAATTGGAAGTTTATTAGATCCCAGTGAACATGCAGCAGTCGTTGGTGGTAATGTTCTTACATCACAACGTATAGTAGATGTTGTGTTAAAAGCATTTGAGGTAAATTTGTAAATGTTAGGTTATTTAAATATTATAAATTATAATATTTTAAAACATTATAATTTAGGTATGTGCAGCATCACAAGGTTGTATGAATAATGTAACATTGGGAGAGGACGTTTGGGGTTATTACGAAACAGTGGCTGGTGGCAGTGGAGCTGTAATGTTTTAATAATTATTTTTAATTTTATCTCTAAAGTATGCCAGAATTAAACGATAATCTATATGTTAAAAAGGGACCTGGTTGGCATGGTGTTGGAGGAGTCCATACTCACATGACTAACACTCGAATAACTGATTTAGAAATAATTGAAAGAAGATATCCTCTGATTTTAAATATGTTTAACTTGAGATTAAATTCAGGTGGAAAAGGAAAATGGAAAGGAGGTGATGGTGTGAGACGCGAAATGCTATTTAGGAGAAAAATGACTCTTTCAGTGTTGACTGAACGAAGAGCTTTCTGTCCATATGGATTGAAAGGTATTATTTTTTTGTACAATATATGTTATTATAATAAATAAAAAATAAAATGAAATTCAACAGGAGGTGAACCCGGTTTACGAGGTATAAATTATCTGAAACGCAATGATGATCGTATTATTAATTTGGGTGGCAAAACTTCAGTAGATGTAGAACCAGGGGTAAATAAAAATAATATATATTGTATTAAAAATAGTTTTTCTTATTATTTATAATTGAGAGATCTCAATAAGCGGTAGAATAAAAATTATATTAATTTATTAGCTTTAAAATAGTGAAATCATTATCAATTTGTTTTTGATGGTATTATTTTTAGGACGTTTTTATGATGATGACACCAGGTGGTGGAGGATATGGAAATGTCAGTAATGACGAAAATGAAGAGTTAAAACAGGAATTAACAGCTGGTTATATTGAACGTGGAAGTATATATGAATATAAGAGGGCTCAAGAATCAGTATAATGAATATAAATTGTTAATATTCTAAAAATTGTTAAAAATATTTATAATTGTTTCATTATATTTTTATATAGATTTGTTATGAATTTTGAAATATTATAATTTTTATTAAAAAAATAAGGAAAATCATTTTTTCTCTATTTAATTATCTAATTTCTTGTTTAATTATCTAAGAAACCAAATTTTTACTTAGATAATTAAACTTAGAAGATATATTAATCAGGTGATACAGCTGCGAGAATTTCTCTATGTTCATAGGCAAAAAAATATTGAAATTCGATTAGTATACTGATTGCTGTGCCTCCATATCCTGATGAAATCAAATCTTTTAAAGTGATTTTTGTGGGATCAACTGGACGAACCATATCGAATATCTCATCTTTTACATCTTCGAAATTTACAGAACTAGCACCATGTAACAAAACTTGTTCTTGTATTGCCTATAGAAATAAAATATTTTTATCAAATTTTATAACGAGAAAATAATATGGAATATTAATTTAATAATATAATAAAATAAGAGGTTTTTACCTTAAAGAAATAATTTAATGTAAATCCATCTAAATATCCTTGACCATGTATATCTAATATTCTGAATAAATAATGAATACTTTGTGGTTCTCTTCGATTTTCTAATGCAAGTACAAGATCTAAATAAGTTTTGTAATCCATTTCGCCATCATATGTAAGGCACTGTTGAAACACTCTGTTCAAAAATACCCGGGTCAATGTTCCAGATCCATAACTAAAATTTTTGTTTTTATAAATATTTATAATTAAATTATGAAAAAATGACATTTATTGGTATAATATATATTATACTCTTGCAATTCGTCGAGACTTAACATGCCGTTATGATCCCGATCTAAATTTAAATATTGTCCATAAACCCTTAAAGCTGAAGGTGCAGAAAACCAATTTTTTTCTTGAGCTTCTTTTAGTAAATCTTCTTCACGTAGCTAAAATAATAATAATTAAATATTATTTGATAAAAATAATAATATTGATTTATAGAATTAAATAAAATGATAATTTCATACTTCCAGTAAATCTTCCAAAAAATTTGAAGAGAGAATGTCGATAATTCGCACTCGACCAGTGCGTAATGGGTCTAAAAAGAATAAAAATTTTCTTGCAGCAGTACACACATAAAAACTACCAAATGAAGCATCGAGTCCATCAAGAGCCGGTAAAGTAGGTACCAATTCCATTATATAATTTTCTAGATCCTGCAAAAAAATAAATAAAATATGGATTATATACAATATATATTATGCACTATCGCAAACATATTCCTATTATTATTGATAGAAGATTTTTTTCTTATGAATATTTTGTAATAAAAAATATATGACGTTTTAAAGTCAGATAATCATTAGACGTAAACATATATATAAAATAATGACTAACATGTTCTCTTAAATATCCTTGTCCAGTGGGATCATGAAGAGATAATCCAATTCGAGTTTCACATAGCCAAACTTTACGCATAGCATAGTTAAATAGTGTGTTTATATAAACTTTACCTTGATGTTCTCGTTGAAGTTTTGCAAAAATTGCTGCAGTAAAAAATGCTCTAAAATAAATTGATTAATTTAATGCACTGTGATAATGTAAAACGCACGTTTTAAAATTATATGGCTATTATATAAATCATATTGTAAATTGAAGAATGCATGGAAAAATTATATTGAAAATGATAAGTTAAATGACTGCTTTCTTAATGTTTATATTTTAATGATTTTTATTTTACTTTATATGAGATATAAAATGTAGTGAGCACATAATGTAAGAAAACATGAAAAATACAGTACCTGTATTTTGGGCCCGCTTTCTCACCAACTTTTTTAAATTCAGAATAATTTAAAAATTTAGAATCGCTATGTCCATCTCCTTTATCTAATAATGTCCATAAATGTTTTAATTCTGCACCACTTAATAATTCATTGCTCTTAGTCTGCAGAAACAAAGCTCTAGCTTCTTCTCTTAATTTTTTGGCCAACGTATCGTTTACTTTTGGAAGTTTATGATAAAATTTAGGGATAGTTTTATAAGAAAGTTTGTGAGATGGTAATTCTGTATCATATCTTGCTTTAAATTCTTGAATTTCGATTTCTTCAATTTTCTCATGAGATACGTAATTTGAGGATTCTATAAAAAATATTTTACGAGGATAATTTTGAATATGTCAGTTATAAAACATTTTTTTACATCAATTTATTTTAGAACATAAATAAAAAGACGTGCTATTGCAAAACTAAAATTTATATCAAATGAATTAATATTATGAATACAAATAAATCACTAATAAATTTTATATGATTTAAAAGTGTAAGTATGAGACATAAATAAGTATAAGTGATACAAATACAATATAAACTATTTTTATGAGCGAATTTTCTTCAATTATAAAAGTGGTTGTTATATATTTTTATACCTTCAATGATTTTAATGGATTTTCTAAATCTTTCTTTAAGTTTTTCCATGTAGACAGTATCAGTAAAACTAAAATATATTAAAATACTAAAGTTTGACACATTATAAACACCACTCGTACATAGTGTTGCCAGTGTACAAAATATTATACCAACATTAAAAATAATAATTCAATTCTTTTACATTTTAACTACACAGCACAAGATTTGAAATTCCATAGAATGTGATGGGTCAATTTTAAAATATTTCTATTCTGTATATTGTAAATACATTTTTTTCAGAACATTTAAAATAATTTGGAAAAAAAACAACTTTTTTTTTCAAGGTATTATTTTATAAATATAGATACAAAAAAGTATTCTTTTAAAAGATTCAAGTTTAATATAAAAATGAACACGAAATTAAAAAAAATGTATAAATACATTTTGAAAAATTAAATAAAATAGACGAAACGCATATCAAGTAGTTATATTTTATTTACTTTAACAGTCGTTTTAGTTTTTATTTGTTATATTTTGTTTTTTACATCGAATTTACAAATATGTACTATTGAGTTTCTATTTCTCCTACGTAAATTTGTTTATCACTCGACGTAGATAAAATAATTGGTTCATTTGGATGAAAATCGACATCATTCACACTTCCTTTGTGACCTGGTAATTTATATAATATTCTTCTAGAAGTTGTATCCCATATATATACATATCTATCGGACGAACCTGCAGATACCTAAAGAAGATATTTTTTATATTGAGAGTTAAGGATATACTATAATAATTATATATATTATAAAATATTCATAAATAATTTTTAATATTAGTGAATCTTATCATACTTTAGATCCATCATTTGTCCAAGCACAACGTAATAAATTTTTTTCAAAGTTATGTTGATGACCACTGAAAATTTTTACGCAGCGCTCAACCGGAGCAAAAGGTCTAATATCCCATATTCTTAAGGTGTTATCCATCGAATTCGATAAAACATATGATCCATCAGGAGATAAAGATAGACCTGAAAAGATTTCAAACTGAAGATCAGAATAATTATTCGATAAAACATAATAAATATAATACATAATTATAAATATATACCGGTAACCGTATCTGTATGACCTCTAAGTTTGTATACTATGTCATTTTTTCTAAGATCCCAAACTTTTACATCATTATCGATTCCTGCGGTTATAACTTGTTCGGAAGTATCATTAAATGTCACAGCTGTCACTTGGTAATTGTTATTCATCGAAGCGACGACATTTTTTTTTCGAGTATCCCATATTTTTATTGTGGAGTCATCGGAACCGGATACCAACATTTGAGGACCGCGTCTGTTTCCTATAAGGTTTTTCATTTAAATCTAGATAGAATATACGTCATTTTTCCCAATACGAAGGATACTTACCGTGTACAGAATTAACGTAAGCCGAATGCCCTCGAAGTTTTTTAATTCTCTGACTAGTTACGACGTCCCATAGCGCGATCGTCATATCGGTGGAACACGTGAAGAGGTTGGATCCATCACGAGAAAAGTGCAATTCCATGACGGCTCCCGTATGTCCGGACATTACGCTTATATTTTCGCATTCACCGTATACCGTCCAAAGAACTGTAATGATTTTCAATATTATATTAATTCTTTTACATATTGGAAAGAGAAAACGGTTTGAAATATCACTTTTATCAATAATGAGTAACAACATACAAATTTGTCTATCGAAACCGGCAGAAGCGAGATATTGGCCTTCCGGATGAAATTCTGCGGTAAAAACTTCGCCTTGGTGACCTTCTAATAACATGATAGGAGCGAACAGCGAAGACGTTCTGGGTATCTATAAAAGAAAAACGAAAGAAAAATTACATTACATAAAAAAAAATTACCGACGACATATAATATCGAACATGGGATATTTGAAAAATTAAAAGGTACAGTTGCTAGAGCTTTGTCTTTGGCATTGGTCGGCACTATATCGGTGCGAGTACGCTTCACCGCCACCACGGACATTTCTTCGGAGGCCGAAACGGGGCCCCGTTTTGTGCCCGGCATTTTTATTATTTATACGGTTTCGTTTCAACGCAACCCGGCGCGGACGCGTTATAAACACATTGACAGTCGCTACGCGCTATCGACAGCAGTGCCAATCTTATGGAAAAAATGTTTAGTTTATTTTTGAGACGGTTTTCATATTTTAGAACTTTATCTTTGATATCTCTATAAATGTAACAAATATCGAAACAAACTATCGAGATATCTTATATAAAAAATATTTGACATTTTAACAAAAATATAAAAATTAACAAATCAAAAATATTTTCCATTATTTATTGTTAGCGTATATCTCTCTTCTCATTTTTGCCGTATGCGATTTTTGTATTTTGTTTCGACTTTTCACCATTATATATTTTTGATAATATTTTTTTTTGTTCTGACATCTCGTTTTATTCACCGTCTCCACTTTAAACTAACGTTTTATATGCGATCGATAGATTTTGACGATAGCCGTCGATTAAAACTTAAACGAACATCTCCGCTTCTATCGAAGTCAAAAGTTATATCGATCGCAAATTTCGATAGGCGGCAAAATAAGTCGAAAATGGCCGTGCTTCCCCCTTCTCTTATCGTAATGAATTCTTTGGTTCTTCGGCTATCCGGTGGTATAATTGAATTTTTGACATAGAGGATAGATTCGAAACTGCAACGTCAAATTGAAATCGAAATAAAATAGACACATTATAA
The DNA here is from genome assembly GCA_024500535.1 of Leptonema lineaticorne. NCBI lineage: Eukaryota > Metazoa > Arthropoda > Insecta > Trichoptera > Hydropsychidae > Leptonema > Leptonema lineaticorne. Next base: position 6,199,658 of record JANIJI010000004.1, on the reverse strand, counting down.
AGTTTTGATATTTTCGGTTTCGTTGGCTGCACTGTCGTATGGGAAACGGCGGAGGTTGTCGGCAGTGGGAGCTTTCGCCCGAGTTTCGCCATTGGCATTGGCTGTCATCGCGTTTCGCGGGGGCGACGTTCGATTCGCGCTCGAGTCGGAGTCGAAGTCGGAGGGCGAAGGCGCTGGTGGTGGCGGCGGTGCGGACGCGCTGGCCGACGCCGACGCCGACGCCGACGCGATGGCCTCCGGAGCCTCGTCGATGGAGGGCGCCGACGCCGCCGGTGACTCCCTTCTCTTCTCTATTCCGCTTCGATCGAACCCCGATAGTTTGAGGGAACGACAAATTCGCACAAATAATATTTACAAGCAATATATAGTGACGCTTTCTAATAACCGCTATTAACGCTGCACATTTTTCTAATGGTTCTCGGTTTTTTTTATTTAACGCTCTTAAATCCAAAACGTCGTTAACGGAAGACTCCTTTCGAACTTTATTTTTACGTTATTAATACCCATTTCGGTTTGTTTAACGTTCCACTCTTTGGGTTGCGTTTCTTAATAAACGGTGTATTGTGCAATTTAGAAATAGAGCGAACGCTTACTTTTATTTTAAGTTTTTTTTTTTCAAATACATCTTAAATTCATTTTACAATAGAACGAATAACAACACGCACGCAAGCATACACATATTGGGGGGTCTTCATAATCTTGAACAACTGCGCCATACTTAATAATATTAAATACACGGTTTCCGTGATAGTTTAAGTTTTAATAATAGTAGTAAAAATATATTAATAAAATACATTCGACCGGTGCTTTTGTTTCAAACGGTGACGATTCTGCGAGGCAATCTTCTATTAATTAATAGCAATATTTTGATTTTCTAAACTTTGTGAAACTTAAAAATTCTAACGATACGTTGGCATCGAAAATTTTAAAAATATAATAAATCGCAATATCGGGTATAAACTTTTAGCTTAATTTGTCAATATAAGCTACAATTAATTCGCCAGAGCGCCACATTTACGTTTCCTTTTACCCAGATACGCAAACGCATAAATGATTTCGCAGGAATTTACTGCAAACCTTTTGCATATTAAATAAATTCGATGACCAATATGTAGCTTATCGATGTGTCGATTTATATGTATTGGTGATTTATATATATATATATATATATATATATATATATATATATATATATATATATATATATACTATATTTAATAGTTTATAATTCTTATTTCTTGCGATTGTATTCCCAATGATTTTTCCAATATAGAATTTAATCTTATAATGTAAATTTATGGCTATTAAAATTTGCAAGTTGTTTTAATGACATAATTATCACTCTACTCTATTTCCATTGTTTCATAAAAAGCAGATCAGAATTAGAAGTACACGATAATTATTATGCGCTCGCATAGTTGCCGCATCAAAATGCAACGGTATGCTTTATATTAAAATAAAAAATAAATAAATTACATTTTCAAATATTATGTAACTTGGAACTGATTTTGTGTAATGCAGTCGGTACTGCTAATTTAAATTGATTAAAATTAATAATATAGCGGGATTATGTAATATTAAAGATATCGATTTCTAAATTATTTATTCGAATGGTTTTTTCCTAAATTTTCTTAAACAGTTTTCAGTAGTGACATTTTTTATTGATTTACTTTTTTCATGATTTGTATTTTTCAGTTTATTTTATTTTATTGAGCAAAATTTACATAGACTATATTTTTCTTTTATTTCTTACTAAATATTATATTTATGATGATAGAATTAGAAAAAAAATATGAGACTATTAAATATGATATGTATATTTCTTTTTTTTATTTTTCTATTTATTTTTTTGACTTCTGTTTTTATTTGAAATACGATTAACCATTTTGGATATGTGAAATATTATTATTTCAAATTTAGATTTCGTTATTAGATTATATTTAAATGTTATGGTTTTTGTTTCAATAAATATTAAATAAATTAATTGAAAATTTTATGAGCACTAGAAAAATTTATAGTCCATTGTTTCTTCAAATATTATATATATTTTTTGTATTGAGTCCAGTTATTTACGCGTATCATACTTTAGAAGGTTTTCTTTTATAAATTTTGATATGTTAATTAGCAAAAAATCCAATATTATGGCCAATATACTTATAATTGTAGAAACTATGATTAAATCTCTAAAAAAACAGTGTTTATGAATATTTCATAAATATGAGTATTTCGTATTATATATTACTAATGCGGAAATTGTATTTCATTCGCGATATGCGATTTATGTGATATAAAAAATTATTTTGTGGTATTACTGAGAAATAGTTTTTAAATTCTAGTTGACTCAATTAAATTATCGTTTTGTTTATTATTTAATATTATAATTATAATGTATTAACGATAACAAGGTTAAATTTGTAATTGTATTTTTAATATTTTAAATTTTAATTATTTAATATGGTATTACATTAATTTTACTAATTTCCTATACGTGTATTATGCGAGGATTTTTTTATTTTTTTTTATTGTAATGAATTTATTTCATACGAATAACAAAATATTTACCTAAACTGTATTGGCGAATATTTTTTATTCTCTTAAAATTCATTATGTAGATAATTATTTAATGCATGATTTGCAGATTTTGTATATTGCTTTCTAAATAATCATTATGTTTTTAAAATTTATTTGTATTTCTAATAATTAAATATAATTATGAATCAAATATTTATATTAATAAAATTATTTTAGTTTATTTATTTTATTGACATTTTTATATAAAAAATACTGCTTTGGTATTTAAATTGTGCTTGTTAATTATTAATATTATTTTACACTAATTATTTAGGAAATTTGTTGAAAAATTGGAATATTATAAGCTAAAACTTTACTGAAGTAAAATTAAGTAGAACTATTATGCCAAAGTTTATATTAAAAAACGACTTATGATTATTTACTTTTTATTTAGTATCTAAGAATAATTTAAAGAGTTTATAAGGTTGAATATAAGAAAAAAAATATTATTTCTGTATGAAAGATTTTTTTGTTATAAATTTATTATTAAAGTATTATAATTTAATATGAGTAAATACACTTCCTGAAAGACATCCGACTTTCTGATGTCCACAGATGTCAAATAAAGAATTGCTCGCGTACGATTGTATTCGCTTAGTAACGTTGACGTATGTCACACCACCTGGTCAAACAACGGAGCCGTTCGCTCACTCTTCCATGTACCTTGGATTTGCTCGTTTTTTTCGACATATTGTTGATACGGTCGAGCAGTCTCGTTCCGCTGTAGGCTTTTGCGATTTCGAATGAGAGCGAAATCCTCCTCGGACGAATCGGAGGTCTTTCTTCTCTCGTTTCCGCAATTACGCTTCCGTTTTTGTGCAATGAGTGCGTACACCTCATATGATAATTTACAATTGAGTAATCGTTCCAATTTTCACGTTCGAATTGCGAATTTATAACGAAGTTGCGATTCGTTTTTTATTTTATTTTTGCAAATTGCGCATTTGAGATTTCCATTATTTCTATCTTTTATTATACATTAGTTATATTAATGCTATAATAATGATCTTTGGAATAAATTTATATTTTGTATTTTTTTTTAATAAGTAAAAGTTCTTTGTGTAATTCATTTACTTTAAAATATGTTTTTACTAAATTTATATACAATTTTAATATTTTAAATACCTATATTTTTATTGTACTGTATATTTATTTGTATTTCATGCAATATTTTAAAAATCAAATATAAAACTAGTCTAATACGATTATTCAATTTAGAGTGTTTAAACTATATTAAAAATAAAATGATTTATTTTATAGATAATGAATATATTTGTTTTTTTAGGCAATATTTCACATGGTTTCATTCCCCCTTCAGAACGAGTGACAGTAACATTGCCTTCGATTTCGATCGATTACGATAATCTATCTCAGAATACTGGCTATGAGAAACAATCAGGATATCAGGCTGTTAAACAGCCAACATATGAAGGAATAAATCCATCTTATGATTTAGTGCCCCAGTCTCAATATGACAAAGCTATTCATGAGCTGAATGCTGTTAGACGACAACACTCAGAAACGAGTCGTAGATGTGATCATGCAATGAAGGTAATATTAAATTTTACGTAATATTGTTATCTAACAATTTTATGAATTTTTATTTAACTAAAAAATATTTCGTCCAGGAACTTGATTATTTTAGAAATCAACATAGAGTAACAATGAATCAGTTGGAAGTGTCCACTCAAGAATCAAATAGTCTTCGTGGCAAATATGGTGAATTACTTAATGATAAACAAAGGTATTTTGAAAAAATATGTATCGTTTTGATGTTATATCACTGATATAATATTTATATATAAATATATTTATTTTGTTTTTAGATTAGAACGAGAAGTACAAAGATTACAACAGGAAAATGGTTCAAATGTTTCTAATAATTCCAACGAATCTAGTGATACAGCTTTAATGCACACTTTGAGAAAATATGACAGTTTAAAAGAAGAATATGATTGTTTAAGAAAACGGTAAAAAAAAATATTATGATAATGTTATAGTTACAGAATTAATTTATTTTTACTTATCTTGTAGATATGATGAGATTATACAAACACATAATGCAACTGCTGATCAACTTCAAGTTTGTCAAGAAGAAAATTCTAGATTAAAATCACAAACTCATGAACTAACACAAGAGAGAAATTCTGCTGTAAGTATTTAATAAAATCTAGCAAAAATAGTGTATTTAAATAATTTGTAATAAACGATTGAGGAATTAGTAATATTTTGATCCTTTTTGTTTCGTATTGATAGTTCTTTTTAAAATCGATGTTTTAATTTTTCTCAAGCAAAAATTGAAAAATATAAATTTAGAAAACAAAATATTTTCTATTTTTTTCATTTATATAAATGACATTGAATTTGTCGAAGGATATTTTGTTTATTAATTTATATTTTTAGTGTTGAGCAATTTCTTATTTTAATTATTTTGTTTTTATAAACATTAGTAACAGTAAGTTGGGTTTATTTTTTATAAGATTCGTGAACGAAATGGATTAAAACAACAATGTGCTGACGTTATAAAGCGATGGGAAATAGTTGTACGTGAACGAAATGATTACTGTGATGCTTTAGGGAAAGTTAGTTCTCAACACGAGGAAGCTGTTAGAGAAATGAATCAAGCAATGGGCGTTAGAGTCAAAGCAACCAAAGATATTAAAAGACTTACTGAGGAACGAAATGCTGCAATGCAAGAATACACGTTGATTATGAGTGAAAGGTTTTTATTTTTTACTTATATTATTATTGTTTTTTTATATATATTTATTTTTGTATTTGTTTGCTATCTAAAATATTTTGTCAATATACAGAATAGAATAGTGTAATATTTTATGTTTTTGTTCTTAAATTCATTTTTAAATATTTTTTATTTACTAAGTTTTCAATTAAATAGTATTTTTAGTTAAATGTAGGATTTTTAATAAAAAAAAAAAATATCATTAATATACTATAAGTTATTGATATAAAAAAAAATCATTCCATAGTTATCGGAAAATAATTTAAATTTGTCTTTTTTTATTTTTTAATTTATAGAGATACAGTACATAAAGAAATGGAAAAATTGTCTGAGGATTTGCAACGTGCTGTAAAACGAGCTCAGAGTGCGGAAGCTGAATTAACAAATGCGCGTCGTGAAAGACATGCATTGGCTTTACAGGCTGAAACTTTAAGACGCGAAATTGCTTCAGCTTTACTCGATCGTGATCGAGCATTGAGAGAATGTTCGGATCTTAGTCGAAGTGCGGCTCAGAATCAACCAAATGCATCTAAAGTGAGGTAAAGTATTTGTTTTTTTACTAAATCTTTATTTATTTCAGAGAAATAGATAATATCAATATTATCAATAAATATGATATTGTTTGCACACTGTTGCATATTATTTTATTGGAAAAAAAAACTTATTACCTTTTTATAGATGTGTGGTTATCACAGATTGTTGATAACTTATCAATGGCTTACTTTTAATTAATCTCCCATATTATTATATTCATTTTCGTATTCTATATAACTTGTTCAGATTGTCTTCACTAATTGTGTAGTTCATATTTTTAATAAACCTTTTTTTTAATAATTGCTAAATAATACGATTTTTCATTAATTTTGATGGAAATGTTTTCTTTGTGAGTTGTGTTCCTTTTTTCAATTTACTTTTTAGATTTACTTGAACATATGTTATAAATTTCAGATTAGATAATTCTTTGTATCATCATCAAGGACATAGTGGCTCCAATGTTGGTAAAGACGGATCTAATGGAAATCAACTTGGAGCAGATTCATCTATTGATAAATTACAGGGTATTTTGTCAATAATTTTATTATAACGAACTTTATTATTATGTGTTTTATTTACGTAATATATATATATATATATATATATATATATATATATATATATATATATATACATATACATATACATATTATAATTATTTGATTTCAGGTCTTGTTGGTATGGTTTTAAATCCGCGACATAAAGAAAGAGTGGATAATTTAGAAACAGCTAATCAAGAAATAGATAGATTGAGAAAGAGCCTTGACAAGTTACAAGCTGAACTTAACGAGGCTCATCAGGAAGCTGAGGTATACATTTTAATCTTTATATATATATATATATATATTACATTGGTTTATAAATCAATTTTTTGATAATAATTAGGTATCGAAAAGAAGACGTGATTGGGCATTTTCTGAGAGGGATAAAATTGTATCAGAAAGAGAAAGCATACGTACCCTTTGTGATCGTTTGCGAAAAGTGATTTTTTCTTTAATATTAAAAATTAATATTTTTTTTTACATTTATTATATTTATATTTTTAATATCGTGTTAGGAAAGAGATCGTGCCGTTAGTGATTTAGCAGAAGCTCTCCGAGATTCTGATGATATAAAGAAACAACGTAATGAAGCTTCTAAAGAATTAAAAGAATTGAAGGAAAAATTAGAAACTGAATTGGAGAAAGATACAAATAATTGTAGAGTTCACCATTCTGGCATTACTCATAATCATTCTCGTGATTCTGCAATAGATGCTGATTTACAAGTAAATAATAATTTCTTTCGTTATATTTTTAATATGTAATATCTATAATATTTTATTTTTATATTTAGGAATGGGAATCAGAGATTTTTGAAGTTGATTTAAATGGTATTCCATCAGATGGTGATATTGGTTTTGAACTTGTTGGTGGTAAAGAAGATCCACATTATCCTAATGATTATGGAATATATGTTACTTCTATACAGAAGGGTTCTATTGCTGAAGGAAAACTAAAGTAATTAAGAGTTAAAAATAAACATAATATAACCAAGTTGACCAATTATTGTATTTTATATTAACCGTTAGACCTGCTGATTGCATAATTGATGTTCCTGGGATGACATCTATTGGAAGTGCTGCACATGTTATTGATGCTCTACGTTCAAGCGGAGGACGTGCACAATTGCTGATTAAAAGAAGGAGAGTGCGTTCAAGATGTCTTCATACAACACAGTTAAACAAATCTGGACATGGTGATCATGGTTTATTACTAGAACAAGGTATTATAATTGTGCTATGTGGTTAATTTGTAATTTTATTTATAATTAATCATTACGTAATCATTATTTTAATTGTAGGTATCTATATAAGCAAAATTACACCAGGTAGCGTTGCAGCCAAAGAAGGAAATTTAGCAATTGGTGATAGAATTTTGAGTGTATGTATTTAGTATTTTAGTATACACATTTAATATATATATATATATATATATATATATATATATATACCATATATATATATATATATATATATATATATATATATATATATATATATATATATATATATATATATATATATAGATTCTAAATAATACTTTAAATCGTTAGATAAACAATAAATCTATGGATGGAAAGAACGCTATGGAAGCTATGATGATTTTGAATGATCGTCATTATGATATGTTATCAATTACTACATTAAAACATATTTCGCATAGTGGTTCCACTAATAGTGACATATCAAATAGGTATATATTTTATTTTTTAGTAAAATAATATCTTTACTAAAGTTTATTTTTAATAATCCTATATTTTACTGTGCAGGCTATCTCCTATAAAAGAACCAATAAATAAAAATCCATATTTAGTACATACTAGTAAAATGGTTAATAGTTGTTCACAAACTGAAGAACCGTGGTGTCAGTATCTTATTGCTTCTAATGGACAAAAAATTCATACATTTGATAACGTTGTTGATATAGATCAACGATTTTTATGCAAAATTTCAAATAATCAGGCAAAACCTCATGAGAAAAGTCATTTATCATCTGGTCATGAAAAAGGTAGCTTACGTTATTAGTTTATTGAAATTATATATATATATATATATATATATATATATATATATATATATATATATGTATATATGGGTTTTTATAGGTACATGGAATATGCTAGTTGGTAAAATAGAAGCTGTAACTGGTAGAAATAAATCTAAAGATAAACAAAATAGGGTAATTATTTTTTAAACCTTAGTTTGATGCTTATCTGTTAATTTTTTGTTATAACATCTATTTTAATTTTATTGCAGCAAAGTACTGTACCTGAAACTGATGCTATCGCAGAGTTAGATTCTGTAATAGATGGATATAAAAAATCGAGTACGTTTCTTTATTTTTTATAAATGAAATTTAAATTTGGAATTATTAACTATATTTATTTTCTGTAGGTTCTAAAGAGTCTTCCGGTGGTGGTGTTTTGCGAAGATCAAAACGTAGATCTAAAGAAAACACATTGCAAGATACACCTGAAGATGCTAAAAATAATAGAGGAACTTGGCCCAAAGCTAGGTCAAATGTGATATTTCAACAGAATTTTACTGGCACAATAGTTCAACCACGATCGAAAAAAGAAAGACCTCCTTTATCTATTTTGCTTAGTCCCCCAACCAAACTTCAACAATCAGAACAGCAATGGAGTAATAGGAATTCTAACCCTATACCACTTAGTCATCTTCCTGTTACTCATCCCACAGCGCCATTAAGACATTCTGTTTATAAATCAATTGAATCTCCAGCCAATCCTCCACCTCATTTTTCTAAACCTATGCCATTACCCGTTCATAATTCTTTCTCACCTCCAATAAGTTATGGAAAATTACAAGAAAAAATTTTAAATGATTCTGTAGAACATGATATTGCTCCAAATAGATTAAGTAGAAATTTAAATCCTTCTGATGATTCTTTGGATTATCAATCTGTTACACGAGATAGTAAAAGTCCAAATTCTCTGGATTTTATCAATATTTGTAATAAAGGTCCTTGTTCATTAGATTTTGTTCCACCTCCACCATTTTTTTCAAAAAATCCAAATTCACTAGATTTTCCTTTAAAAATTCATCAAAGTAAAGATTTGTTAGATTATTACACAGGAAAAAAACCTAAACCTGTTAGTAAATATTCCTCAGATAGTGAAAGTTTGGGACCTGATAGCATAACTAGTGGATTAAATATTGGTGTCACTAGTACTTTGCCATCACATTCACGACTTCAATCCCAATTATTATACAGAAACAGTGTTGTTCCACCATTTGTTAATCCTCATCCACACCATTTACCTGCTGTTCGTTACCCTCATCCAGTAAGCCCTACACTTCCTATAACTCAAAGTCAGTCTGGGGAAAGTATTGGCGTCAATTATGAATGTGGAAGCTTTGGTGTACATTCTCATAATGTATCTGAAATTCAATCAAATATAAGGAGTACTAGAAACACTACCAGTGATCATTATCATCCACATGGTTATGAGGTTGGAACGTTTCCTAGAAAAAAAGAAAACCAAAGATTTAGAATTCCATCAAATCCTAGTGTAACGTCCACGGGAAAAGTAAGTACTGGTTCGATTGAACGAAGTTCTGAAAGAGGTTCGCCTACACCTCCCTTTCGAGTTGAAATTTTAAGTCCTGGTAGAGGTAGTAATACAATGCAATTACCTCATAATAATGCCCGAAATTCGATGCCAGATTATTATGGTGTCGGTTGGATAAATAAGCCTTTACCAGGAGAATTAAGAAGAGTTCACATAGATAAAAGTCAACAGCCTCTAGGTATTCAAATTTCGTGTCCGCCTGATAGTGGAGGTGTTTTTGTCTCTACAGTTAACGAGCATTCATTAGCTAGTAAAGTTGGTCTTCAGGTTGGCGATCAATTGTTAGAAGTATGCGGAATAAATATGAGATCAGCAACCTATAAATTGGCTGCAAATGTTTTGCGACAATGTGGTAATTCTATAACTATGCTTGTTCAATATAGTCCTGATAAGTACAATGAAATTGAAGGATCTGGTAGCTCTTCACCTGGAGATGGTTCTGGTGATGAAGTATCTGTTTCCGGTTCACCAACTCCACGGAATTCTCCTGGTCCTCAACAATCATTAAGATTAGAAGCGCCACCAGTTGATATTTCTTCTACTAGGCAGTCACAAAATAGCAAAGATTTGACTGAACCACGTTTTTTAATGATTGAAATGAGAAAAAGTTCTGATTTGGGAATTAGCTTAGTTGGTGGAAATGCTGTTGGTATTTTTGTGCATAGTGTTCAAATCGATTCTCCAGCATATCATGCAAGTTTAAGAACAGGCGATCAGATATTGGAGTACAATAATACAGATTTACGTCATGCAACGGCTGAGCAAGCTGCTTTAGAATTGGCAAAACCTGCTGATAAGGTAAAGTAAAATATATTGTACATTTTTTAAATATTTGACAAATATGTCGTATATAATACATTATTTTTTAGGTCAGCGTATTAGCAAAGCACGACTTACAAAGGTATCATGAAATAAAAGATAAACCTGGTGATGCATTTTTTATCAGAACTGGATTTGAAAGAACGCCTGAATTAGCTTCATTGGGTGGTGATACAGTTGATAATCATTCATTGTTGTTTCGTAAAGATGAAGTAATATTTGTCGATAACACATTATATAATGGAGTACCTGGTTTATGGAGAGCTTGGAATTTGGATCAGAAAGGCAATAAACATCAATGGGGTACAATACCAAGCAAATTCAAGTAAGAGAACACTATTTTATTTTAATAAATATCAATTTAAAGTAAATTGTACATGCATGAGTAATTGTATATTTATAGAGTCAAAGAATTACTTCGTAGATCAGTTGGATCTTTAGAGGGTGGAGATAATAATCAAACTCGTCGAGGCTCTACAACTACTAGACGATCATTTTTTAAAAGGAAAAAACAGAAGGATCCTAAAGAGTTGGCATCATTTTCTAATACTAATTTAGGTTGGTGGAGTGACTCTGGAACGTTGAATGAAGAAATTCCTGTTTGTTCTTATCAGCGCGTAGAACCTTTACATTGTAATATATTTTTGTTTTCGAAGATAATTTAGATTTTTTACTTTTGAATACTATTTTTATTATATGTTTTAGATCCATCTCATAGACCTGTAGTCGTTTTGGGGCCATTATGGGAATGTGTTGTTGAAAAATTAGTTACAGATTTTCCAAATGAATTTTCTCGTGTTACTTCGGAGTTGATTCAATCAGCCTCTGCTGATAGAGTACTTGGACAAGGGAAATATTTAGAACCTAGAAAACGTGGGCATTACTTTGAATGTATTTCACTTCAATCTATTAAGGATATATGTGATAAGGTTTGTATTTTATGCCATAATTATTATATATTAACTTACATTTTTTTCAAGTTTGGTTTTGATTATTGAACGTCATAATTAATGTCAAATTATTTTCTGTGAAAATTGACTAAAAATATTTTATTTTTCAAGGTAATAGAGAACTTTTATTATCATAGCAATTTTTTTATTAACTGCTTTTTTGCATATTATTTTTTGCGTAATATTTATTAATAGAAGTGTTTTGTAACTTTAAAGAACCTATGAGTCACTGATTCGTAAATTGCAGAATATTATTTGATCTGCTTTTACTTTTTGTGTTATTGTTTTGTATTTACATTATTGTAAATGTTATTTTTTTTACAACGTGTTTTAGGGAGTACATTGTATTTTGGATATAAACGTGGCATCAATTGAAAAACTCCATAAACATCAAATATATCCTATCGTTATTTTAATTAAATTTAAATCTACGAAACAAATAAAAGAAATAAGAGATATCAGATATCCAATGGAAAAGGTATCCGCTAAAGCAGCCAAAGAAATGTATGAACACGCTCTTAAATTAGAAACTGAATATAAACAATTTATTTCAGGTATGTTATTTTATATATTTTTATACAAGTATGTTGTTTTTATACTTGTTATTTTTATCTTTCTCAAATTATTTTTTTTTCAGCTGAAATTGCACCAGCTGGTGTAAATATAGCTTATATATGCACTCAGTTGAAAACTACAGTGGATGAAGAGCAAGGAAAAACGTTATGGGTTCCCGCACAACAAACCTGACCTTTACCACCCGTTCCCCATTCACAATCTCCTCTTCAGCATCGTCCCAAATCTGTAACTTTTTGTCGTAATCACGAATACAACGTTTCTCCTGTTCCATCTCCAGATGCTCATTATTCAGATCCTGATGTTATGTATTATTCAGATCCAGGTATTACTGAAGTTCGTAAACGTTCTCGTAAAAAACCACCATATCAAGAAAAACAAAATTTCATATCGAATACAAAAAATGGCAGTCAGGGTTACTATTCAGAGCCGGATAGTAAATATTTTGAAATAGATTATGAATTTTTAAAACAGCTTAGCAAATTGGCTAAGATCAATATAAATTATAGAAAAACCAACAAAATAACCAGAAATAAGACTGATTCGAAAAATTACAATTTGGATAAGGATGACTATGATATTTACGAGAAGCTCGTTGATGTTGGTACTAAAAATAATAGTTTAAATAAAATAAAGAGTTCTAGGACACAATCGAGGGAACATTGTAAAGCTTGTTGTTCCGTATGTGCTGTTACTGATAATAGTCAAATATATGCCAAATGTATATGCAGAAACACTAGCCTAACAGGCTCTTCAGTATATGAAATTAAAAATAAATACACGGAAAAAATTGGACCCACAGTTAGGAGAGGATCTGTTCATTCAATTAAGTCTGTTTCATTTTTGGATGAAAAAGAATTACTAAAAAGTCCTACGAATTATACAGGAAAAAATTTTACAAACGATCTGAAACAATTTCTTCTCGGACCTACTTCTTCTAGATTCAATTTTAAGGAAAGAATCTTAACTGGGTTACGAGCCTCTTGCGAAGATAAAGAAAAACAACGCACCAGAAGATCTCCTTCCATAGGTCTCATTAAAGGTCTTTGGAAGTCATTATAAATGTATATTACAGAAAATTTGAAAATCGCTGTTAAGTTTGTTCTTTTTTTAATTATTTTTTATTTAATATTTTATGATGTTGCTATTATGATCTGATAATGATATAATTTTATTTTCTTTTTATATTCATATATCGATGTTTATTTGCTTATTTGTTACTTTGTATAAATATTTTATATGCGGTTGAATTGGGGGGGAGGGTGATGATTTTAATTTTGACGTATTTTTAGTATGAATTTGAAAAATGCGCAATTTTATTTGATATATATATATATATATATATATATATATATATATATATATATATATATCATTGAAACAATATAATCCCTTTATCGTTTTTGTTTTTGAAAAATAATATACAGAACTATAATTTATATTTTTTATCTATTTCAAATATTTTTAAAGAGTTCTGAATGACATATACAATTGATCTTAGTGACGTCATATGTGGTAAATTAAAAATTATGTCTATTTTGAACTGCAAAGAATTTAGAAAATTGATTAATTTTCAATCATGATATATATTTATAATATATAACTTATTTTATTATGATATGGCATTTAATCGTTTATTTGTTATTAGTAAATATATATTTTGTTTAACAGATTTTGATATCTAAATTCCATCATTAATTTAACGCATCACTTAAATGAAAGAGTTTATATTATGTTTTGTTACAATTATCAATAAAATATTTGGTAATTATTACTTTTAAAGTAATATTCTATTTCCGAATCATTTGTTAATCTGATCTTTAAAATTTCCATTGATTATCTTACAATGACGTCATTGCGGTTGGGTTACTGTCAAAATGTTATTATTCGTTTTGAACTTTAACCTGTTTATACAAATATGTATACGTCTACTAATTGAATTGTAACGAAATCTTATTTATAGTAAAAAAAAATATTTCGAGGTCTTAATTGTAAGATCTGTAGATATATTCTTTATATTATATTAATATATACGTATATTTTACAATTTTTTGTGATCATTATAGAGCCTAAAATATATTAACAGAAACATATTGGAGGTAATCATATATTAAAAAATAAATATTATTATAAGCAATATACTTAATTCAAATTTAAGCTTTTTGGCATATTAGTTCTTAGGATGTGCATTTTTGATGTTCTCAAAATATAAGTAATATTTATTGTATCATGTAGGTCTTTTCTTTAAATTGCATATTTAATATTTAAAAAGATTTTTTTATAAGGATACCGCTATCTATGGTCGAATAAAATAACAATGGCTTTTTTCTTAAGAAA